>CM034154.1:761175027-761356417 GCA_019776745.2 Taxus chinensis | reverse complement strand
CGACTGAAGCTCTTTGGTGGTGGATACCACATTGACCGTAATTTTTGTGTTAGTTGGTTTGGTTGTTGAAGGTTTAAATGATGACTTTCTTTGAAAACATGTAGAGGATGATGCATGTTCCTAATATTTAAGATTTCTAATGGATAAAATCTTGGTTTTGTGAAGCTTAAGAGTATGACATAGGTGTTAAAATGAGGGAGATGTCTCAAAAAGAACACTCTCCTAGAATGGTGGTAATAGAATATGAATAAGTACTGAAGCTCAGAATCTGTAAGCACATTAGACATCTTAGATAAGTTGTGTTTGTAAGAATATTCCACTAAGTATTTCTTAGATCCTTGCTTAATTTTTGCAAGTTGGGCATAAGATATATTAGAGCTGATATTGATAGATAAGTAAGTGAGAAAGCATCGGCTAGTTGCATGAAAGATGTTAAGTGGCTAGGGAGGTCATAGAACCAACACATAACATACTCTTGGAGACTACAAGGAAACATATTTTCTAGGAGTGTGTGATCATTCTCATAATCAATACATGTGATGTGAAAAGCATGAAGATGCTCTTGTGGGTCACCGTGACTTTTGAAAATGGGAAATTTAGGAGATTTGAAGTTTAGTGGTAGTGGATACATGGAAATGAAGGGTGTAAAAGGAGTATGGAGAAGTGAAATAGAGTTAAGTTATGGAGATACACAAGAAGTGGCGAGGTGTAGCTAGTGAATTTGTGTCTACATGTCCTGATATAAAGAAGTTAAATAAAGAGTATTCAAAAAGGAACCAGGTTGTGCATTAAGAGTATTAAGTGGAGTGATAGGAGTGGTAGTGGTAGGAATAGATACTTGAGCAAGAGGCTGGGTGGAGGCCATGGGAGCTGAAGAGTTAGCAATAAGTGGGGTCATAGTAGCATCACGAGTATTTTTAGCAGTGACCAAATCATACAGAATATGTGGAAGATGAGTGGGATTATTGTGCAAAGCTTATCATAAATAAGTAAGTTTTTTCAATTGGTCTTGACCGATATTAGTATCTTCATCATATGATTTATCTCCATTAGATGCTTCTATTTCATGAAGGGGGGACATTGTGAGAGTGAGCAAAGGTATTTTCAGTTATAGCCATTGATGTAGAAACCTCAGCCATAGATTTATAAACCCTACAGGAAAATAAAGAAATCTCAAGATACTCAAGATACCCAAATCGATCACTATGGGTGATGGGTGTAAGAATAAAACCCTAGAACTCTTTGCACATTAGGGTTTCATATTTTCTAGCTTAGTTTTCTTGGGTATTATTTTAGTATTTCATTATTGATTTATTTACTGCAAACTTGTATTAGATTAGGATATTATTATATTAAAATTTAGTTTAATCAAGTAGATAGGAAATGTAATAAGTGATTTAAATGCAAGGAAAAATGTGAGTATGGGGAGTAATTTAGGAGTTTTTGAAGGTTATTCTTCATGTGGAGGAAGAGAAAACCATGGAGTAAAGAAGTAAAAACTGTTTGTATGAATATTTTAGTAAAGATATGCATACCTCTAGTTTATTTGGATACTCAGAATTTTCAAGTGTGTTTTTCTGAGTTTGAGTGGTTTCTCTCCACATTGTGTGAAGGATTCAATGATGTGATTGTTGATAAGTTGTTGCATGTGATCCAATGCTTTGTTTGATGATACATGACTGTCATTGTTCAAGGTAAGACTTTGGTTTACAAGTTGACAGAATATGAGCTTGAATCCTTTCATTTATAACATGTTCTTTAAGTGACTCACATGGTATAATTTCTAGTAATTCTATTGAAGGTTTGAAGTATATCTACCTTAGTAACTATTGTTACATGTTGAGGTTTTTGATGATAGATTGCACTGTAACCATGAAGAATGTATGATTTTGTCTTGAAGGTTAAGTAAATCTGTTAGGATTGATTTAAGAGAGAGTGTGAATAATTCTTAGGAGAAACAAATGGAATTATAATGGTAAGAATGATATGCATTTGTGTACTTAATCCGATTCTAGCCTTGTGATTGAGTTTTGCCAAGAAGAACAATAATGTGATTATATGTTTGCTTAAGGCAGGGCAATAGGAACATTAATTGAAAGGAAATTTTACATGTTTTTTTCCCTTTTTTGGTAAGAAATAATTGTATAGGATGTTAATACAGAGATGTGTGTCAATTTTCATGCCTTGAATCGATGATCAAAAAAACTTATAGCTAAAATTCCTTTATCGGGTTCCTTATGAGGGTTTCATCAGTCTGAGCTAGGGCATGAAATTTGAGGTAGCAAAATAAGTTGGTTTTTTCTAAATTTTGTAAGTATTCATGTTAAAGGAGTCCCTTGAGAGATGAAAAAATAATGTTGGTTTTTCTAGGGCTAAGTTTTCATTTTTTTATGACATTTTAGGAATGGGGTGATCAAACATAGTTAAGAGCTAGTTTAGAGGGGTAATTTACAAAGGAATTGGTATTTTCCTTTTGAGATAGAATTTTAGACTTCTTAGGATTAAATTAATCCATAATTTGTCCTCAATATTTTTTATTTTATAACTTGTAAGTGTCTAAATGAAAAATTATGTGAGTTGCAAGATTGTCCTAAACTAGTTGTTTTCTTGTGAGAAAAAAGTGAAAAAGTGAGCTATAAGGAGTTAGAGAAGGAATTAGATTCTAAAATTTTGGGAGAACCTTAGTGATGCCAAAATTTAACTAATGAATTTTTTAAAACATTTTGGGTGTCCTTAGATCACTCTATCCATGGTTATAGCAAACAAGTTTTCTTAAGGGGCGTTGGTAAGTAAAGTTGATCAAGGAGGGGTAATTGATGTTGTGGATCATTTTGAATGTTATTATTGAGTGGAATAATATTTATTGAGATATTAGAATAGGGAATCAGGTATAAGAAGCATCAAAGAATCAAAAGAGCAATAATTTCACCTTGAGCAAAGGAGCTAGTCAAGCAAGAGGTTGTGCAAGTGGTAGTAAGGTAAGTGTATAAGAGACCCTAGAGAAGTTTGGTGAATAGATGAATTAGAAATTTCATTTTGAATATGTTATGGTGAAGATTATCCCATAAATAGTGAGAAGTTTTCAGTTTTAGCAAAAAATTATCCTTTTTGGGCTTGGTTTGATCCTCTAGTGCAGAGCTGAGGAGATGAGATTTAGTTGAAAAAAAAATTGTTCACAAAATATATGAATGATTTTTTATTTTCTTTTCATTACAAAGGTAGTGATCAATTAGTACTTTTCTCACTTATGAATCATATGAATAGTGGTATGTGATCAGGACTAGATATATACCTAAAGTGTGTGATTTGGTGTCTACATTTGCCCCCACTTTATGTTGTTGGGTGAATGCTCGATAACATAAAGTAGATAATAAATGTGTACCTAATAACCATGTATATCGATGGAAAATATCATTCTAAGATACAAGAAAAAGTGTGGAGGGATAAAAATATTAAGTCTGGATGTTATAGAAGAGGAAGTGAAAAGTAATTATGACCCTAGGGGTGAAAGCGTATGTGTAAATTTTGTGTTTTTGATGTCATTTGATGTGTGATGATGTGTGATTTATGTGATTAATGCTTCCCATAAGAACGAACAAGTAGTCAAATACGTGTATATGAAAACTTTGATCAAAACGAGTAAAATGTATGTAGGAAATTATGTAAAAATGTGAAAAAGAACATATGCATCTGATCCGTGATGATTGAAAGAGATAGAAAGGATCCTAAATATGTTGTATAAGAATAGGTTTTTTGGGTGATTTCATGTCAGTTTCATTGATTGTGAGTTTTTTGGGTGATCTCACACGAGCTACGCCAAGTATGGAAGATGTGTAGGGAGAAAAGTATAGTGTTATTCTCCAGCCTTTGACTGTTTCCCAAAGTAGAAACGCCACTATAGATGGTGTGTAATAATATAATCTAGTATGATCTAACGTGAAATTAGAAAATAAAGTGTAATGTGCATATGTCAAGTGCTGAAAGATTCTATGTCCTGTAAAATACATTGTGTCAACTGCCAAAACCTATGTTGGACTGAAAAATATTATGTAACTTCACCCTGGGCACAGGTGTCCAAGAAGGGTCAAGGGCGCCTAAGCACTACTATTTGGTGTTGGGTGTTGGTGTCTACGTTGTGCTAAAGACTCAATTTAGGTTCTGGGCCATTGTTGATATTGAATTTTGTGTTGACTGTGAATTGAGTTGTGGTGTATTGTAACTGTAGAATCAATGTATGGGTGATTGATTCACCCAAATGGATTCCCCCTCATTTGGGGTGCATGCGATGTCTCTAAGAGTATGTGGCCCAAAGGAGGACCCAATGTACATCTGAAATTGAATCCCTATATGGGGATGGGAATGTGCTTGGTAGAAACCAAGGCACATGCAAAAAAAGTGGCTGGAAACAAGTGTTAGTGTAAATAAGATAAATATGCATGTAGAAGACAAGATGTAAGCTAAGAACACCAGAGGATAATGTAGACAAGTAATAATGCATACAAATTAGACCACAAAAAAATGGGCTTCAAACATGGGACATCACTCATGATATCGCAATACGATCAAGGATGAAGTAGTTAAAAGCATATAGTATGCACACGAGACAAAGTGAAAATCCCACAAACAATGACAAACGATGACAAGCAATAAAAAACAATAGCAAGCAATATAATAGAAAACCATGGTAACAAAGAGTTTTTGCAAGAAATATGTTGCACATGAAGCACCCATAAGCATGTTAGAAAGATAAAAGTATGTCAAAGCATGTAAAATCCAATGTAGTAGTGTGCTATGAAAAATGAAACAATAGTGTATACAAAGGTGGATGCCCTCAAGAGCCACTATGGGACTAGTAATAGGTATTGCACCAAGCATCCATGCTGTGTGTATCAATTTGTGTAAATTCTACAATCACAACTAGAAAATCAAATGAATGCACATGTGTATATAGAAAATATAATGATATATAATGTATCTAGCTAACATAGTAAGAAATATGTATCATGTAAGCATAAGTAAGAAATACTGATATGCAACCAAGATATGTAGTATATTATGGATGAGATGAAATGGAATGAAAAGTGAGTGTGATAGGATCCGTGTGCCCCTTAAGAAAGTGTAAATGAGTGTGCATGTGATGAGGTTCATTTCTAAATGCCACCTCAATAGTCGAGAATGAACCATAGAACAAGAGTGTGTCATCGGAAATGGTTTGAGTTGTGTGCTAGAAAGATATGATTGATAGAGTGTAAAGCGTAGAGAGTGAGTGATTTTGGTGAGGTTAATTTCATATTTATACCCTCAGCAGTCAAGTATGAACTGTGGAACTAGAGTTTGTCATAGGGTAATGATCGTAGCCTGTAAAATTAGATGCAATAATGATACATCATGAATTTGTAGCATGAATAATGCATATAGTGTGTGGTAGAATTTGTGAGAAAATGATGTCGAGAATGCATGAAGTGTGAGGTGTTTAGTGTGTGACATGCATGTATATAATATACCCTCAACAATCAATTTTAAACCAAAGCAGGAGAGTGTGTCATTGGGAAATGACGATATGAGAGTGTATCAAGATGTGTATGACATGTATGAAAGACTAGATGTGAAGTGTATAGTATGTAAGACACCTAAGAATGCTATAAGGGGTGATAATAAGCACAATGTGCCCCAAGTGTATGATGATCAGAGTGATTAAGTAAATTCATCTAAGAGTTCATCAGTGTCATGGTCAAAACCAAATGGTGATGCATCTGAGACTTAGTAAGCAATTATGTGTGTTTGATTGAGAAAGTATCCCTTGCGGCATAAATTACACATGCCCATTACATACTCCTCTTTAGTGAAAGGTGGTAATGGACATCCATGTGCATACCAACAAGTAAGGTTTTTTGAATAACTGAGAAATGATTCATTACAAATGAAAACAGAACCAAAAGGCATGGGAAATATAATGTTAGTATGATTAGGATCTAAAGTGTCACCTATATAATCAATACTGGTCAAGAGTAAATAGTGAAATGTGTAGAGTGAATGTAACAAAGATGGAAAGATGAAATACTCAGAGGCCATAAGCAGTAGTAATGCAAGCATGTCTATGATATAGATGTGGTGAATGATGGTGGCAGTAAGATATCATCAAGTGTGAACCCAAACCAAGTCAAGACATCAAGTGTGCAAACAGTGTCAAAGCAAGTGGTATCTAATGGAATATACAACCAAAAAGCATTGTTTATGAAAAGATTACATGTGAATGGAGGTACTGCATATGTAGGTTACTTAGGAGGAGACAATGAAGGTGGTATGACATCTGATGTATGGATAGACCCCCAATAAAGTACCATAGAATTAGTATAAGGGGGAGTTCTGAAGCAGATGGAACAATGTCTAATGTACAAATAGTTCCTTCCAATTGAGATAAGTTGTCTAGATAGTTCCTAGGTTGTGGATCAGCATTAGGATGGATAGTAGAGGAAATTGGAACAGGTAATGCAGTGGTTGGATTTATATTGCAATGTTTAAATGGTGTACTATCAGTGGGGACCTCATATTCAAATTGCTCTTATATGAATCTAAAACATCAGTGAACTAGAGAATACAATGTTTGCATATGATGAAGTGATGGCCAACCAAGTAAGCAATTATATGGAAGTTTGATGTCAACAAAAAAATGAAACTAGAATATTCTTTGGCCTAACTGTGAGTGGTAAGGTGATAGTGCCTAAGAATGTATGCGTAAGATAATCGTACGCTCAAACAAAAAGAGATGTTGGGTTAAGAATAGTTATGGGGATGCTAGAGATCTTGAATGAATAATAAAGGGAAAATATTGAGCTCATATCCAGTATCAACTAAAACACGCTTGAATTCTAATTTATTAATGTATACTCGTATATATAGAGGAGGATCATTCTTGTATACAACAATATTTTCAGCTATAGCAGATGGAAAAGTAATCAGTTGAGAAATTACATTGATGAATGTTTGATAAACAACATTTGGATGAGTAGTGGAAGGAATACGAGTAGTAGCCAAAATATTAAATATTTTAGCATGAAACTGAGGATTGGCTAGCAAGAAATCATGAATAGAAATATCCATAATGAGAAGATCCTAGGAAAATAAAAGCAATAAAAGTATGAGGATCCTAATATTTTTCGAAACAAGCCCAGTTCACCAAATGATTAAGTAATTATTGAAATAAATAAATGCTAAATCTAAATTATGTACCAGCATAAATATGAAAAATTAAGTACATATTTGACCCAAGAAAATAAGCAATTTAAATTTGAAACCCTAGTTGCAAATGATAAGATAAAAATACTTAGTTGATTCATAGTGGTGTCAAAGGTATGCAAAGCTAGAAAACTGTTGAAACAGAGAGGTAGGATGTCGTAATCAGACCCAGAAAATTATAGAGGTGTCAGAAATGCAAGGACCAGTGCACCTATGCAGGTTCAATGCCTCTTTAGGCACAAGAGACATATTTTAGATTCTTGTGACTTCTCAGAAGCTATAAAACCCAATTTCATAGGGTTATGATAGATTCGTTGATTGTCACCTTTGATCACCTATATGTCATTGCACTTCTTTTTTATTCACCTGAAACATGCAATAAGAAAGAAGCACCTGCAAAACCCCAAAACACATAAAATCCTAAAAAATAAAATATGCAAATGGGGATTTGGAATGACCCTGACGGTCACCTAACTGAGTTAGCTTTCAATCCAGGAACTTCACTACATATCAAACTCCATGTAGTTTTACATGTGTGTGTGTGTGTGTGAAGAATCATTCCCTAGGTAGCTCTTGTGTGGGTCATACTTGATAGCTAATAATAACTAGATGTAGAAAATTTAGATAGATGTGTGCATGGAAAAATGAACTTCCCCTCTTATGCATGTATGCAAAATAACCTTCCATTATCCTTTATGTGGAGCTAGATGGATGCTTGAATTCTCTTGGAATGCTCTTGGATGTAACCTCAGGTGGTGATAGATAATGTTTAGTGTTTGGTCCTTTATTATGATCACATAGCTTTATATTTATATGATTCCCTTGTTTGAATTTTGTAATCAACCACTAAAAGGCTGACTAGTAAAAAGTAAGATGCCCAAATGGCTAGAAAAGACCTAAAATATGTGAGCCAAGTACAAAGAGTTTGGGGGTGCCTAGAGGGTACAGGGGCGCCTAGGTGCTGGTTTCCTGGATGGGCGTTGGTGTCCAGAGTGAGAAATGCTGAAGTATAAAAAGACATACTAGGCAAAAAGGTGTGTAAGACCACAAGGGAAAATATAAACAAAACAAAGAGGCCAAAGGTAGTGATCAATTAGTAATTTTCTCACTTAGGAATCATATGAATAATGGTATGTGATTAGGACTAGATAAATACCTAAAGTGCATGATTTAGTGCCTACAGTAACCACTCCTTTCAAACCAAGATGGAAGTGTGTACCCTAATTATCAGGCATAAAGTAGCTGTTGATAAGAGCCATCATGTATACGGGAAGCCGAGTGACTCTCATGATTTCAAAACATCAGTACAAATGTACCACCAACCCCTCTCTGGGTATCTCCTCTCATAAGAAAACATACCATACATTCTCGTCATAAACAACCAAAATCTCTTGTATCAATACTCGCATAATCGGATACACGTCCTCCAATGTGACTGTCATCTCCCTAGTCAATAGTCAGAATGTCTGGCTCTCACTGTGTCATCACTCTTCCAGTGTAATCAGTAATTTGTGGTCTAGTATGATATGTGATAGCTCTACTATATATGCTAACACTATCACTTCCAGTAAAGAAACTAACCCCCTCTCCTTGAGTCACAAAAATGTCCTTTGAAATGCCCACAGACACCCATGGTGCTCTCACATGTCTAATGCTAGTGGTCCCTCCTGAAAATCACTCAAAAACATAATGAAAATCATTTCTTCACTATTAAACTTCTCAAATATTCTTAAAAATCCTAAAAGTATGCTAGCGCACCCTTTGGTATACTACAGCGTGCACTTTGACACTAGTACACTCAACACTGGTGCATCTTCTTTAGTGCTAGTGTGTGCACTCTAATGCTCTTTCTCTTACATCTACTCTAGCACGTTTAAAACAGTAGCATGTAACCCTACTAACACTCATGATCTCTCTTCTACGTAGTACGTGCACTTGTACACTAGCACATTTGTCAAGATACTCTAACATACACAAGTGCATGTGCTAGCATCAAACTTTACTTTTATTTTACTCAAAAAATGCATTAAATGCACTCAAAAGTGAAAAATTTTGAGGTACTCACCATGGGGCTATCAGTTGGAGTCCACCCATACTCATGAACTCGATCTGCATGATGTTTTCTCTATCGTTGTCATGTCGTCTCTCTCAAAAATCACACCTCAAATCTCTCACAAATGGAAAAAAGAGTACAATAGTACAGATGGGTCACGGTCATTTTCAACCCTCCCACCCTTCTATTTATACCCTCTTTAACCCTCATTCATCATTTTTCTTGACCCACATGGTCATGGTTACTAATTTTTCTGTCATTCCTTTATCCTCTCTTTTCTCACGCAATTTACTGTTTTTTCGCTGTGATGACTCGTTTATTCAAATGGTCATTTTTTTGTCATTATTTCTTCTCGTATGGGAATATTATTGCTTATTTGGGTCATATAAGGTGTAAAAAACATACCATTCCTCTCTTTTTCCCTGCATTCTTTTGAAATTCCAAAAAATAAAAATAAAAATAGAAAATTATCAAACATTCAAAAACATTAAATATTAGCAAAACTTCCTAAAAATTGCATGTTTTTCCCAACTTCACCATCGCAATTCCATTTTGAAAAAATTAATTTTTTATCTCTACCCTACTACTCGTACCAATCTTATAGTTATCACGACTTATTATTTCCTTCATGATATAAATTCACTGGGGTGAATACATATCATATCGCTTTACATCGCAGTTCCTACAAGAGTGTCATGAGGAGTTTCTAAGTATATTTTGTTCTTCGGACCGACCTTATCCACATGCATTTCATAAGCTTAGTGTTTGGGAGAATTTGCATCTATTTGATTTTCATTGTGGCACGTGTTAGGGACATAGATAATTGTCTTATTTTTACAATATTGTGTTACATTATCAACATTTGATTTTAGACCACTTTTCGTTAGTGTGATAACGTCTTGGTTTCTCTATAAACATGGTACCTGCACCTACTCAGTATGTTGGGTTTGATTCTCATTTTTCTACTTTATTTTCTTTGTGTGTGTTTTTTTTACACACATTTTGGTTAGTCATCTTGATTCCTTCATAATCATGGTGACAACTCTATTTTGCAACAACAAAATAAATGTTTCTCTTATATTCACACTCTCCAAATGTCGCTCTAGCTACGAGCACAATCCTTCCTATCCATTATTCACTCCTTCATTTTCTTCCTATCAAGTGGTTGTTTACTACTTTACTGTATCTCCCACCCACTTGGGGGGGCATTCCCTTACCATTTTATCTTACTGGGGCATCTGAATGCTTCACTGCTTTCCACTCATTGATTCACATATATCTACTATCTTTAAAGCACTATTTCTTTGCAATAGCTCTTTAAAGAGGGGAAAATGTAGACACTCTAAAAATACATACATATTTCTAACTTGCTTCTATCCAATTAGAATTAATTAAATCATTTTTATCTTTCCGCAGCATACCCCTTTGAAATTAGTTAAATTAATTCCATCAATTAAATACCCCTTTTCTAGAGTTAATAAAATTAATTCTATTTCCTAATAAATATTCCTACACTTTAAAATTAATTAATTTAATTCTACCATGCCTTTGGAATTAATTCCTAACACCTTCTAGCTAATATAAATAAATGTTTAATTATTTCCTCATAATTAAATACTAATGAAATTATTTATTTAATCAATTCTTTTATCCACTTCCAAAAGCCTACAACGGTGGGGGCAGCAATTGTTGGTGTATATGACTTATTTCATCGTCATTCCACAACTTGTCCACCATAGATGGTTATTCATCTCAATTAGTGAGAATAAATCATAGTGGAATAGGTCAATAGGGTTTGTTAGGGTTGTGTACACGTGTCATGCACAGGAGTTACACAACACACCTTTATGTACCTCTTATTTTTTTATCTATGAGCATGACACACACCATTTTATTTTCTTACTTGATTCTCATTTTGTGATTCGTGATCTTGCTAATTACGTGAAGCGTTATCTTCACCATTGAGAGTGTAACCCTCTTTGATGTGTACGAGGTTCTGCATTGATCCTTGCAAAACAATTTTATATGGTATCAGAGTGGATAATCAGTAAACGTGCACTCACTTGAATCTGGTTGTTAATCACTTCATTTTTGGTTTTATCACTTTTCATGCAAGTTTTTTTATTACTTTCTGGAATCTTATTAACAGATTTGAAAATCTAGTTTCTTGGAGTTTGTGTTGGTTTTCCAATTTTGCATGTGCAGGTTATTGGTGTTTTACAACCAGATCTAGTAAGTTGTAGCCAAATTTGGAGGAACCACTAAATCTAGAGGTTGGGTCTTCATCTCTAGTTTTTAATCAAATTTTTCAGTTAGAAGTGAAATTACTTTTAGAAATTTTGGTTTTTATCAACTTTCTTCAATATAAAGTGAGTTTTTTTTAAATCCTTCCTATTTGGCTATTCTCTCTCCTAGTTTGCTTCTTGGTTATCCATGGGTACTTGTTTCCCCTCATAGCCAACTCAGTCAAGCTCTAGGAGATCTCGACGAGCTCTTGGTGAGGTGGTTAGATTTCTTGCATAACTCGTCGAGTTGAGTTCTCTTCCTTAGCTCTTGGCTTCTAAGTTCAGTGTGTTTTTGCCTTTGGGTTACTTCCCTTTGCTTGCATTGGTTTTTTCCTCAATGCGCATTTTATTCCTATGCATTCATATTTTTCCATTGTTGTGGTCGTTTTTACATTGTGGGGTTCACATTTATGGGTTTGACTCGGGCTCTTCCTTGCTTTTTTTTCCAAGTTTTTTGTAACTTTTTAAACTCTTTTATGAGCCTTGGTAGTTTTGTTCTGGTTTTCTTGTGTTAGCAGTGCTTTTCTCTGCCATAGCATGTTTTGTTCTACCTAAGCCAAGCTTCATGCATTAAATATCCTACCTGTTTCATGATCTCCCTGTCTCTCACATCAAGTTGAGTTGATTATGGTGTCAAGCTTCCTTCCTTCCTGGACTTGTGTCATCCGTAGCCTTCTTCTGCATGTTTGGCTGCATTTTTCGTCATGGTGCTTTGATCCTACCTACCCTAGTTGTTTAGCCCCTCCCTTGTGCATTGGCCTTTCCTTGCTACATTATGGCCCTCTCTCGCATAGACTGAGCCATTACCTCCTCCTATTATTGAGCCCTATACTCACACCTCAAGCCCCCTGTATCTCTCCATGTTGTGGAATGAGCCCTCCAACCTTTGACCACTTCTCGCGCCTCAAAACCCTTATCCGTTTTTTAAACAAAATCCTTACCTATTTTTAAACAAAGTTTTATTAAAATTTTATGTGGTGTTTTTAAAATTAAGTGTGGGTCCTGGTTTATTAAAATTATTTTCTTTTAAAAAAAAGAAGTGGTCGTGTTTTTAAATTCAAAGTGGGAATTTTAAAAAGTGGGTGTAGTTTATTTTTTATAAGTGGGGTTGTTTTTAAAAAAATTAGTCGAGTTTATTTTTAAGTGGGTTGTGAATTAAGGATCGGTGCCAATAGTGTTAAAGAGGGGGGTTGTTTAAAATTAAGGTTGGTTTTATATATTATTAGATCTTAGCTTATAGCTTTATGATCTAATTTAGATCTTAGTTTTTTATTTAAATTAGGATATTTAATCCTTTGTAGGATTTTTTACTTCAATTAATTCTAGAAGTTTATTTAATTAATCTAGGCATCTAGTAAAAAATAATCTCCTTTATTTTTAGATTAGTGTAATTAGTTTAAAATATTCATTTATTTAAATGTTTTATTATCAATTTTTAGTCCTTTTTTTCTCTAAAATTAGCCAAATTGGACATTTCCAAAGGTCAGGTTTTTAAGCGTTATTGGATTTTTTTATCTAATCGTGTGTTGGAGTTTTTTGTAGCATTTCTAGCATTTTTTTGCCTTCCAGGAGCCCTAGCTGCATCCTAGAGCTCATCAAGACTTGTCTTGAGCCCACTTTATGCATTGTAATAGCCCTTATTATTGCTTTCAGACTAGTGAGTGTGTCATCCACGATCTTGCATCAAGGGGGTTTCTGCTACAATGTGAGACATTTTTTCTCACAAAAGGAATTGATTTCACCCCTACTCTTGTTTTTTATCTTTTTGTGCTTGTTTACGGTGTTGATTTGTTGTAATCAATGAAACTTGATTCTGGTCTCCTCTCTTGCATGGTATTGTATTGATTGCAAGGTGAGTGACCAATTGTTTCATGATGCACATTCACACCAGATTATATCCAACTCACTAAAATATAAAGTGTCAAAAGGAGGGGGTTATAATATTGTCCTAAGTGATTGTGTTGCTTATTTTTCTTTTATGCATTCCTTCTTTTTCTCTCTTTACTATGGATGCACTTTCAATTCCTTTGTTTACGTCATTCAATTTATTTGAATGGAGATCAAAAATGGTAATCAAACTAAAGGGTAAAGGGTTATTTCGCATCACCATGGGAACTGAGACTCAACTTGACTATGATCCTGAAAAATATAAGTGGTTGAACTGAAGTGATGAATCCTTAGGTCTTCTTTATATGTATGTTTCTCCTAACTTGCTCTTCCACATTGAGTCGTCCGAAACACCCAATTATGCATGGAAAAAATTAGATGAAATGTTTAGACAACAAGATGAAATGAGAGTGCATGAGTTGGAAAATGAACTATTAGGATTAAATCCCAGTGACTTTGACAACCTACAGGTATTCTTCTCAAAGGTTTTCCACAATATATTGTTATTAAAGGAATATAAAGTGGAGAAGAAATATTCTTAGTTGATCTTTTCGATTCTTTCTAATTTAGGTCCCGAATATTCTGTCTTCGTGTCAAATTTTCATGCTATGAAAGCCACTCAGGGAAGTGCTTGGAATATTCCCTCATTTGACATTTTTTCGTCCCAACTCATTCAAGAACAAGATAAAATCATTCGAGTAGGGTCTCTCAAGTCCAAGTCACATGCCCGTGTAGCAAGTACTGGTAAGGGAAAGAAGATTGAAAATAAGAAAGAGAAAAAGGACCAACCAAAGAAGGAAACCAAGACCAACTAAGCCAAAACCAAACCTAACATGAATGCTTTAAATTTTGAGCCTAAAGTGAATAAAGAAAAGTGTGAGTGTTCTTATTGCAAGAATATTAGTCATGAAGAACATCAATGTATGAGAAAGTAAATTAATCACCTTACTCATTTACTCAAGAGAAAAATCATATATGTGTTACTGAGTCTATAAAAAAATGTCTTGAAAGTTGAGTCTTCCACTGCAATAGAGTTTAAATCTAATAAGAAGAAAGGAAAGTACCTTATAGCTAGATTTTCTCCTTCATTGATGTGGATTATAGATTCTAGTGCCTCACACAACATGGATTCTTCATATGTGGAATTACCAAATCACTCACTTGGTGAAGGAATGCGAATGGAATTTGGTCCTAACTCGATGATTATTTGTGAGCTTCACAATGAGACTACAATAGCTGAGGGAAAGGTTGATCACTGTTCACAGTTGTATACCTTTTCCCACTTTACTTCTGACTTGATGCCCACTACCTTTCTCACTCATACAAATGAGGTTAGTAAGCTATGTCATGAGCATTTCGGGCATCTGAATTTTTGTTAGCTTGAACAATTGATTCAAAACAAAATGGTCAATGGGTTACCCTGCTTCAGATTTTCTAAGGGTCTTTGTGAAGGTTGTGCCCTCGGGAAGCACCTTGAAAAGAGTTTTGACAAAGGAAAATCCTAGAGAGATACTTTTCTTATGGATCTTGTTTATAGTGACATCTCTAGCCCATTTCCATCTCCTTCATTTACTAGAGCTCTTTATAACCAACCTTCATTGATGACTTTTCAAATTACATTTGGGTGTGTTTTCTTAAGCTTAAGTCATAAGTTTTTTATCACTTTCAGGAACTTAAGGATCTTGCTGAGAAATAATTGGAATAATATATCAAGCTTCTCCAAACTGAAAATGGAGGTGAGTATGTGAGTAATAGGTTTGAGGATTTTTGTACTTCTAAAGGGATTGATTTGCAACGTAAAGTTGCTTATAGCCCTTCACAAAATGGAGTTGCAAAAAGAAAGAACTGAAATCTTAAGGAGATGGCCACTTATATGGTTCACTCAAAGTCCCTTCCTCCACAGTATTGGGTTGAAGCAGTGATTTGTGATTTTTATATTCATAATAGTGTTCCACACAAGGTAGTAAGAGGGATGACACCCTTTGAAGCTCGGTTTGGATGAAAGCTTGATGTTGAGTACTTTTGAGTCCTTGGATCCAAGGATATGGCCTGGATTCCCATGAAGAAATGCAAGGATTTGGAACCATAATCCAAACCTTGTATCTTTGCAGGGTATCCTGATGGCATGAAGGGATATCAATTGTTGAACCCTAATACTAATGAGATTTATATCAAGAGAAGTGTGAAATTTTATGATTCTTCTTTGACTTCTAATTCTCTACCTTATGAGGTTCTTACGCTTTTTGATTTTGAATCTAACTCTTTGAATGATGATGTTGTTGATTATTTTCCTCCTTTTCTTGATCCTCATGTGCCTTCCGACCCTCATGCTTCAAAGTCTTCTTATTCTAACGATAGTGTTAAGTGGTGACTTGTTCCTTCTCATTCGCATGAATAATCTTTTGACTTTGATCTTGGTCCTCTTGTTCCTCGTTGGGCTAGGAAAAAATTTCAGAGTGATAAAGAGTGTATGGGATATCCTTCATACAAGAGGTGGACTCACTCATATTACGTTGGACCTCACTCCTTATTCACCTCCTCTTCAAACCAATAGTCTTTCTGAGAGGCTTCTAGTATTCCTGAGTGGGATTGTGCTATGGATGAGGAGTATTCAACACTCATGAAGAACGATACTTAGGATCTCACCCCTCTTTAGAAAGGAAGAAAAATCATTCGGTGTAGGTGGGTGTTTTGAAAAATGTATGGTGTAGACAGTGATGCTGATAAAATTAAAGCACGACTAGTAGGTAAGGGTTTTTCCTAGGTATCTAGGGTTGATTGATAAGGCCAAAATATGTCTCGTTAATGCGCAATAAATGATCTTATTTTACTCTCCTTTTTATCAACTTTGATTGCATTTTATGACGTTTGTTTGATCTAATGTAAGTTAGGATGTAATTGTCTAATTTTTTTTTAATTTATTTCTAACATTTAAAATCTCTGTAATTCCTAACAAAGTGTGTGGAAATTTAGTTTTTGTAATAAAACAGATCATAATCAGTTAGAAGAATGAATTATGAAGCAATCAACATGTTTTTGAGAGCCTTGGCTTCAATACGGATTAGTTTTGGAACTTCCAGACTTAGTTCTGGAACTCCATCACATAGTTTATGATCTCTATCACTTAGTTCCAAAACTTTTGGACTTAGTTTCAAAACTCCAACACTTAGTTTTGAAACTCCTGCGTTTAGCTCTAGAACTTTCACAGTTAGATCAAGAACAATACCCTTTAGTTCCATAACTTCTCCAAAGTTCTAGAACCAATGGGAATCTATTTTTTTTTTACGACATCCAATGATAGAGAAATCAATGAGCCTTTTAATCATGAGCAGATTAAAAGATTTCTGATTCTTCATACTCGAAGATCTAGGGATAACTTATCAGACATTTGTACATCCAACAAGGTTCCAAATTTAACATATATTTTGGGCATAATTTGGTTCCATTTGAATCGGTAGAACATCTATGGATGTAACTACATCTTTGAATGAAATATATCTAAAGACATGTAGATAGATTTAGGATAGAAGAGATATACATACAAATACATAGAGATAGAGATATAGAAATATACTGTACGTTTTTGTAAGATAAAATATTTCAGCAATAAAATAGCCACTTTGTTTTGAGAGAATATTACTTTGTCAAATCCTAATTCAATGTGGAGCAAGGGCCCACTCCTCTAAGAACTAGGATCATCATTTTATCAGTATTTATATTTCTAAAGAAAATAGTATAGATCTGTTAATTTTGTAAATGCTTTTGATTCTTTAAGTTGAACTTTATTGTATACTTGTCCCTGTAGGTGTTATAGACTAGATTTTTATTTCCTTGTAAGCTTTTCACAGCATTTTCAACTGTGTGTTTATTTCCAAGCAAAGTGTGTTTAATTCTACATTGTGTGTTTATTTCTAACAATATATTTACTTTCGTATGTGTGTTTATTTCTAGCAATTCATTTCAACAATGAGTGTTTATTTCAGCAAGTTTCTTACAGTATAGAGATAATAAGGCTTTGGTCATGGAATCCTAAGGACACTACAAAAAAACCCCAAAAAATAAAATAAAAAATACCTATATTCAATTACTAGATCACTAGGATTTTCTTGTTGCATATAGCTTCAGACACACCCTTGGTTTGAATATGACATCAACAAAGAGTTGATTAAATGAAGGGAATAATGAAACCCATCATTTTTTACGTAGTTGTCAAGGATCCACTAGTTAGAATTGTCTAATTAGGTATCAACAAGAGCACCAATCATACATCTAGTAATTGAAGAATCCTCCTTACGTCATCATAAAATTTATGAGTAAACCAAGAGACTCTAAGGGTAGATTCCTCCCAAAAATATCTGAATGAGAATCATCAACATCTTCTCAATCAAATAAGGAAGTTGACCAAGAATTAGAAGCACCATTATCCCCTATTAGACAAGAAGCAGAATTGCCACCTCTGGAATTCTTGGATCAGTCAACAGAAGGAAGTGGAACCTTTAGAAAGAGGATTATATCCCAAGACCCGTTTAGAGAAAGTTTTGATTCACAATTGAGTAGTCAACCTCCTACTCTTGACTTTTCACCTTCCCCAAAGAAGATCACATACCACATTGATTGGGAGAAAAGTCTAGAAGGTACTACAGAAATGGCATGAGAAGTTGAAAGAGAACCTGATAGGACCTTTACCTATCCAATTCAGTTGGATGATGATGATACACCTATGAATAATATTTCACCTACACATTTACCCACATTTAGAGGAATGTCATCTAAAGATCCTGACCAATTTCTATTTGAATTTAAATTACTGTGTCAGAATTATGATTACAAAACAAATAATCAGAAGCTCAAGTTATTTCCATCTACCCTGAAGGATGCAGTAATGAGGTGGTTTATGGGATTAACATCTAATTCTATTACCACTTGGGCACAAATTGAAATTTCCTTCCTAGACAAGTATCAAGACTACTATAGAGGGAGGAATAGGAAGGAAGAATTTTTCAAAATCAAACAGGAGGAGGATAAGAATATGGAAGATTATTTAGAAAGATTCCTCTTTGTAAGTAAAAGATGTGGATTTGTACTATAAGAAGATTTAAGCAAAACCATTTTTCTTAAAGGTCTGGATGATGAATCTAGGGAAGCCCTTGATTTGATGGGAGGTGGAAACATTGATCAATTAATAATGAATTATATTAAATACATTTGTATAAGTTATTCAATAACAAGGGGTGGACCTAAGAAAGGAAAAATAGTTAAAAGTCTGAATCCATATATGAACAAACGGATGGATGAACTAACAAACTTTAAAACAGACATTCTAGTTCAATTAACCTCCACCATGGATAGATTGCAAGCTAAATCAAATGCTAAAATTGAACCATTAGCTATGTATTGTCCTAGATGCAAGAAGAATCATGCAATAAGATATCTTCCTCTAGATAAAACATAAATGTGTCTTATCTGTGAATCTAGGGACCATGAGAGTAATGTTTGTTCTCTTCTTCAATTTATTAAAAATCAGCTCAAACAAACCAGCACTCCATCCACATTAGAAGAAGTAAATTTTGTCTTGAGACAACCTAGCCAGGGGAAGTTCATGCCTAGGTCAGTTCCTAACCCTTGGATGATGCCATGGGTAGCTTAGACATTACCACAAAGTTGGGGACAACCACATTGGGTCCCTAAACCAATATGGAATCCTCAGGATTGGTCAGGACAATCTTGGTATGCCCAAGGACACCAAAAACCATGTTCTAGTCAAGGTAACCTGAATGCATGGTCACAACCTAAGTGGAGCCCTAATAATTATGCTCAAGGAAGGAAATATCCCAATCAGAACCAACAAGCCATAATGGGTTCCCCAGCACAAAATTCACAAACTGAAAATGTGGTTCAAACACAAATACCAGCACAACCAATTGCTAATCCTAAAAAACAAACAAACCACTCCCATTTATGTTGCAAAACAAGAAAAAATAGTTGATATAAATGTCATGGATTGTAAATATATTCAAAGAAAATCTAGAAAATTAATTAGTAGTCCACCTGTTATAATTACTGAAATGACAGAAGAAACTGAAACCCCTAGTGTGGTTGTTCCCAAGAAAGATGAAAAAGAAAAAGATAAGGAGCCAGATAGAAACTCTACTAAAACTCCATTTCTAGAGAGATTTAAAGAAGTTATAGGGACCAAGGAATCTGAGTTGGTGCAAGGGTTGAGGAAATTAAATATTGAAGTATCATTGTTACAAGCAATCAAGGACATTCCATAGTTGAACAAGTTAATCAAAATGCTCTATTTAAGAAGACCTTGAAGGAAGAAGCAGTACCCTAGGACTATTAAGGTAGATGGGAAACTTGATCATTTATTAGTAGGAAAACTCTTACTTCCCGAATATGGAGATCTTGGTAGCCTTGTTATTTCTGTCTCTATAGGGAATAAAGATATACATAATGTTTTGGTTGATTTGGGAACAACTATAAATGTGATGGCAGTGAGCACTTTAAAAACATTACCTTTAACAGGTATCCAACCTACTAACACCATATTACATATGGCAGACCAGTCTGTAGCAAAACTAGGAGTTATTGAAGATGTGGCAGTTATGGTGGAGTCATGGGAATACCCACTGGACTTCCTTATGTTGCAGCCAAAAGGTAAAACACTTGGTTATCCCATTATTTTGGGCAGACCATGGTTAGCTACAGTTTTTGCCTTAATTGATTATAGATCAGGTGATATGACTATCTCAAATGATAAGAGTTCTAAGAAAATTTCCTTATATCCCCCTGCATGACCTTTTATCGATAATCAAAAATAATTATGGGTTGATGATCCTAACACTAATAAACAAAAATTGTCTTCTTTGGCTATGATAACGTTGTAGGATCACATATGGGAGATGGAAGATATGATTAATCAACTATTGAACAAACACCAACTGTCCTTGGAACAATCTAGGTTAGTTTCGGAACCTATAGACTTAGTTCCAGAACCTACGGATTTAGTTCCAGAACTATCACATTTAGTTACAGAACCTTCATACTTATCTCTAAAACCAAAATAATAAGAATCCCATGAAAATTCAA
This sequence comes from Taxus chinensis, assembly GCA_019776745.2. Classification (NCBI taxonomy): domain Eukaryota; kingdom Viridiplantae; phylum Streptophyta; class Pinopsida; order Cupressales; family Taxaceae; genus Taxus; species Taxus chinensis. The sequence continues at coordinate 761,335,864 of CM034154.1, read as the reverse complement.
ATAATTTCACTCTATAGGAATGATATTTCTATTAGGGAGGAGTAGAAATAGCTACGCAAATAGTAGTTTCAGTTTCAAATATATTAGGAAATGGTGAGGAATTTGACCGACAACAAGCTAAGTATCATAACTCTTCCTATTGTCTTTTGTCTAGTATTATTTCTCAAGGAAATTTTAGAGATGTTTTTGCATATCATATGTTATTACCACATCCATGTCCACTAAACACCTTAATAGAACCCTTTCAACAAATAAATTCATCACACATTAGAACCAAACATGTTGATATTCAACTGGGTAAAATCTTGAACATTAATAGTTGGCTAAAGAATGATGAAAAAGCTAAGTTGTTTGATGTTCTGAAAGATCATACTAGATATTTTTCTTGGGACTATAAAGACATGAAAGGAATCCATCCAAGTATTTTCACCCATCACATCTATACTGAAAACATTAAACCAATTAGGCAACCTCAGAGGAGGATTAATCCAACCTTAAGGGACATAGTCAAGCAATAAATTAAAAAACTATTACAAGTAGGTTTTATCTACCCTATCTCAGATATTTAGTGGGTGTCTCCTCTTGTAATTATGCCTAAAAATAATGGAAAATGGAGAATTTTTGTTGATTATAGGGATCTGAATAAAGCCATACTGAGAGATTATTTTCCCTTACCATTCATAGATCAAGTTTTGGACAACCTTGCAGGTAAACAATACTTTTCCTTCCTGGATGGCTTTAGTGGATATAATCAAATCAGAGTTGTTGCTGAGGATCAGGACAAAACTACCTTTACTTGTCCATGGGTTAAATTCACCTATAGGGTATTTCCATTTGGACTATGTAATGCTCTAGCAACCTTCCAAAGAGTTGTATTAGCAATTTTTATAGACCTAATGAATGATTGTGTAAAGGTATATATGGATGACTTTACTGTGCATGGAGACACATTTGATGATTTTTTGAAGAATTTGGACAGAGTACTAACAATATGTGAGGAACACCATTTGTCTCTTAGTCATGAGAAATGTTTAATGATGGTTGATAAGGGGATTTTATTAGGACACCAAATTTCAAAAAGAGGAATTCAGGTTGACCATGACAAAATCAGGATTATTTCAGACTTACATGTTCCTCAAACCCCCACATATATCAAGTCATTTTTATGGCATGTTGGATACTATAGGCATTTTATTAAGGATTTTAGTAAAATTGTTGCCCCCATATTTAGTTTACTTACCAGGGATTGTGAATTTTTTTGGGATGAAAAGTGTCAACATGTTTTTGAGGAAATTAAAGAAACATTAATCACTACCCCAATATTGAGAGGACCTAATTGGGAGAAACCTTTTCACATCCAAAAAAATGCCTCAAATAACTCAATAGGTGTAGTTTTGGGACAGAAATATGAAGAAGGGAAAATGTATGCTATTTACTACCTTAGTAAAAATATTACTCCCACTGAAATAAATTATACTACCACTAAAAAAGAATTTCTTGTTGTGAACTATGCAATTAATAAATTCAGACATTATATTATAGGGTACAAAATATTTGTACATACAGATCACTCAGCAATTAGATACTTAATGAATAGACCAATGGTTAGAGGTAGGATAATTAGATGGTTATTACTTTTACAAGAATTTGATATTGCCATAGTAGATAATCCAGGAAAATCTAATGTGGTAGTTGATTTCTTGTCAAGATTGACCACTACATGGGAGCAAGATCCAGGTAAGGATAACTTTCCAGATGAACAATCGTTTGCTATTTCAAATGATACACCATGGTTTGCTGATATGAAAAATTATCTTGTAACAAGGAAGTTTCCTCCTTTCACTAAGAAACGAATGAAGAAGTTGATCAAAACTAGTACACAATTTAAATGGTTAAATGGAATGTTGTTTAAATGTGGTTCTGATTTGGTTTTACGCGGGTATGTGAGAGAATATGAAATATTTGACATACTTAGGGCATGTCATGATGAACCAAGTGGAGGACATTTTCAGTAAAAATAACAGCTCACAAAATACTTGGCACTGGCTATTATTGGTCATCTCTATATAAATATGTGAAAAAATATATCAAGTGGTGTGATCCCTGTCAAAGGATGGGATAGCTAACCTTTACCAGTGAAATGCCTCTACAACCTTGAGTAGTGATTGAACCATTTAAAAGGTGGGGGTTGGATTTTGTTGGTCCCTTTAGTCCTCCTTCACAAGGAAAGGAGCACATTCTTGTGTGTATTGATTATGTGACAAAGTGGGCAGAGGTGCAGACTTTAACAAATGCCACTGAAGAAGAAGTTGTTGATTTCCTTTGGGACATAATTATGATGAAGTTTGGTGCACCAAGGAGTATAGTTTTAGATTAGGGACCATGGTTCATGTCTAATATGATCCAAACCTTCACAATGTACTGTCAGATCAATCATAGGAATCCATCCCCCTATCACTCACAATCAAATGGACAAGTATAAGTAACAAACAGATAATTGGAAAACATCTTACCGAAACAGTTGAAGTAGGCATAAGAGATTGGGTAAAGAGACTAGCTAAGGCTATCTGGGCTTATAATACAACTTGGAAGACTACAATAGGGTTTTCACCATATGAGTTAGTTTATGGGAAAAAGCCTTTATTGCCTACTGAATTTGAACTACAAACATTAAGGACAACAACTAAAGTGTGTATAGAGTTGGATGCAGCACAAAAGGAAAGAATTATTCAACTCAATGAATTAGATGAGTTGAGAATGGAAGCACTTCAACTATTAGGATTATACCAGTTCTATAGATAAACAAACATGCAATGAATAATGCAGAAAACATAAAACAAAAAAGAATGTAATAAAACAGAGACACGAATTTAACGTGGTTCACCCAAAATGGGCTACGTCCACTAGAAACAGTCAATCCTTTTATTCAGTCTAGTAAAACTCTCTCTCATAGTGCCGCCACTAATACAATGATCCTCATACATAACTACCCTTTAAATATCTTAGGTTTTTTATCATTTTGGGGAAACATAGAAAACCACCTGTTAGATATGTGACCTAATAAGGAACGGTCCATATTTCATAATGCATAAATACATATAAAATGTGGCTTACGAGGGAAATTCCTCCAAACCCCCGTCGAGGCACATGACCCCTGGACCCCGAAAGGGGGGAGAATCTCCCCTTATAACCACTGTCACTATCAAGCTCCACAACCAACAATCTTTTACTTGGAGACTGATTGTTGTAACTCCACCACTACATCTCATGCTTGGAATTTTATTCTTGGCTTGTTTCTTCCACTTCAAGATCAATCTTGAAGATCCACATAAGTTGAATGCAAATCCAACTTCTCCTTTTTCATTGGCTTAATAAACATATCAGCAAGCTTATCATCTGTATTAATCTTCACTAACTCAAGCTGCCCATCCTCCAACACCTATCGTATGAAGTGATATCTTTTCTAAATGTGTTTGGTTCTTGAATGGAAGGCTGGGTTCTTTACCAGGTGAATTGAACTTTCACTGTCACTGTGTAACTTACAATCCCCTTGCTCCTTACTCAACTCCTCCATGAACATGCTCATTCATAACATTTTCTTACTTGCCTCATTCGCTACAACATATTCTACCTTTGTAGTAGATAGGGCAACTACCTTCTACAAATTTGAGATCCAACTCACTGCCGCACCACCAACTATAAACACGTATCCAGTAGTGCTCCTCCTACTATCCAAATCTCCTTCCATATTTGAATCCACAAGTCCCTTTAAAGTATAATCTGACCCTTTGAAGAACAAGTGCCTACTACTGGTCCCTCTCAAGTACCTGAGAATCCACTAGACTGCCTTTCAATGTGCTTTACTTGGATTTTCCATATACCTACTAACAACTCCCACTGCTTGGGAAATGTCTGTCCTGGTACAAACCATGGCATACATGAGGCTCCCAACTGCTGAAGAATAAGGAACTTGCGCCATATAATATTTTTCCTCTTGCGTTGTTGGGCATTGCTCTTTACTTAATCTAAAATGCTCAGCCAATGGTGTACTAACTGGTTTTGCATTCTACATCTGAAAGCTCTCTAACACCTTTTCTACATAGTCCTCCTAAGACAACACCAATTTCTTATTTTTCTTGTCCCTCTTGATTTGCATACTGAGGATTTTCTTTGATACAACCAAATCCTTCATTGCAAATGTTTGTGCAAGCTTTTCCTTAAGCTTTGCAATTTCCTACATATTAGACCTTGCTACAAGCATATCATCTACATATAACAGAAGAATAATGTAGCTCTCACTATCTAACTGTTTAAAGTACACACAATGATCTGATTGACATCTAGTAAAACCATGCTCATGCATAAAAATATCAAACCTTAGATACCATTGCCAGCGAGCTTGCTTGAGCCCATATAGGCTCTTCTTCAACCTGTAAACCAATTTCTCCTTACCCTTCACCTCATATCCAAGTGGTTGTTGCATATATATCTCCTCCTCAAATTCCTCATGGAGAAATGTCATCTTAACATCAATTTTCTCTAAGTGTAAATATTCAACAACAACTAAACTTAATACAGTACAAATGGAAGACATCTTTACAATAAGGGATAAAATTTCATCAAAATTGATACCTTTCTTTTGTTCATACCCCTTCACTACAAGCCTTTCTTTGTACCTTTTCTGTCCACCTTCTTCTTCTTTCACACAGTAGACCCTTTTGTTTTGTATTACTCTCTACCCAACTGGTAATTTGACTAAATCCCATGTTTGTTTCTTCTCCAGAGAGTCCATCTCCTCATTCATGCCACGCTCCCACTCCTTAGTGGACTTCACCTGCATTGCCTCATCAAAGCTCTCTGGCTCACCACTATCTGTTAGTAACAAATAATACAAAGCAGGGGAAAATATTTTTGGAGGTCTACTAATACGTTGTGACCTTCTTACCAAAGACGGGGGTGTCGCAGGATCATTATTTTCTTGCTGCTCATTTTCTTGAATTTCTGACAGAGGTGTCAATGCTGACACTGGCTGTCATGCTCAATCTACAGAATTGTCAACCTCGGTACCTGTAGGTGGATATTTTCCACCCTAGAGTTCATTTTTAGGGGCTATATCCTCAACCAATTCTTCCTTGGTATTATTTTCATCTTGTACCTGATCCATGTACATTCTATTTTCATGCCAAAAAACATCATGACTCCTAATTATCTTAGATTCATCTAGATCCCAAAACTAAAATCCATAATCACCATTGGAGCCATAGCCTATGAATTTACAACATTTTGATTTTGAATCCAATTTCTTCATGTTTTCTTTATTAACATGCACAAATGCCTCTGAACCAAATACTTTTTAAAATGAAAGGTCTACCTCTTTCCCAGTCTAGGATTCTTCAGAAATTCCTCCACCTAGTGCACTCGAAGGCCCACAGTTGATAAGTACATAGCAGTATCTATGACCTCTACCCAAAACTGAAGTGATAGCCCCACGTGTAATCTCATTAACCATGCACACTCCATTATTGTTCTATTCATCCTCTCACTAACACCATTTTGTTGCAGAGTCTTGGGAACTATTTTATCTATACGAATCCCATTCAAGGAACAATAATCATTAAATTTCTTACTGTAATACTCACCACCATTATCAAATATCAAACATTTCAATTTAAAACCACATTGATTCTCAGCAAGTGCTTTCCATTTCTTAAATGTATCAAAGACATCAAACTTACGCTTAATGCAATATACCCATACCTTCCTTGTGACATCATCTATGAATGTGACATAGTATAGAGAACCACTGTGAGATGTAACATGGGCTGGCCCCCACACATATGTATGAACTAGCTCTAACTTTTTCTCTTTCTTGGTATTCCCTTCCTTAAGAAATTTAACTCTTTTCTATTTCCCAAAAATGCAATGCTCACAAAACTCTAAGTCCAATTGCTTCAAAATTGAAATCTTACCTTTTTCCTATAGAATTTTCATTCCCTTCTCACTCATATGTCCTAATCTATTGTGACACATGTTGGCATCCTCATCTGAAGTAGACAATATGGTAGAAGAATTAGATATACAAGTAGACAAATAAAGAGTTCCTACTTTCTTACCCCATGCCACGACCAAGGGACCCTTGGAAACCTTCCAAGAATTTGAAGTGAATGTGACTATGCAACCTTCACCACCTAACTATCCTACAGAGATGAGATTTATCCTAAGGCTAGGTACATGCCTCACGTCTCTCAATATCCATGTATTTCCATTCTGTAATTTTAGGTGTACATTGCCCTTCCCGACAATGTTGCATGGCTCATTATCACCAAAATAAACTTGTCCAAAATTTCCATGGACATACTCCTTTAAAATAGCTCTTATCAGGGGTTACATGGAAAGAGGCTCCTGAATCTATTACCCAAGATTCTACTCTAGTATCAAGATAAAGTATAAGAGCATCCTTAACAATATTACCTGTCGGATTTTCCTCTTTAATACCTTCAGGCTGGTTTTATTTGTTTCCTTTGAATCAACAATCCATTTTAGCATGTCCTCTCTTTCCATAGTACCAACAAGTAATGCCTTTACTCCTATATTTGAATCTGCCCATATTTGATTTAGATATCCTACGAGCCTTACTCTTTGATTTCTCCTTGCTCCTCCCTCTGCTCTCCATATTCAATGCATTTCCAGAAGAAGAATTTTCCCCTATATGATTCCTGTGCATTTCCTCATTTAAAATGGCACTGACTACATCTTCAAATTTAAGAGAAGTAGTTGATGTATTACTAACTGCCATTACTAAGTTGTCCCAACTTTTTGGAAAAGAACATATGAATAATAATGCTCTAACCTCCTCATCAAATGGGATAGTAACTAAATATAACAGATTTACAATAGTGTGGAAATCATTAAGATGGTTAGATATAGATCCACCTTCTTGCATTACTATATTAAACAATATTTTCATCAAATAAACTTTATTGGATGCACTAGGTGTTTCATATAAATTAGCTAGGGTTTTCATCAACTCTACCATACTCTTTTCTTGTGAGATATTTAAAGTTACGGACGATGCCAGACTCAATCAAATTACATCGAGAGCCTTCCTGTCTAGAACCTTCCACTCCTCATCAAACATGATTGAGGATTTCACTTCTTCACCTCCCAACGGTAGGTATAGATCCTTTTGATACAGGTAATCTTCCACCTACATTTCCCATAGTTGGTAATTTTGGCCGTCAAACTTCTCAACTCTGAACTTATTCTCCTCTACCATTGTTGCTTCTCCCACTCAAACAGAAATCCCTTTGTGAGTATACTTCCAATAAATAAATCTCAAACGTGCTCTGATACTAGTTGTTAGGATTATACCAGTTGTATAGATAAACAAGCATGCAATGAATAATGCAAAAAACATAAAATAGAAAAGAATGCAATAAAACAGAGACACATATTTAACGTGGTTCACCCAAAATGGGCTATGTCCACCAGAAATAGTCAATCATTTTATTCAGTCCAGCAAAAATCTCTCTCACAGTGTCACCACTAATACAATGAGCGTCATACATAATGACCCTTTAAAGATATTAGGGTTTTTATCATTTTGTGGAAACATAGAAAACCACATGTTAGATCTGTGACCTAATAAGGAACGGTCCAGATTTCACAATGCATAAATACATATAAAAGGTGGCTTACGAGGGCACGGCCCCTGGACCCCATAAGGGGGGTGAAGCCCCCTTACAACCCCATTCGCTATCAAGCTCCACAACCAACATCAACAGACAAAAATAATCCAAGATCAAAGGGAGTAGTGGCATGACACACATATCGAGAAAAGGCAATTAAAGGTAGGATATTGGGAATTATTGTTTGATTCCAAGTAAAAGCAATTCAAGGGACAATTGAGAACCAGATGGTTAGGACCCTATCAGATTGAGCAGATATTTGACAATGGCTCTATTCAACTACTTCCTATTGATGGCAGCAGAAGGATACTTTTGGTCAATGGACATAGGCTAAAAATTTATAGAAAGCCTCCTACTAGGGATCAATTCTTGAAGCAGATTGAAGTAGACAAATAATTTGATCATATGGAAGAACTCAGTTCTTCCAAAATGATCAAATAATCAGATGCATGGATCCAAAATAAAGGGAAGATAATGAAAACCAACAAATGGTGTTCTCTTCCCCCTAAAAAAAGAATAAAAAATAAAAAAATAAAAAGGAAAGGAATAAAACCAGTAAATGGCATTCTCTTCCCCAAAAAAATCTCTCTCAAAGATCAATTGAAAACCAGCAATGGCAGTTGGTCTCCTCAAATAAATGACTAATGCAAAATAAAAATAATTTATTTGAATTCTAGCTGTCTTTTCTAACCATTTTTCCTTTTTCACTTTTAGGAATGATGAGTCATCAAGGTGGAGGAATTACATCAGCAAAGGATGATAATTATGTCTTTAACTTATTAAAGGTTAAATTAAAAGTTTGCATGTGTGATTAGGCTTGATTTAAAAATTTGGTATGATGAGTAATTTATTATGCATTATGATTAAAAGCAAGTAATCATGAGGGTGATGTTAATTGAATTAAAAAGTGGTGTCGTATTTGTAATTAGCTATCATTTGGGTAGAATAAATGAAGTTGAGAAGCAATTGTAGAAGAATTTCAAAGAAGAAGCAGAAGAATTGTATTTAAATTTCACAGCTAAACCCATCAATTCCGTAGATAAAAAAAGCAATTCCGTAACTAAATCCAGTAGTTCTGTAGCTAATTCTGAATTTTAAGAAAGAATAATTTGAATCATCATCTTTATCATGGGAATTAAAAAGAAGTCAGAGCCAAAGGATGATACCCAACTTCTTGTGGATGAAGAAGTGGCAGGCATTTTTGGACGAGTAGGTTGGCTGGAGTTCCTGAAAAAGTTCTTGAGGTACAATGACGAATTGGTAAGGGAATATTTTGTAAATTTAGAAGAATCCAGAACTAAATTTAAAAGCATTGTAATTCCTTTTACTATCAATACAATGAGTAATGTGTCTGGAATACCAATTGTGCATGTCCCAAATCCTGTCAAGGGAAACCTTACAGATCTAGTGGAAAACTTGATACAAGAGGGGGAATCTGAGCCCCAATATATCTATAACACCAAGAAAATCATCAAGGCTGTCAAAAGGGCCAACTTTCCCAAAGCCTTTGACAGGGTAGAATTTTGGGTAGTTAAGTATTTAACTTGTGATGGTCAATTTGGGACTGTGGGAAGAGAATTCCTTAAGATGTTAATATATCTTAGGTATGGGAATTCAAAACCAGAATATATAGTAAATATTCCAGGGGTCCTTTTTTACTGCATCTAGACAATGGCTCAGAGGTATTCCTGGGGATTTGGAACAATCATACATCATGGGTTAATCCATTTGGTATGCCAACACCATTTTCTTTTAAAGAAAAATGGAGAAAAAATATGGGAAAAGTTTCTTAACAAGTTTAAGCAAAACCCTGATACTATCAGGAGGGCAATACCAACCCCTTTTTCTCCTACAAGTAATTTGGAGATTGATGCCCCTACAGAGGAAAAGAAGGAAATAGGTGGGGGTAATGTACCAAAAAAAAGGACATTTGGAAGAAGGATTAAAGTTGCAAAACCTACTATGTCTGTCAAAGAAACTCCTTCCTTTGCAACAATACCAGGAGAACTAATATATGTCTCTAACAGTGATAGTTCACCTAAGCTAGAGCATGAAGTGAAAGTCAGAAGAATATCTAGGAGGAAACCCATTTTTGGACATTTTTAAGCTCCTCAAAGAAGAAAAGTTCATAAGAGGTCTAGGGAAATTCCAGAGGAGATGGAAGAATATGATGGGTTGGAAAAATAAGTTGCTGATATTTTAGGAAGCATGGTCATGACTCCTCCTAGACCAAGCCAAACTGAGGTGGAGAAGGAAGATGAAATATTTGAAGAACATGCTTTTCAAGAGTTGAGTGAATCAGTAGCACTGTCACATGAAGAAAAGGAATTGACATCTTGGAAATGAAAAGGGAAATCCTCTTTGGTAGAAGAGGAATGCTCATTTCCTAATAAACTTTTAGAAAATGAGGAAAAACAACACTTAAAATAAACTTTATTTTTGTCCAAAGCAAAACTCATCATCAGAGAGAAGGATGAGGAATTAAAATTCCTCAAAATCAAGTTAGAAAAGAGGGAAATTCTCATTGAACAACTAAAAAATCATCTCACAAATAGGACTGAAGAATTGATAATGGTCAAAAACAAATGATGGAAAAGAAGAAGAATGTCAATTTTCTAGAAGACCAAGTCCTATGTCAACAATATCTGCATAGACTGAACTGACTTACTGGCCACTCAAGCAATTATGGGATGATACCTATAAGAAACTTAATGAATTTAAAACATCAAATGAGGACCTGAGAAATAATATGGAAGAAGAGAAGAAAGCAAGGAAGAAATGAGAAGAAAAATTTAAATGTCTTGTAAAAATACAAATGTTTTGCGTAATGAGTGAAAATTTACTCACATGCAGGAGATCTTCTCCTACATATGGCGTCTTTTTAGAAGAACAATTTATTCATTGGCATTTGTCAAGAATTGCATGTGGCCTTCCACATGAAATAAAAGATAAATCTGAGTTCATGATAGCCTATTCCTCAACTAGTGCAGAGCAGAAAAATATTCTCTACAAATTCTATCTCTGCAATCTTATGTTGGAAAAGAACACGTGCTTCATGATCAATTTGTATGTAGGGGAAAGCCAACTAAATGCATTTGTTTATGTTCTTCAAAATCAGATTACATGGAAAGAGAGGAATTTTGAGCATCTATTAAAAGCTAGTTCATCTGGTCTCTGCATGAAGGCTCACTATGGTAAACCATCTGCCTTTGCTATACATTTTGAATCCCATGCCTTTGATAAATGGTTCAAGGCACATTATACGGATAGTTTACAGAAAATTATTGATGCCTTCACCTCTTATGAGGAAGATTCTCACAGTTGCATTGAGAAGAAGAGAAGTGATATCTCCCACAAACTTAATATGGAGCTATAGACACCTAAAATATGCTTACACTTAGCATTTCATCCAATCTAGTCAATTAACGACACTTCGTTAATTCCCTATTATTTGCTCCATTCTCAGATGCCCATGCACGACACCTTCTCGGTCGTATTCCTCCTATAATCAACTTATTTGGCTAATATCTCTCTTATTAGCTAAACATTCCTCCTTTCGACCATTCAAAACCTCCCTAGTTCTCTCTAGACCACTTCTATTGGCTTTGTAGGCTATCTATCAGTCACAATTGGTTATCCAGACCCCTCCCAACTCTCAATGAGTCTCTAATCACTTGCTAATCAAGTTTAACTAGCCTAAACCCTAGTTAACTAGCCTAAACCAAGCTTAACTAAGCCTAAAGCATGTTTATCCTAATCTAATCTAAAAGTGCTTTTTGAGCTTTAGTCCCACATGCACCCAAATTTCAAACTCTTCCATTTGGAAAACTATAAATAGAAGGGTCACCCCTCCCTTTCAAACTTACAACTTCACTCACAAGTCCTTCTCTCTCAAGCACTTTGGAAAGGCATTAGAAATCATTTGTGATAGCTTTAAGCTATAGAACATTTGGATCTTGGCCATACTCCATTGTTGAGAGCTCCTCATCTTGCATCCATCCATTTCCAAATATAGTTAGTAAGGGAAGATCTAAAGCTTGGCCATGTAGCCAACTTGGAGAGATTTCTTCACTATGTTTGGGAGTAAACAACACACAATTTGATTGCTTAGAATCTAACTAGGTTCAATTTCATTATAGCTTTCAAAGAGTAGAGAGTAGCTATACATGTTAGTTTTTGATGTTTTTGTCAAAGTTATAATGCTTGCATGTTAGTTTCTTTTGTTTAGCTCTTATCTCATGGTGCATGGATGAGTTAGCAAAGCTTTGAGGTTCTTTAGCCTCATTCCATAGCTTTTGCAACTTTCCATTGCATACATTTGGCATGCCCAGTGGGACATGAAGTCCATCCTCCATTAATGGAGTCTTTTCAAGCTATTTATTTTCAGTTTTCTAACCAATTTCATGTTTTTTAGGATAAATAGCTTGTTATTTACATGATTTCAGTTTTTAAGTAGGCTAAATCATCATTGATCATGTATATTTTGTGGGTTTGAGCTAAAAATAGGCTTCTTTGACTAACCTTTAACCTGTTTGCTTTTGAAAATTTTCAAATTCTGTGTTTTTTGTAGATTTTACAGGGGGTGCACGTAGGTGTCATTCTGGGCATCTACGTTGAAACAAGCGTGCACATGTCAGTAAAGGGGCGCATCTGTGTCAAACTACATTCACCACCAATCTTCTGGAGGCCATAACTTTTGCTCCCGAGCTCAAAACGACTCTATTTTTGTTGTGTTGGAAAGGTATTGAAGAGAAATACACAATGGAATCATAAAATTAGGATTTTGACTTATAGAAAATTTATGGTTTACATTATTAGGTAAATAGTCATTTTTTAACGTGTCTTAAAGTCTAAAAACTTGTTTTCTTGACCATTCTAACACTTTGAAAGGTTTTGTGACACTAATAGTGATTTACAGGTTGCTTTTCCATCATATTTTTGTGCTAACTTAGTTGAGTGTTCACGTTTTTAATTTGTAGGGGTCCTTTGAAACGTGTATTCTCTTCCCTCGCACCTTTTAGGTGATCTTAGGAATCAAAAACGTTTCAAAAACCTTCTATTTTTACTTCCAAAACACTTCAATTTAAGCTTTAAAATAGATTAAAGTTCAAAGTTGGCTAAAATGAGTTTCCTTCTGTAAAAACACTTAAGGTATTTTCCATATATTATTTTAGTTGGGTTTCTGCGTTGTGTATGCTCTTCCTTCGCACCTTTTTTGGTGATCTTAGGAATCAAAAGAAACACACAAATCTCTCTTTTAATATCATGATCTTTTATGGAAAAATACTAACTCCTTGCATATAGGACCTAATGCTTGTCAAAGAAAGGAGGAGCTAAGACAAAACAAAAACCTTCTAATACACGTGTTCTTGCAGGTTGCCAAATGGTGTGCCACTTAAAACCACATTAAGTTAAAAAAGATAAAAAATACACCATATTCAAAACATTGTATTGCAGGTTTCAGAAAAGGGTACGTCCCTATCCACTCAACTGGAACATAACCCCTTTGGCATAATGCCTTAAGCTACAACAATGGGGGTGGTTCCAAGAACCCTAAAGTAATCCACCACTAAGTAACCTCATGGATGAAACAGGAAGCGCTCTGCTTACCCACTTGACTAGTACACCTTGTGAGTTAGAGTTACCGGTTGTCTGTATGGCGACCCTAGGGAGAGCACACGTGGACACACTAGTTTCCCTTTGTGCTCGAAGGGGGTAAAGTAAAGCCAAGATACTCCCAAGATAGTCAAGGTGACTATTTGGGTAAATCACGCTCACTTAAGACAGCTTTGTAACACCTAGTTGAGAGAACTTATTAAGGAGGCCATTCTGTCTTGAGGCCCACTTTACTAGTCCTTTTCTTGGCCACACGTCTTGATTTAGAACCTTGTTTTTCAAACAAGGCAAAGAATCCACTTAAGTTCGACTAAGTGCCTTTCATCATGAAAATTAGATGACATTTCACTTAGCTTAGCTTCTTTCTCACCTTCGGACGAGGTGAAACTCTACCCAAGTGACGCGTAGTTTATTTTCACATATTTTGATCTACACCTTTGCATTCTTGTTTCCCATTCAGGACAAGGGAAGGCATCTTTCAGGAGTGTTTTCATAGATAGTTTTCACCACTTTTTTGTCTTTTTACCCTCATCCATGTTTGCAGATGAGTTGTTAAATGTCTAAAGTGCAGTGAATGTGTCCTTATATCTTTGATGGCCACTTGATCTTGATTTCAAGATCATCATCATAGTTAGATTGATTCATCATTTGATCTCCCTTTAACGTGTTACTTTATTCACATTGTCTTGAACAATTAAGATACTTATGTCATGTTTTTCATAAACGTGATCTAAGTATCCGCATTGTGGCATTACGCTATGCACATTTTAGCACATCCTTAGTATACTTTGACTTAGTTTTTCTTCAAATATTGTCCAAAATATTGAAGAGTTTTGTTACTTTGTTTGTGTCATTTTGATACCACGTTGGCACTAATATCTCACTTCTTCATGAAGCTTGATTAACGTGTCTAATTGGTGTGGTTACGTGGCTTACATTTGTAATCCTCACCCTTTAACATTTGGACCTTGTTGGTTGTTGAACTTATCATGGTATCCTTTGATTGGGATTCACATCTACCCTTTGTTAATATTTACACCTTGTTCATTTTGAACTTGACATAAATATTGACATTGTGTTGATCATCTTTGCATCAAACTATCACTTTGCACATGCATTTGCATAGGGTGTATTTCCTTGTTGATTGGCTTTGTGTTTCACACTTGTATGATTGTTCCTTGTGATTATTCATCTGAAAACTTGTTTTCTAGGACAATCCCTTTTTGATCTCATCGAGATTGCATCATCACAATGTCTATTTTCCTTAGACCTTCTTCAGAAAATCATGCATGCACATCTCCATACTTACAAAATTTCTAGTTGGATGTCATTATGCTTCCCTGAATCGACATGTCACTTCCTTCCCTTTGAAGGAGTTCCATCACACTATCTAGGTCTAGACATTTGTGCTTAAACGATGCCAATAATGACTGACTATCACGTGGTTTCTCACACTTACTACAATACGGAACCTAGGTTTAGCCATTCAAATAAAAATATTCCCATTACAACTAAACCTCATTTGGTTCTTCATGCTAGAGGGCCCATTCGGGTACCTTGTTCCCCACCTTCAGCTCATAGTCAGTGGTATGGTTTGGATGCTTCTGATCCAAATTATTATTCAGGTTCCCCCCACTCTTCTTCTTCTGATTCAGATCCAAACTACCATTTAGACTCTCACTCTTCTTCTGAAGACTTAGATCCCAACTATTGTTCAGATACCCCTAGATCAAATCCTGAATCACAGTCCTCCCTTCCTTCACAGGACCTTTATTCCAACTCACCTCAATGAAATCTTCCTCCTTTGAAGACTCGTGTGACTCCAAGTTCCATTGATCGAACATCTAATTTGGTCTTGAGTCACGGTCCTCCCTTTCTTCACAGGACCTCCTTCATCAGTCATCTCAACAACCTCTTCCTCCATCGAAGATTTCCATGACTCAAATTCCCTCTAGTCAATCATCTAATTCGACTCCTACGTCACAACTTAATGGATGGCTATGTGATCCTATTTTCTCTCCTACATTGCATCGTCTTCTAGAAAAGGCAATCTAGGTCCAGATCCAAATCGTCCATTCATGAGAAACTTGCCTCCAATCCTACTTCCTCTCTTGAGTCATCTTCTTCTATCAATCAATCTTCCCCACTTATCAGGTACATGTTTCTTCTATTCAACCTTCTATGGTTGAAGAACAATAACCTCTACTAATTGATTTCTCTCAAAGGGAAGGAACAATAAGAATACATGATGATATCCCTTTAGAGGATTGCAAACAAGGATTCTTTCTAGAACTTGATACACTCACGTATTGGGGAAAAGAAGTTTATCCCTTTTTTTCATAACATAGATGAGGAACCTAAGGTCATGGAACTTGATTCTTCTTCTATTCCATCTTCACCTTCCTCTAAGCATGATGAGATGTCAGGGTCTAGCATTGAGCCATGGCCTATCTTCTCATTACCAAATCATTCATTATCTATCACCATTCCTCAATCAAAATCTCTCCTTGGGTCACCATTGAGTAGCCCATCATCTTCTTCTATCCTAGGGCCACATCCTAGTAGTCCTCCATTTTCTACTTGTGGGTCACCTCTTGGTAGCCCATTACCTTCTATTCTTGGGCCACATCTTAGTAGCCCTTCATCCTCTTCTATCTATGGGACCCCTCCCAGTAGTCCCTCCTCATCTATACTTGGGCCACGTCCTAGCAGCCCTTCGTCATCTTCTTCTATTCTTGGGCCATGTCCTCATAGCCCAACTTCTTCCATCTTAGGGCCATATCCTAGTAGCCCTTCATCATCTTCTATTAGTGGCTCACCTATCCTGTTAGTCCACCCTCTTCAATTCTTGGACCATATCCTATTCATCCATCACATCATCCTTCTACCAATGGCCGGGGCAAGCCCACCATCATTTCTCTCATTCCTATCATCAATCATAAACATTCACTCTCTTCTCCCACTTCTCAGGGTCAAAAAAGTCACACGTCAGCTTATAAGAAACCCAAACAGGTTCATTATCAAGCTCAGTTCAAAACTTCCAAGAGCTTAAAATCCCCCAACAACTCAACAATCTCAAAATTGTAAATCAAACACAATTCAAGAACACACATCAACATAACCATCAAGTATGGTACAAAGTGCATAAACCTCTATGGATAGGGAACTCAAGATCCCACATACAAAATCCATGTTTTAGGATAAATCACAGTCATTTGTTGAGTATGAGCTCACCATGATCATCGAGATTGGAGATAACATGACTCTTGATAAAAAAACACGCCTAGTCTCCCTTATCAAGGAAGTTGCAAACATTTTTGTTGGATCTTACCATGCGGAGTGACTTTTTTGTCCCACCTTTCCAAAAACTATCAAAAATCTAAAAATTAAAAAAAAATGCAAAAATAAAAAAACATGAGAAAACACAACAAAAATCAAAGGTACAAAGATCAAACATTGCAATCAGGTATTGCGTACACATGGATGTTTCTTTCTTCCCTTTCTTGCTCATTAATATGCAAGTCTTCCTACCATTTTCATCCCTTCAGTGATATTGTGGTTAGCCTATTCACACACATTTTGTGACATTTATCTCTATGGTATCTGTTTGACCCTGGTCTTTTATCACCTTGGTAAATTAAAGAATGACTGACCTCTTAGAGATCCTATCACATTCAACATCTAATAAACTTGTTGCGAAGAACTTTTGGACATATTTGTTGACACTAGCCAATGTCGTCATCACAATCACTTCCACCTCCTTCCATCAAGCCATCAGTGGTTCTTAACCCCTTGTCAAACAAGAGAGCTGAAATAAGTTTTCAGAAAGAAAAAGAATCAAAATCAATCAAAAAAATCAAAAGCTAAAAGTTAAAAGCAAAAGCAAATTGATATATTACTCTCTCTTGGGGTATTTCTAATAATCTCTATTGAGGGCTATGGACGCCTGACTGGCAGTAGAGCAATGTTGTGATTATAATCAAATGCATCTTCATCATGGCTATGGATGCCTGGCTGGCAGCGGAGCAATGTACGGATATCCTTCCACCCTTCATTCACAAAATCACCTATCACCTATCAAAAAAAATCATTCCTACACATTGGCTAGGGTGTCTTCACTTGTTGTCTATTAAATCTTCCCTTCAAGAGGTAATAAATTCCACATACACACACTAGATCTCTATGAGTAGGCAGGATTAGTATGTTACCAAGTGTCTTTTTTGGACCTTGTTCAGACTCTTACTCTAGTCCATATCTTGTCTCATGATTTTGTGCCTTTGGTTAATCACTTCTTCATCGTGAGGCTTCTAAGCTACATTCATATCATTCACATCATTCTTCTACTTCATTCAGAACATCCATGTGTATAAGATTAATTTTTTGCCATGTTTTTGGACACCTTTATCCCCTTTCACAAAAAACAATCTTCTTCCTTCCTTTCTATCATGTGCTTTTAGGCCAACTTACATTGGGGGCATCCTTGCTTCTTCCCAGCACTTCATTGGTTTACGTTCATCATCATGTTGAACCTATCCATAATGGCCTTGGGTCCCACTTCTACCTATGAAGAGTTTTCCTTTGAATACTCCCACCTAATCGCTGGGGAATTTTTGCATCTTCACCTTTCTTGTACGCACGTGGCCTTTTTCCCATGTACATCCCATCTATCACTAGGGGCATCCACACTTCCTTGTCTTCCTGTACATAGCTTTTTCAAAAATAAAAAAACATTCAAATATTTCAAAATATGTTAGAAAAATTAAAAAACATTCAAATATGTTAGAAAAAATAAAAAACATTCAAATATGTTAGAAAAATAAAAAACATTCAAATATGTTAGAAAAATAAAAAACATTCAAATATGTTTCAAAAAACATTCTAAAAATAGTAAAATCATCCTACAAAATGTCACTCTTTGGTTCTCACTTGTTCATGTGCATGACTCATGGATCATCTTGATCTACCTCCATCAAAAAAAGCTAGGCTTCTTACTTCATCTGTACTCTGGGGCACAACGAGTTTCCTGGTACTGTTTCGTAGTGCACATTTCTTTTTCATAGGACCAAAGTGTCCTCCGTTATTCCCCTTGCATGTATCCTTGCTTGGGGCACCATCATAACCCTTGTCGTTAATTCACACAGGTTAGAACTGAAGCTTGATAACAAAAACATTACATTATGTTTCTCTTTTAGGTTAGCTTGTTTACTTTCTCGTATTGCATTGCATTAGCATGGAGTTAGGCATCTTTTACTTTCTCGTATTGCATTACATTTTGTATGTTGCATGGAGTTGGTGTTTTTAGTAATGGAAATTTGTTCATATATGGATTTTCATGTCATACTACACTTTTGTTCATTCTTTTTAATAAGGACCGATGATGAAGATCTCTAGCAATATGATGAAAAATAAAGTTGTTTAAAAGGCACTGGATGGATGTTAGCTCATTCCCTCTTCCTCATACTCCTTTTTCTTCTATATCCCCTTTCTTCTTCACACTATTATTTCTTTTGTTCTCTTTCTGTCATCTTTTCGATCGTCAATCAAGTTCTTCTATCACCCCATCGACAATCGAGGGGGCATCCTCCATTCTACTCATTTTTCTTCTATCCCTTCAAAATTTTCTACTTGTTTATGCTTGTCTACTTTCTTTGAAGTGATGTAGCTTACACCACCTCAAAGAGGGGAAAATGTAGACACCTAAATATGCTTACACTTAGCATTTCATCCAATCCAGTCAATTAACGATACTTCATTAATTCCCTATTATTCGCTCCATTCTCGGATGCCCATGCACAACACCTTCTCGGTTGTATTCCTCCTATAATCAACTTATTTGGCTAATACGTCTCTTATTAGCTAAACATTCCTCCTTTCGACCATTCAAAACCTCCCTAGTTCTCTCTAGACCACTTCTATTGGCTTTCGTAGGCTATCTATCAGTCACAATTGGTTATCCATACCCCTCCCAACTCTCAATGAGTCTCTAATCACTTGCTAATCAAGTTTAACTAGCCTAAACCCTAAACTAGCCTAAACCAAGATTAACTAAGCCTAAAGCATGGTTATCCTAATCTAATCTAAAAGTTCTTTTTGAGCTTTAGTCCCACATGCACCCAAAGTTCAAACTCTTCCATTTGGAAAACTATAAATAGAAGGGTCACCCCTCCCTTTCAAACTTACAACTTCACTCACAAGTCCTTCTCTCTCAAGCACTTTGGAAAGGCATTAGAAATCATTTGTGATAGCTTTAAGCTATAGAACATTTTGATCTTGGCCATACTCCATTGTTGAGAGCTCCTCCATCTTGCATCCATCCATTCCAAATATAGTTAGTAAGGGAAGATCTAAAGCTTGGTCATGTAGCCAGCTTGGAGAGATATCTTCACTATGCTTGGGAGTAAACAACACACAATTTGATTGCTTAGAATCTAACTAGGTTCACTTTCATTAAGCTTTCATAGAGTAGAGAGTAGTATACATGTTATTTTTTGATGTTTTTGTCAAAGTTATAATGTTTGCATGTTAGTTTCTCTTGTTTAGCTCTAATCTCATGGTGCATGGATGAGTTAGCAAATCTTTGAGGTTCTTTAGCCTCATTCCATAGCTTTTGCAACTTTTCGTTACATACATGAGCCTAGAAAGAGCTAAAGCCTTGTGTAAACTAATCCCTCAGGTCAATGAAAAATGTATGGGCATCTGGATGGGAATGATCCCCTTCTTCTCACCCCCATGTCTCCATGGAAAAATAGAGAGCCTCAAGATCCCACTCAATTTGAGGAATGGCAGAGGAAAGTAGAAGTAGGATTAGGGTATAGTAGTTCTAAACCAAAACACTAGGATATCCAATTTCAACCATTTTACCTGAGAAGTCAATTGGAATGCAGAATACACAACCCAATATTTGAAGAGTAAATTTTGTAAGGGGACTTAAAAACAAGTAAGTACATGGGAGATGATAAGGCCAAAATATGTCTCGTTAATGCGCAATAAATGATCTTATTTTACTCTCCTTTTTATCAACTTTGACTACATTTTATGACGTTTGTTTGATCTAATGTAAGTTAGGATGTAATTGTCTAGCTTTTTTTGAATTTATTTCTAACATTTAAAATCTCTGTAATTCCTAACAAAGTGTGTGGAAATTTAGTTTTTGTAATAAAACAGGTCATAATCAGTTAGAAGAATGAAGTATGAAGCAATCAACATGTTTTTGGGAGCCTTGGCTTCAATACAGCTTAGTTCCAGAACTTCCAGACTTAGTTCCGGAAATCCATCACACAATTATGAGCTCTATCACTTAGTTCTACAAATTTTGGACTTAGTTTTGGAACTCCAACACTTAGTTCCGGAACTCCTGCATTTAGCTCCAGAACTTTCATGGTTAGATCAAGAACAGTCCCCTTTGGTTTCAAAACTTCTCCAAAGTTCCGGAACCAATGTGAACCTATTGATTTTGATGAAATCCAATGATAGAGAAATCAACGAGCCTTTCAATCAGGAGAAGATCAGAAGATTTCTGATTCTTTATACTCAAAGATCCACGGATAACTTATCAAACAATTGTACATTCAGCAAGGTTCCAAATTTAACATCTATTTTGGGCATAATTCGATTCCATCTGAATCAGTAGAACAACTATGGTTGTAAATGCATCTTTGAATGAAATATATATATATAAAGACATGTAGATATATTTAGGATAGAAGATATATACATACATATACATATAGATAGAGATATAGAAATATATAGTATGTTTTTGTAAGGCAAAATATTTCAGCAATAAAATAGTCACTTCATTTTTAGAGAATATTAGTTTGTCAAACCCTGATTCAAGGTGGAACAAGGGCCCACTCCTCTAAGAACCAGGATCCTCATTTTATTGGTATTTATATTTCTGAAGAAAATAGTGTAGATCTGTTATTTCTGTAAATGCTTTTGATTCTTTAAGTTGAACTCTATTGTATACTTGTCCCTTCAGGTGTTATAGACTAGATTTTTATTTCCTTGCAAGCTTTTCACATCATTTTCAACCGTGTGTTTATTTCCAAGCAAAGTGTGTTTACTTCTACATTGTGTGTTTATTTCCAGAAATCTATTTACTTCTATATTTTTGTTTATTTCTAGCAATTCATTTCAGTAATGATTGTTTATTTCAGCAAGTTTCTTACAACATAGAGATAATAAGGCTTTGGTCATGGAATCCTAAGGACACTGCAAAAAAACCCCAGAAAATAAAATAACAAATACCTACATTCAATTACTATATCACTAGGATTTTCTTGTTGCATATAGCTTCAGACACACGCCTGGTTTGAATAGGACATCAATAAAGAGTTGATTAAATGAAGGAAATAATGACACCCATCATTGATTACTTAGAATCCTTTTCTCCAATTGCGAAGATAACTTCTATTTGATTGACCCTTTCCATCACTATGGAAAACATATGGTAATTCCATCAGATGGATGTTAATAGTGCCTTCCTTCATGGGGACCTAGAGGAAGAGATCTACATAGAACAACCTTCAAGTTATGTCCATGATACCTCCCTCATTTGTAAGTTAATGAAGTATCTCTATGGCCTTAAACAATCCCCTCATGATTAGATGCCAAGATGGACTCCTTTCTACTTACATCAGGGTTCACTCGGTGTCACTCTGAGCCAGATTTTTATATTCTGTGGCAAGATGACTCCATACTCATCCTTTTTTTGTACATTGATGACTTGTTGATCACAAGAAGTTCTTCCTCTATCATCGATTCTGTGAAGATTTCCTTATCAAACAAGTTTTCTATGTTTGACTTATGATTTCTTCATTACTTTCTTGGGATTCAAATTTCACAATCTGAATCAGATATTGTGATTTCGTAGCCTAATTAATCCCTTGATTTTCTTGCTCAGTTTCATTTGTCTAATTACAAGCCTTATCCCACTTATTTCCATTCCAGGGTTAAGTTGGTTTCTGATTGCTCTACTCCCTTGGTTGATAGTACCCTTTATCTAAAGTTAGTGGGGAGCTTGATTTACCTTACTCACACACGTCCAGATTTATTATATGTTGTTGGGATCATTTACATATTCATGAAGGAGCCCCATGAGTTGTATTGGAAAGCAGCAAAATGGATCCTTCATTATGTTCATAGCACTTATACGGATGGCATTCACTATCTGGGAGGAGTAGATATTGACTTAGTTGGATATAATGACTTTGATTGGGTCGATGATCTTGATCATCAGAAATGTACCTCAGGCTACAGGTTTTATCTTGGTTTGGGTCCTGTTAGTTGGTCTAGCAAGAAACATAATGCAATTGTGATGTCTTCTACAGAGGTAGAGTATAGAGGAGAAGTTAACGGTGTCACATAATTCATTTGGTTACATGGTATCTTGATAGAGTTTGGTATTCACTATCGATGGCCTACTATCATCTACTGTGACAACATGAGCACTAACTTGATTTGCCAAAATCTAAATTAGCATCAGCGGACGAAGCACATCGAGATACATATGCATTTCATTCAGAAGATGATCCATGGTGACATCATCAACTTGCAGTACTGTTAAACATTTGATATGGTTGCAAACATTTTTACCAAGCCTTCACAGAGGTGAAGTATCTTCACTTGCGATCTCTTCTTGGGGTGAGGTCTGGTGCAGCCTCCCATCTTCTTCGAGCTTTCTAGTTCACTTCACTTCTTCTAGAAAGATTATAGTTTGTACATGAGTACTTTATTAGGACTTTATTTATCAAGCCTCATTTGACACATCTTTCTTAGGTTGTTTAGGGAGTCTTTTATCTCTTGCAAGTGGATGTTTTACCTTGGGGTTTGTTTCCTCCATTACTTGAGATTCTTATTGTACATGGGTACCTCATCAAACCTAGTTTCTATAAGAGGGTACAAAAACCCACAAGTGAGGATCATGAGGGACGATGTGCACATCAACAGACGTGCGAACGGTAACGTGAAGAGATTTCAGGAGGAGTGAGCATCAACCAAATGTGTGTGTAAATATTCAAAAAAATGGGCAAAACCTTGATAAGCCACAAAACTCTCCTTTATCTCATAGATCCAAAGGGGTGTACAAATAGGAGGTGCTGAGTAACCCCTAATACATGCAATCATGACAATTTAAGTGGAGAGGGGGATTTACATTTCCTAGAATATAAGTATAACTCCTAATGATGCATATGACGCGTTGACGCACTGACTTGTAAGAGAATCTCATAATGACCCCTAAATGACACGTGGACCTACGATCTCACATAAGTGAGATGACTAACCTAATGATGTGGAAATATAATACACACCAACACCCCCCCTTCATCATAACTTAGGATGAGGTGGCAAGTTAGAAATGAGAAATGGGTCCCCGACACAAATCCTGATGAGGTACCCATGTACAAGAAACTCTCGAAAAGTGGATTAAAAGGAGAAAACCAAGTGGGAAAAACTCCCCCCCAAAAGAGAGACATAGTCCACTCTCTAATCTAAGAAAGATGCCAAAGATGGGTCCTGGCCACAGACGAGTCTGTAAAGGTACCCATGTACAAAGAGGCAATCTCTCGGAAAAAAAAAGAAGAGAGAAGAAGAGGGAGATGAGAGGAATGCAAAAGATGCCATGGACGGATCTGAACTTTACAGCTCTAGGAAGTCTCCCAGAAGAATGTTGATGACAAGATCCTCTGCCTCTTGATTGAAGAAGAGCCATCTGCATGCCAAACCATGTATGTCTACCCTTAGGAAGGACATAAATGACGTGATAGAAGTCTACCCACTCCACGAAGGAAACCGAAGGTGGCAAGCACAAATAACTCTGAGTCTGGTCCTCGATAAGTGTGACATAGGTCTAGCAAGTGAGTGCAAAGGAACCGAAGGCAATGTCACAAGTACAAAAATGTAAGAGTGTGAAGAGTTGAACACCCGCATAAAGGATATCCAAGTGATGTGAAGGTAATAGAACATCCCCCACAATAGAAAAGGGATCCACAAGCCAGGGTAGATCAATGAGAGGTCTCCAGAAAAAGTGGAAGTGGTAAGAGTCCCTAGAAGGGGTACTCCCAACAACAGAGATGGTGGACTCCTCTGAAATACCTATAGATGGATGACAGAACCTTGTAGTGCATCACAAGTGTACTCTGTGAAAAGAAGATCTAAGGTCAAGCAGATACTCATCCCAATGAGGGGGCTCAACAAACATAAGAACGATGTCAAATAGGTATGAGTCATCCAATGAAGGTAAAGGAGTGGAAGGGGCCTCACACACTAAAGGTGGATAATACGTGGGTGTGATGACTATATGAGACTAAATAGGAGACTGCTCGATAGCTGATGAGATGTGGGATGTGTCAACACTCTTTGAAATAGTGAGAGAAGGAGGAGAAGATTCCTCTATAGTACTCTTGACATTAGAATTGGGTACACAATCCTCATCATCAAAAGTAGAACTAAGCGAGTTTGTGTCAGTGGAACTGTCATCACATGAAGAAAAAGAGGAGACCACTGAGATCAGAAGCAACAGCAATGGCAGAAATATGTGAAGGGTCTCCATAGAGGGACTGAAGAATGCTCTAGACACAGTGGGGAGGATATGAGTCTACCACATGAAACCAAAGAGATCTAGAGACATGCATCATCAAGTGACCAAAAACATGGTTCACAAGTGTCAAGGAAGTCCTCTAGATGACAATGATTAGTGGGTGTAGGAACTAGCCCAAGTAAGAAGGGTGAAAGACCCTTGTGAGCGAAGTAATGTTCAATGGAAGCACACCAAGCTGAATAGTTCCCTTTCCCGGTGAGAAGTGGCAGAGGCTGTAAAGAGATCCTATGATGCTTAAGTTTAGAAAGAGTACCCTCCATGATGTGGAAGCAAGAAGTGCAAGGTGCACAAAAGCAAGACGTCAGAACTCGGCCAATAATGCGTCTGCGTGTGAAAAGCCCAAGAGTACTAGTGAACCCCCCAGAATGTGGAACTTTATAAAGTAGTGCATTTACAAAAAATGACAATGTCATCACGTAATGTGTGAGAAATCATGCAACTTTGACTAAAGAAGCAATCAAAAAATGAGTAGCGAATCAAAAGTTATAGAATAAATTACAATTCCCACAAGCTGATGGAAAATGCCAATGAACTTTACAAACTGATTAAAAAAGTGCCCGAAATGGGTGTGAAGGGTGTCATGTGGGTACTCATTGGAAATGAAATCAAATTTTAGGCAAGGTTTGTTTTACTTGCGACTGGGGATTAGCCTCTTTCCAACCTTGGACCTCACCCTCTGTCTTCGACACGCGTAGGAAGGGCATAATACAAGCAAAAAAGAAGCCCAAAAATCACTTACTATGCCATGAAGGAATGTTTTTCCTCAAAACATTAAAAAAGAGGGATTTTTTTAACCTACAAATAATTATAAAAGGGATGTGGGCCTGCCCATGAGGTGTCACAGCCATGTGTTGAGGCAGCTGGAAATGTTGACTGCCTGGCACGAGTTGACACCTGAGATCTTAAGCATGGAGCTGGTAGTTTTTTGACCAAGCTGGGTCAGGTGTAACCATTGACATCTAAGCTAACATGTGCAATCCACGTATAGTTTGGTGAATGTAGCAACCATGCAGCTATGCAGGCTAGAGATGGAGGAGTCGGTTTCGAGTAGAGAGGTCGATGCTAGCTGAGTCCACGAGCCGAGTCAAGGTTTCAAACCATTGATGAGTAGATATGGGGTTGAAGCCACATGGTGGTAATGGCTTAAGTTCATGATGAAGAAAACCAAGTAACCACCGAACTAATGATCCCCATTGCAGAGATGAGAAACAACCACTCATCGAATTTAATCTAAACTAGGCTGAGTGTAAGACTTGGAACTAGGGGCCTGTTCAAACTAGTGCATGCAGATCCAGAGCAAATGAACACTACCTAGAATGCACAGTGGAACAACATGTTCGAACCAAAGATGAGAAGGTTTTGAGTTTCTCACAGCAAGCATTGGATCAAAGATGTGAAGCACCTCGCAAAGTTGCAGACCAAGTCGTAGAAGAGAGTCGAGGATAAACGCAGGAGCTGGTTAGAGAGCTAGGCAGTGAGTTGCTAGAGAATAAACAATCTCTTTCAACCATGGCATAAGTTGCAGGTGGTGGGAGCTCTAAACATGCAGCAAGAGGAGGAACCAGAGATGCAATGCAATGCACGATACAGTGAGAAAACAAAACACGAGCTGGAGGTGATGCAAAGGTGAGTGGACCCAGAATTGTGTAGTGCAAAGCTATGTGTAGGAGGGTGAATGAACAAAGGTGAGTTGGGGCCGAGTTAGCTATAAACCAACTTTGAAAAGCCTAAAGACACACACTTCAAACCAGCACAAAAAACTTCTAAATTGAAACCTGAAGCTGCGAAACACCTCCAAAACATCATGTAAATCCCTAAAGGTTAAAAACTAGTGAACACTAAACACTCGAAAAAGGAGCTGCAAAACCACGAACAACCTGAAAACCAAACAAAGGTATAAAATCCCTAAAATCAATGCAAGAAGAGCACAACAAAATATGCATTACGACACAAGCGAGAAATGGATATCATGACAGAAGCCAGAAAACACACGATCAACACCGAAGAGTGCACGGATCCACAAGATCCACTCTGATACCATGTAAGAGGGTACAAAAACCCGCAAGTGAGGATCTCGAGGGACAATGTACACATCAACAGATGTATGAACGACATTGTGAAGAGATCTCAGGAGGTGTGAGCATCAACCGAATGTGTGTGAAAAGATTTGATAAACGAGCAGAACCTTGATAAGCCACAAAACTCTCCTCTATCTCATAGATCCAAAAGGGTGTACAAATAGGAGGTGTTGAGTAACCCCCAATGCTGCAATCATGACAACTCGAGTGGAGAGGAGTTACATTCCCATAATAGAAGTGTAACTCCCAATGATGCATATGAAGCACTGACGCGTAAGAGAATATCATGATGACCCCTAAATGACACGTGGACCTACGATCTCACCTAAGTGAGATGACTCACCTAATGATGTAGAAAATAATACACACCAACAATTTCTGGTACCCATTTTCCCTCTCCTCTTCTTATTTTCCAGAAAGATTGTTTTGTAAACATGGGTACCTTTTTAGGCTTAGTAGTTAGGCCCCATTGACACATATTTCTTAGTTGTCTAGATGATTTATCTTTCAGTTCTGACTTTCCATGACCTCTACCTTAGCTTCGATGAAAGGGGGTGTTGGTGTATATGACTTGTTTTGTCGTCATTCGACAAATTTTCCACCATAGATGGTTATCCATCTCATTTAGTGAGAATAGGTCAATAGGATTAGTTAGGGTTGTGTACAAGTGTCATACACAATAGTTACAAAAAACTCCTATATATACCTCTTATTTTTTATCTATGAGCATGTTAGACACACTGTTTTCTTTTCTTACTTGATTATCATTTTATGATTCGTGCTCTTGTTGATTATGTGAAGTGTTATCATCACCATTGGAAGTGAAACCCTCTTTGATGTGCATGAGGTTTTGCATTGATCCTTGTTAAACAATTCAATAACATTAATGCCCGTGCAACCACTTCTTGAATGAATTCAAAGATAATGATTTTCTCTATAAATATGCAACTGCACATACTAAATCATCCTACCATTTTAAGTAGTTATAATTATTACTTTGGATCCAATTTAAACTAAAATCCAATTCTCATTGCCTTACCCTCAACTATAAAAGGAGGCCATTTTATTTTGTAATCCATTCATGACGCTTTGGGTAAATTGCATCCAACTTCTACCAATTTGACATTTGCATCCTTGTAAAATCTACTCGTAGCATTGAATTCATCCACTTTGGAGAGTCACTTTCAAGAGCACCTACAATCCAAATATCAACAAGATCAAACAAGTCCAAGAGCTTCTACGATCTTACTCGAGGTTTGTAAGATATTCTCAAAGAAGGTAAATCCATTTGTTTATTTCATTTATCATCTCTTTTTCTATTAATTTTCCTTGTTTATAATCAGGAAATTTTTAGGCTATCTCATTCTCACCACCTCTTTTCATCAACTAGTTAGAACCATTAACGAAGCTAAAGTTTTGGCCTTATTGCAGGGAATCCAAATTGTAATACAATGTGGAATTGATAACTGTTAGTGCAAAAAAATATCACCCTAGGATTTGTGCAATACAAAACCTTGCTTCTTGACTAACATGGGCATGTCTCGACGTGTGGGACCTGCGCAACTAAAACAGGCCTCCAAATAAGGTTGGTTCCTCTTTCTAACCCTAATGCTAACACTACTCCTAAAAAGGAAAAATGTGACTACCCTACAGCTAACCTAGACTTCTAAGAGAGAGAGATGTAAAAAATGTAAATCTTAAGCTAGGGAGGGTGATAACACCAAGAAAAGGGGTGGAGAGATTCCTAATGAGTGAAAATAGGGGCAAAATGAGGTAAGAGAGGGAAGACAGAGGCACCATAGTCTAAAACCACACTCAAGTCTCCATTTTCATAGAACACAACATATCTAGGCCCTATAAAGAACAAAACATGCACAAGATACTTGCAAATGGAATGGAAAAGAAAAAAACACAATATAACTAAAGAAAGGGCGAAAAAGGCAACAAAACATCAATTTTATTGATTAAAATGGTGCAAAATCCATTACAATGCAAGTAGGAGGCAAGAATCCTTCACAAAATGCCTAGATTTGAGGCTTACAACTCACATTAAATTTTTTGAAAAAAACGGGCAAAGTTGCTCTGCAAATTTTCCAAAAATCTCCCAAAAAAATGAGGGGTTCGAGTACAATTTATAGGCAATTTTGCCCTAATTTCCTGCATTAAATGCCTGAAAAGTAGTTAAACAACCTCACCTACCACCATTAATGCTCTTCTTGCGGCCTTGGTTGTTTAGTTGTCTTTTCACGCTTAAATGCCCGACAAGAAGCATTAAATATTCTGACATGTGGCATTAAATGTTCTAATAGGTAACTGAGTTGTCTTTTCATGTCTACCTTTACCTGATCCGTAACCCATCCATCCTGCGAGCTACTCGATTCTCAAGACTGTGAGCTGTCCAACCAAGTTGGGTTGGACGTCGTACAACTTTGAAGCAACCGGCCAACTAGACAATTGTTGACCTTTCACTATGGATCGTCTAACCTGGGGGGTTGGACATCATCTAACCTCTGTACAACACCACATTGAGATGCCTTTTTCTGCGAACCACAAGTCATCTAACCATGTGTCCGTACAACCCATCCAACCTAGGTTGGATGACCATCTATCTCCATTCCGTACAATTAGACATTGGGTCGTCCATCTTGCCCATCCAACCTTGTCATACCACTATTTGGCCGACCAACTTGGTGACTTGACCAACCATACGTCTAACCCTATGGCGCCTAACCCAACCATCTAACCTCCAATCATTCGTCACAGCGAGCTGGCCAAGTCGGTCGAGCCAAAGTACCAACTGTCTCTCTCTTCTGAGTGGGGATAAAATTGACAGTCGTCTGCACGTTACAAGCCTGCACTTCAAATCTTAAATAGGTTATCCGAATTTACAGGGATGCAAATTTGGGATAACAATAACTTTCTCATAAAAGGGGATTCCCAAATCCTTGTTCACATAAAGAATGAAGGAAACTCTAAGACCTAGAAAATTGATAATAGTTGTTGTCCAACAAGGTATCTCTTATCACATTTCAGTTTTTGGGACATACGCCACTGTTATCGTGAGGATAATATGGTTGTAAATTACTTGGAAATTTTTGGTGTAAATTAAAATATTGATTCAAGGGTGGATAATTTGGTAAACAATTGTCCTAGCATTGCCACACTCTTGTATAATGAATTAACGTTAGTATAAACTTCCCCTTGCTCTAATCATTGTGGCCCATTTATTTCAACATGCCTAAGGCTTGGTGGTGCCATCATTTGTCAAAAGATGACCATTAAGGCCATGTTTTTACTTCAAGAGATGGATGATGCATTTATTCTATAAGTAACTCGTTTCATTTGGTTTTCCTCTTTTGAATTGATTTTTTTGTGTATCCTTTGAAGTTTGTGTTGTCACTGTCATGGGAGGATATTTATATCAAAGGTTTTATCTTTGTAGCCTCCATAAGGAGATGGTATTTAATGGTGTCATTATGAATTCACAGTTGAAGATTATTTTCAAGCCCCGTTTATGGGAATTGTGGGATGTTATCAAGCCAATTTTTTCATCAAACTACATGGAACTATGTTGTATCCCAAGGGTGAATTCAGAAATTCTAAAAGTGAATTAATATTAGAGGTTTATTTGGAAATGGAGTTATTTTTTAAAAACCAGAGCACCAAGTCGATTTAGAAGTTATGATAGAGGGCTTGAAGTTGAGTCGGAAAGCGTCCTCCCTTCTACCTTCGTCGGGGGCACTTTCTCATATATATGTCACTATTGCAACCTTTGAGGAGTTGGAAAATTGTTTCTTATCCAACCTAAATTATGTTCCCAAGATTATCAAGCATTGGAGCACCTCAAATGATGTCATTTTTATGGCACTACCTAATCAATATGCCTTGAGGGATCCTATATTCTCATAAGGAGAACAAATTCACCATTCTCATGTGGAAGACGATATGAAGACCTTAAAAAATGATGAAAGAGATTGGAAAGGAAGGATTTTACGTGGGTTGTGGAGGAAATAAGACTTCACATGTTTCATCTGAAGTTGTTGCAAGATCATTTATTCCACAAGAATGAATTCAAGTATATAATATAGATTATAAATCATACTAGTCACATAAAGAACATTTTGTATGATTAAATTTTAAATCTATGCTTGGAATGTATATGATGGATAACATTGCTTAACCCAGGGTTTTAGGTCTGTTAAAATTATATATCATATCAATTGTATACTTTTCAAAATATTAATATATGGGAGAGGGACCTACACAACCCTTATTTACTTATAAAAAAACCCATAAAATAGAATATATATCAAACATAATATATACTTAGAGAATTATTATCTAAGCTCAATAAAGTGTTAGCACTTATGTTTGAGCAACCAAACCTTACTTTCAAGTCATAGCCCCCAACATTAAAGTTATGGACTATCTCGATGTAAACAAAGGAGTTTGAGAAAAAATTAATAATTTCTTGCTTGTTGAACTTTCCTAAGATTATTGTCCATATTAGCTTCTCCAAGACAGTCATTGCCACCTTGATTATCAATATCATCATCATAATCATCCTGACCATCATGATTATTGAAAAAAAATGTTCTACCATATTTTGAAGTCTAACACCTTCTTCCACTACAACATCTTCATCACAAGTTCTAAGAAGAGATATTTGTTTCTTCCAATACTTTAACATTTCTTTTGAATAAATTATTTTAAGAAGAGTTTTATTACTCTTTGTAGTCTTTTTAGAAGCATTTCATCTTTAGGATGACACATTGGGAATATGTACTTTACCTTTTTCGTTGGTCGAGACCGAAGTTGATCATCATATTCACTATTTGAATTTTTAGTATCAAATACTTGCGTTAACTTAATAATAGCACAAGTTGGACATACAAATTAATATTATGATGACTTCATTTGAGGAAAACATACCAAAAAAATCCATTTACCTCAAAGAATTGTCTAGTGAAAGAGGTGCTCTGCTAATGTATTTTCTTCCACTTCTTCTATTTCGACTCCTACCTTGACGGTGAGGTTGTGATAACTCTCCCTAAACACAAACTAGTTTTATATAAATACATACATTTGCAGTTATGGGAAAAAAGTGAAATAAATATTACACAAAGTGAAATTTTTGATAGAATTTTAGGATTATGTATAAAATCTCAATGAAGAGTCGTTTTCCAATGAAAAAGACCTCGTTACATAAGAAGAGCTCTACACAAGGGAGGATGTATACATAGTTGACGATGACATACTATGTGTAAGACAAAATACCAATTGTCTAAAAAATTGGTTTATACAAAAACGTTATCTTTATTTCGCTATTCAAATTTAGAATCTTTGTTAAAAAAACTTTTTTTTTGCTCTTCAAAGTTCATACCACAAAAATAAATACCTCACTTTATTATCCCAAAAATCAACGTGCTACTTTTTTATGTCAATTTCTAAACTCTTATTTTCCATCCAAATTGCAAATTATCATACCAAGTCTAAAATGACTTCATAATGTGTCCTGATTTAATTGTATGTAAATACGAAAATCGAAATAACCTAAATTACATTTTTCCATAGTGGTGTGAAGGTAGCACGAAGATGACGTTAATATTAATGCCACTTTTGCACCACATGAAGCGACCAAAATGACAAAAACGAAAACGATGTGAAATTGACTAGATGTGTGGTTTGAAATGCACTTCATGTAGAAGTGAATGCAAAAAGTAAAATGAAAGAACAAGAGATCAAAAGTAGGTGAGCATAGTCATTGACATATGTTTGGCTTGTTTGTCACCTACCAAGATTGCCATTTGCATTGTGTCTTTTGGAGTGGCACCCACACTCTGTACAGTTGAACGTAATCACCATCATATCTTTAATTGAGATTTATGTCACTTATAGGTGTGTATTTGCACAGTTTAATTTTGACAAATGTCATAACATTTAAAATAAACCTTTAAACTTTACATGAACATCTCTCTTAGTTTTAAAATTAATTAGTTAGATTTAATTTTTGTACTCTACGTGTTTATTTAGCTTAGTTGATATAATTAGATATGTGTGTTGTAATTTAATTGTAATTACCCTTACATGCATCTTATAGTCAGGTGGGTGGCGGAACATGGTGGGGGAGTGTAATGTTTATGAGTTAAATAACCAACCTTAAATTTGATGTTCATTTGACCATCATTTTAATGTGTTTTCTTATGGGGTGAAGAAGTTGAAGAAAAGATCGGAATATCTTGACCGTACGAAGGAATCTTGATCCCATTTTTCTTGGAAACAGTTTTTCAAGGAAACAGTTTTTCAATCAGAACAAACATCTATTATACATAAGATGATAAAATTGTTAAGCAATATAATATGTGACGAATCTAAAAAAAACACCTTAAAATTAATATCTTGGCACCATTCTTAGATTCAAATAATTATAGTTTTGAGATACCTAACATATAGTAATCCGTATTACAATTTGTGAGGGTGGTTTCTAAGGGAAAAGGACATGGTTTGTTCAACATTGACCCATACCCTTAAAGGGAAAGTTGTGAACATTCCAAGTTGGACAAAGTAGAGCGACCCCATGTGCCCTACAACACAAGTTGGACTAGGAATAAGACAAAAAGGGAATGGTGACATCCTAACTACCCCTCCACCACCAAAATACTACGTAATGCATTAATATCTAGTGAAAAAGATGGGTCATAATTTACTCACCTCCGCCAAAGAGGACAAAAAGCACTAAATGATGAGGACACATTTTCCCATAAAGGCAATTTTTAAAAAGATGGAACTCTGACACCCGCATAAA
This sequence comes from Taxus chinensis, assembly GCA_019776745.2. NCBI lineage: Eukaryota > Viridiplantae > Streptophyta > Pinopsida > Cupressales > Taxaceae > Taxus > Taxus chinensis. The sequence goes on along the minus strand of CM034154.1, from coordinate 761,302,075 downwards.
TACAATCACGTGGCTGCCCCTCTATTTTCTGTCTGTCCACAGGAAACTCTGTACACACGTAATTAACGTAGACTTTATTACATGGATACTTTCTGTCAGACGACGCAGAACAACTTCGTCACCGTATTCATTTGGGGTTTCCAGCGCCGCAGATACGAATACGTATATGTAGTCGGTTCAGGTTGACTTGGATAAGTATCTCGAAGCTTCTCCAAATATTATTTTATCTATTTACGCTGTCGTATCGTTAGCTTTATCTATTTACGCTGTCGTATCGTTAGCTTTATCGCTTTACCTTTTTCACTTTTTTGTCACCATATAGAAAAAGGTTTGCATTGAGCCCCAAGAAATGTAAAATCATCGTAGAAAACAATCAGGTACATTTCATTTTTTCCGAGAAACTTTTATTTTTATGTAAGCGAAATATTGTAGTGGTGTCTTGTGATGTTCGGAAGGAAAATAAATATATATTATTCAATAAAATAGAAGGTGAAGAAAGACAAAAAATTATTGGATTTTATAAAAATACATTGGAACTTGTGATTATGATTTTGAAAGAAAATTTGTAAAAGATCTACGAATATTCTGAACATTTACAATAATATAATCCTCCTTAAATGAATAGTAAGGGAATGGCCACCCATACTTATATTCCAAACTATTCGAGAAATCTCCATCATTCCAAATTTCCACACACACTCCTCGTCCTTTTTTTTTGTTTTAATTAAACTTATGACATTTTTGCCATAAAGTATTTAAACCAAGAAAATATAGAAATAGGTGTAGTATCTTGTGTTAGGTAGAGCAAATTTTTTCATCTTAAATTACATATTCATAACATTTCTGTTCTACATCATCTTTAGCATGTTAAATTTATAAAATTTTAGAAATTTTTTAATACAATATAAATAAAATTGTGTTTACCTCAAAATATGTAATTAAAATTTGTAGTGTCATTGAAACTTGTGATTTATTATATACTAATGTGACTTTTTACTAATTATGCAATGTGGTAATACCATGGAAATGATTCCTACACAACATATTTATTTGAGTTGAAATTTTTGTTTGACTTTTGAATTGAGATGATATGTATTCTATGAGAGCATAGACATACCCAAAAAAAAAGGTGCATCCTATATAGGATATTTGAATAGGCCCACATATCACATAGACCCCTATTTTCCATATAAAACACACCAATGGCCATGATATAGCATATACATACATAAAATAAAGTACTTTGCGAACAACTTTCAAGCCCCTACCTGTGAGCCCATTGACTTTGTCCCAACCCTATAGTCCATCTAACTCGGCAATTCGTTCTACTCAACACTAACATGTTTAAATCTGCATATTAACAAAGGTGATAGTATGTGAAAGGATTTGGAGAGAACAAATTTCAAACAATGACAAAGATGTAGGACAAGATACCAAACTGAGTTTTAGAACAGAATAGAACCTCCATTTTTTATCACCATGAAGGAACAAAACAGAGAAGATAAAAACAATAGAGACAATAAGAAGTAACAAATCTCCAGTTTAGTCACTTTTAAACATTGTTAAGTTTATTTTTGTTCTTTATTGTATCAACATATAACTTAATTGCCATTTTGTTGAAATTTTTGATATATTCCAATGAAAAATGAGTTGGTTGAAAAATAGAGTATGTATTTCACCACAAAGAAAAGTGTAAAAAACTATAAAATGAATGATTTTCTTGTTCTTCAACTTGTTCTTGCTTTTCAAACATGAAATCACTTCCATCCATTGGTAGTGGTTTGTTGGTTGAATGAGGTAAGATGGCATGAAAACTCATAATATTGAAACTAATAACAACATTATTTAATCTGAAAGAGACAATGTGAAATGTTGCAAGCCATAAAGAAAAAACCAAACATCTAGTATTAATAAATTTGATATAATGAAGACAACCAAGTGAATGCATAAATTTTAGAAAGCAAACCTTTTTGCAGTATACCCAAAACCACAATATATCAAATTGTTATCCATTTTATTGTGTATGAAACATCGTGAAGCAAAAAATGAGATAAAACATAAATTTTATGACTTCTCCCTTGTTTAGAAAAAGTTTTCTCATGCATTCATGCTCACGGCTATCAAAATGGAGAGATTTCAATAATGATCTTTCTTCTTTGTTGTCGCAACGAACACGATTGTAATTACCAAATCTAAACTTGTGACTGAACATCATGCACTTTAATTAATTGGTAAGGGTACATTAGGATACACAATGTACAAGAAAATGAAATACTCAAAAATGTCAAATTTTTATACTTTTAAAAACTCACATAAATATTAAAGAATAAGAGTATAGTTATGCATGCATTGGAATGATGGTAATACTTTTTGTTACCAATGGATTTTAGAAAAATATAATTGTTCAAAGTTGGAACTCTTAGAACATATATGGAGTTCAAATATATAAATTTCACATTTTTCTCTACATAAAGAGGTTAAATAATACATTACCTATTTAGTTATACGATTACTTAAGCCCTACGTAGAACATGTGTTTTCGTAATAGCCTGTATATGCCATTTTATGAAAGTGAAACATCCCAATAAAAGGATTGTTGAATAATACAAAGCATTTTTCGACATGGGCATGTTTGAAATGTTAAGTGTAACATAGACGAATTAGCTTTAAGCGTGACATGGATGATTACATTGTATTTCACATTATTATTGTTTTATATTAGTGTAATTAGAAATTAGTGAATGAAAGATAAACATATTAATGAGGTCATATTTTATACCCTTAGACCAATAGTCTAAACCCATGCGCGTCGACCTATCACCCAGTGGGCACTGGGCGCTCACTCGAGGCACGCGTGGGTGCCGAGTCTCTCCTTTATGTGAGTCTTATGAGAATGCATCATCTTATAACAGATATTTAAATGGAAATGAGTAGAAAGAACCATGCCATATCCTAGAACGAGTTATCTTATTGCATCCAGAAAAAGGAAATAACAAGCAGCATAAGGAAATAGCTCATACAGAAAGGAAATACATTAGTATACTTCCAAACACATAGATGATTTATAACAGAGCATTGTATTCATATTAAGAGATTCAATAACCACATTACAATCCCTTGGGTTCATAACAGACCCCCATATGATAATGCAGAGCCAAGTCATGCATCATAACTATACCATGTTCATCACATTACAAAGAAAAATGAAGACCCATTCCCCTAAATGCGCCATCATCCCTATATGCTCCTATTCCCCACCCATAGAATCCTCCATTCATTTATGCAGAGCTTTTCCTCTCTTCAACTCTATATCTTTCTTCTACCGGTGCTTGTATTTATAACCTTAGCACCCACCGCCATGCCTTTCAGAAGTTACAGATCGGTTTCCAAGTGTCGAAGTGGTCCTCCATGGGAGCATGCCTTCCCAGATCCAAGCTCTCCACTTCTTGCAATGATGTCTTCTGGAACCTTTTATCGCATGCCTGGAATATTCCCTTTTTGATCCATAGTCGCCAGGTTGGCACCTTATCCACAAGGGTCATGCTTTTCTCGTGTGCTTGCCTGGGATGCCGAATGTGGCTAAGTACAAAACCTATTTTTCCTTGCGCTGCATGCCATGTGTTTTGCAAAAACCCTGCCAGAACCCTTCCCTGCACACCTTCAACCCGTGTGCCCTTCTTCAACTAGGTCCCACGCACCCACACACCTTCTTGTACTTAGCTGATATTTTGGGGCCCAACATCACCCCACACTACGCCTGTTCTCCGTCCTCGGAAACACTCTTCAATAAAGAATTAAAGAATGGTGGATCCTTACAAATGGTTGGAATGGAAGAATGAAGGAATGAAGAAATGGGGAAAATAATGAAAGAATGGGGAACTTTATTTCTGGAGGAGGAGAGGGAAATCCTTCCCTAATTCTACTTCTAACTTTCCCCAAGTGTCGACCTCGTTCTGCGCTTGCTGACAGAGGTCCCCACCAGGGCGCTCACTTCTTCAAAACTAAGCTCCTCTCCCTTAGCAGTCATTGTCTCCACAATATCCTCCAGTTGCTTGCCCAAATCCTCAAGCACATCCATCCTCCGAGTGATTTGAGGGTATAATTCCTTTAGCCAGTTCTTGATTGAGCCCTGCAAGGTCTCAATGGCCTCTGATTTCTTTTCTACCTCAGCTAGGATCTTGTCTCGCTCAACCTTGTTCCCCTTGTTCTTTTCTTGGAACTCCTTGAGTTCCACTTCATGGGTGGCAACTAAGATACTTTCCACTCTATCCCTGTCTGTGCAATTATCATAGGCGGCCTCAACAACTTGCGCGACGGATTTTACATTGGCGAGGATTTTGTTGTACTGAGCAATGGTTTCCACAACCTTCATCTTATTTTCTTTCTCTTGGCATGCCAACACCTCCTCTGTTGATTCTAGGGAAAGTGGTCGCCTCTCCATAGTGAGTATGTGGGTCAAGTCCTCTAGGCACTGCAAGGATGATCCATACTTTTACACGGGCGGTGTTAAGTTTGGATGCTTTAAGACAATGGCATCCGTGATCATCTATATCTTTTTGTATGCCTTGCGCACTCTTGCCTTTTCATCCTTTAGCTCACACCTTAACTGAGTGCTTATTAGTTCCTCCTACTTCAGGTCCTTACTTTTCTCCAGGAGCTCCTCCTCCCTTTTCTCCAACTCTGCCTCTAGGAACTTCACCCTGTCATTTCTCCCGAAGAGTCTGGCTTCAACCTCAACTGAAAATTTGTTGAGCATGTTGCAGATTTTCTCATCTGACAGCCGTTGAGCATTCACCAAGGGGTTTATCCCTTTTGTTTTTTCACTTTCATCAATGCCCCTTGGCTTACCTCAAACTCAGGCTCATCAATGTGGGACTCAAATGCCCATGAAAGCATTTTCCTTGTCTGAGGGTATGCACCTTCCTCATCAAATGAAGTCATGGCTAAAAGTTGTTCTGTTGGCACAGTGCTCTGGAAGCGTGCACACAACACCTTGTTTGGATCATCAATGTAGCCCATTCCTTGAACTTGTGATGCTTTTGTGCTCTTTCTCCCTGTGCATGTGGCTTTTGGAAAGCTTACAACCAAACTGGGATCTCCTCCCATGCTGCCATATTCTTTTTCTATGCTTTCCTCCTCAGCTTCCTTTAGCACCACATCCATGTTGCATTCAACCTCTTGTTCTACCAGGTCCTTGATGATTTTTTCCACTTATTTCTCTTTGGCCTCATCTATCTATTCCTTCGTGAGGCTTGGGGTCCTTTGATCTTTTGTAACTTCTTCCCCGCTTACCCCCTTGCCTTGGGTCTCAGCTTCTTCTTCATCCTTCTTCTCCTCATCTCCTTCGTTATACTCATCTCCTTCTTCTTCAGAATCATGTATCTCATAGACAGGATGGTCTTCACCTCCTTTTGGCTCATCATCATCATCTTTGTTGCACGATGTAGGCATCTAGGTCTTCTGTCTCTTCTGAATCGGCCTCATCCGTCACCTTCTGCTTCTTCCTTACTGGGGATTCCAGTACAGGGGATTCTTCTCTTTATTTTTCTTTGACAGGTGATGTCTTCATTGGTGATTCCTCCTGGGTGAGGGGATCTTCATGCTCTGCTTCCTCTTCTTCTGGAGTCTTTTCTTTGACTGGAGACTTCTTCCTCCACGCGTAAGTACTAGGCTTAACGCTTGTCTCCGATGTGCTTACCATCTGTGTGGTTTGAACACTTGGTGCCTTATGCACCTTCTTCTCTTTCCCTCTTTCTAGGTGGTTCTTCCTTCCTGTAGGGTCTTCAGGAATGGAGACATCATTCTCCAAGTAAGTGCCTTCCTATAGGGTCTCTTCAGAAATGGAGACATCATTCTCCAAGTAAGCACCTTTTTCAAATTTTGGCCTTATGCGCAGATACACCCTTGCTGCGGTCCTTCCTGCAATCGGCAGTGTTAAAGGCTTCATCATTTGTATCTCATGGGAGACATATCTCTCCATGTACTGTGCTTCTTTGGGTAGACCAGCTTCTGACGCAGCTCACAGTGGTCTATATCTACCTCACTAAGGTCGAACCTTAGTCTCTTGGCCTCCTTGAACCAATTAACTCTGGCTTGGAAGTATAACACGGTGAAGGAGAAGGGTAGCTTGCACCACATACTCATATTCTCATCTGTCAACATAAATATGCCAATGCAGAAGTGTTGGTACACTACAAATTCTAACTCTCCACTCACGAGCATGGGAACTAACTTTGGGATCCTCCACTCAGCCCCAAATGCATCACGCATTCGTTTATACCACTTCTTCTAGGCACGCCTTGTGAGTGGCCATCATGGTTTCACAAGTATATTTCACAAACCTCTTTACGGGTGAGGGATCCTCTTCTGGATACTCCCAAACAAATTTTTCTGGCCCGTCGGACACTCCAATCTCTGAGAACAAAATAGTGAGGAGGACATTACCGAAAAGTATCTTCTCTCCCTCCTGTATGCTGCTTATAATTTCATCCGTGATGAAAGCAGACAAGTTATAGATGGTTCCTTCTGATATCTTCTGGCATACATTCAACCATGCCTTGTTCACTTGTGTCCATTGTTCCTGGTCATTGAGCTTGGTGACTAAGTGCACAACCATCCTCATCACTGGGTCTGGTATCGTCGGTCCATTGAGCGATGTCAAAGTATTGTGACCCCTTCTTGTAGTCATATATGGCTACAGTCTCCTTGATAGCCTCCTTGTCACTTAGATCATCATCAATGCTATCTCCTTCACAATTGAGGCCTGTGAACTTTGATATCAGTTGTGGTGTGATGCACATCTTGCACCCCACAAAATAAAAATGATCCTCATGCACGCACGACATCAGCCACTGATAAAGGCGCTCAGGCTTGCCAAAGTATGGCAACTCATACAATTGCAATAGTCCAGCCTTCTCCAATTTGACCTTCACCTCATCATTGTAAATGGGCATTCTGTCTGGCATCCTATTGTTAGTTGGTCAGACCAACTCCAACACCATTTCCTTCTCCATTGTGCTCATGTGATGATTATAATCACTTACGGCCATCTTTTGCAGGTGTGACTCCCATTCTTTTCCTAGCAATACCCCATCTGGGTACTGCATTTCTGCATACCATTCTTCATTGGTGCTCGTGACGGCAGATTTTGCTTTCCCTTATCCCTTGCCCTTTGTTTTCTTTGGTGAAATGGTTGGTTTCCTTGGTGCCATTTTTCTGGTTGGTGTTAATCTTAAAAATCCTTCCTCTTGCTCTGCTCTACCACTCTGTCTCAATCCCAAAGCTCACTCAACCTTCAACTCTTGAAATGAATCCTTCTTTCTCCATGCCCTAGCTGCCAAACCCTAACTGGAAAATCCTTCCACAAGATGACACTTCTTCACAAAACCTTTCTCACGCCCATGTACTCCTTCCTTCTGGTTTGCGGATCTACTCTAGATGCACACTCTTTTGGATTTTCTTTCTTCATCTTCAACATTTCTCTTTGGATGCCCTAGTTCACAAGAGCTTCTTCTACTTTCATAATCGCAAGGTAAAATAACGATGTGCCCGACTCCTTATTTATAGCTTTTCCTTCTTTCCAACATTAAATGCTATGCCACCTACCACCGTACTTAACACTAAATGCAACTTTTTCCACTAAGCCAACCTTAAGCACCCTTACCCACGCGCCCACATCCTACATGAAAAACCCTTTACAACCTTCTGGCGTGTAAAAAATCCAACCTGATAGAAGACTCTTACGCATGCATCCAACAACAAAAAAGGCACTTCTTCTGTCCTTTACCTGATTTTTTCCTCTCCTACCTCATGTTGTTCCTGCGCTCTTCATCCTTTTTGTACGTGGTTTCCACAAAGCCTTTTTGACACCAACCATTTCTGTCCACCTTTTCTTCTACGCGCTTCTTAACCTTACGCACTTTTTATCCTTCAACTGGGCCATTTACCACAACTTCTACTGCCAGCTCAAACTTTATTATAGGCACTATACTTCACATCATTCCACCCCACACTAAAATAGATGCACGGTCCTCTATGCATACACAACTTTGGGAAAAAAATAATGTGGTTACCGGTGCACAAGGCACAAAACAAAACAAAACAGAGGAACAAGCAATGAGAAAGGGAAACACAGAAAATAAAATGCATAAAGGGAAATTCTAGACTAATTGGCAACACTGCCTTATTACAAACACCAAGAAGACTTATTTATAGTAGGGCTTCAGCCTACTCCCATTGAAGTGACCTAGTAACCTCGTCCCATCCAACGCTTGTAACTAGAAAGCACTTGAATCAAGAATGTACGAGATGATGTAAGGTCCCAACCAATGGACTTTTAACTTCCTAGGATGGCACAGATACTTGGAATCATACAACAACACCAACTACCCAACCTCAAACTTCTTGTTCTTGATATGACAATCATGCCATGCCTTTTATCTTGATTTTTTTGTCTTCTGACTCCATCTAGCAAGTGATCACCTTTCATCTAACTGCATCAACTTATCAATTCTTTCTTCCAGTGCTTGTTTGTCAGCTAACCCTCCTTGCGCGCATATACATAGTGATGGTAACATGAATTCCACTGGTAAAATAGCCTCTGCACCAAACACCAATTGAAACGGTGTGGCCTTGTTCAACCTTTTGTAGGTTGTCTTGTATGCCCATAGAATGACTGATACTTTATCATCCCAATCTTGTCTTCCAACGTCACAGATCTTAGTTAACATGTGACTTAGTATCTTGTTAAATGCCTCAGTAGTTCCATTTGCTTGAGGGTGATATGGGGTAGTCTTATGATGGGCCACCATAAATTCTGCTAACAGAATCCTGACTATTTCATTGAGGAAGTGTGTACCCCTATCACTTGTTAAACTTAAAGGGAAACCATATATGCTGATTATGTTTTCCCATAAAAATATAGCAGCTGTCATTGTGGTGCAATCCTTTGTAGGTGCTGCCTCTGCCCACCATGTCAAGTAATCAGTGTAAGTGATGATATACCATGAATTAGTCCTTCGCACAGCTGGCGCAATTGGCCCTACAAATTCAATTGCCCATTTTTCAAATGGTTCAGCACTGGCTATTGGTCGCAAGGGAATTTCATCTCTCTTTCCAGGTTTTCCAAGGCACTGGCAATGGTCACAGGCCTTGCAAAACTCAATACAATCTTTGTAGATGGTTTCCCACCAAAACCCAGCTAATAAAATCTTTTGCGCGGTAGCATTTCCTACATAGTGTCCTCCTGCAATCCCACCATGCGCTTCCTCCATAATTTCACACGCTCATGCTCCAATATGCATCAGCGTAGAACCTCATCATGACCTAACTTATACAGGTCTCCACTAATCAACATGTAAGGTGTGGCACGTATTGCTAATTATTTTCTTTCCAGAGCCTTCATCCCTTCTGGCACCACACCTATTTTTAAAAAAACTACGATATCTTCCAAGTATGAGGGCATGCATCGTAACCTAAATAGTTACACGTCTAGCATGGTATCCTTAATGCTTTACACATCCTCTCCTGAGTCAATCCTTGATAAATGGTCAGGCCCTGAATTACTCTTTCCTGGCTTCACCACCACTGTGAACTCAAACTCTTGAAATAGAAGGACCCAACGACATATGCACCTTTGCAGAATGGGTTTGTTGACTAAGTACTTCAATGCCATATGGTCCAGTGTAGAATATAAATGGTGTCGCCAATAGATACTTCCTAAAATTATGCAGTGCGTAGATCATAGACAATGCTTCGCACTCAGTAGTTGTGTAATTCTACTCTACTTGGTGTCATCTTTCTACTTGTAAAGCACAAGGGATGATCAATAATTCCCTCACCAGGTTGTGCTAGCATTGCTCCCATAGATGTCCCTGAGGCATCAACATGCACATGGAAAGGCTTATCCTAAGAAGGAAAACATAATATGGGCGTCGTGACAAGCCTATCCTTCAAAGTGTCAAATGCCTTCTACTTGCGCCTCTCCCCAATGAAAGGCACTCTTGTGTTTTAACAATTCCTCTAAGGGCATGACGATCTTGGCATATCCCTTGATGAAATTCCTGTAATACCCCGTATGTCCAAGGAATCCGTGCACTATGCTTTGACTAGTAGGCTCCCCTAATCCTATAATAACTACAACTTTAGCGGGATCCACTAATAAGCCTTCTTTGCATATAATGTGTCCTAACAGGGTTCCAAATGGAGTAGCAAAGACACATTTCTTAATGTTGAGGGATATCCTTAATTGCCAACATCTCTCAAACATCAGCCTTAAATTGTCACAATGGTCCTTCACCAATCCATACATAGTCCAGTCATCTAGGTAAACTTGGAGAAACTTATGGATGAAGTCCTGAAATGCTTGTACCACAATGCGTGAGAACACAACATGTGCATTCTTTAATCCAAAAGGCATAACCGTGTAGGAAAAAATTCCCCATTTAGTGGTGAAAGTTTTCTTTCTCTGGTCTTCCTTTGCAATCCTGACTTGGTGGTACCCTGAGAACCCATCCGTGAAAGAGTAGACTTTGCGCCTGGATACTCCCTCCAAAATTTCTTTAGTAAAGGGGGTTGGGAAAGGATTGATGACACATACTGCATTCAAATCCCTGTAGTCAACGTCAAATTCTTATCCTACCATCCTTCTTAATACTGATAACCATTGGGCTTATCCATTCTGATTCTTCCACTACCTCAATGATACCAGATGCTATCATTTTGTCTATTTATTCCTTAACCCATACGCACAAATTTGGATTCATCCAATAAGGCCTCTTTCGAATTAGGCACACACCTTCCTTCAACTTGATCTTCATCTCTCCCAAGGAATGGTGGATGCCTTTGAGTTCATGGTACCTGTGTGGGAACAAATCCTGGAATTCATGTAACAGATCAATGATCTTTGAAACTTCCTTCTCTGACCAATAATCTCTGATGATAGCTTCCTTAGGTTCTGCCTCTGAACCAATGTTAACCTTATTTGTTTTCAAGGGCTCATGGTAGGCGTGCGCTCACTTATCAGCGCTATCTATGACTTTGTGAGTACCTCTAGAATGGTTAACATCCAAAGTCTCCATCTCTTCTCTGTCTATTACATAGACCATCTTTCCTTTTTCCTTTTCCATGCACGTGTGCTCAAGCTTGTACTTCCTCTGATTCCTCTTCATTGAGGTGTGTCTCCAAATAAGGCTCACCTAGTAACTCCAATAGCCTATCTTCTTCCATAACACTATCTCCCATTGTAAGGCACTTGATTACTTGCAATGCCTTATCCACCAATGGTTTGGTACTCCTATACTCAAAGGATTGAATGAGATCAGCCACCAATTCCTACCAATTACCTATCTAGCGGTGTGTTTCTAAGTGGATATACCATGCATTTGCACAAACCTTGTAATGTGGAATATAGTTTATGCACCCATAATGATGGTGGTAAGGCTTTTGCACCTCCAATCCAGGCCTTCTCACAAGCTTGGACATGGGACGAGGTGGGTTCCTTGCCATGATAGTCTTGTATGGCGGTGGGCATGTTGCTTCTAAAGAACCTAACTGAGAATGCGATCCTCACCTCGTGCGCCATTCCAAGAGATTCTCACGGTGTGTAGCCCACCAACGTGTTGTAGTTCTGAGAAAGATATAGTTCAGCATCCCCCGTCTTTCACTCTCATTCCTCCACTGAGCCTCTATCTCCTGTAAGAACATCTTAGGGTAGGCCCCTCCAGAGTATTTGGGAAACTTCTTCCCTCCTAGGTGCTTAACTGAGCGTGCCTTTGTCACTCTTGTTACATATCCTCTTAGTTTTCACCTAATTAACTCATAGGTCCCATGCGCCCAATTGTCACATGTTATGTTGTGTATCACTCACAGACTGAGCATCTTCAAATTGGATAACTCCTTCTGTAGGGTGAATTATCTCAGGGTCCCTGATGGAGTGCACATAGATTCTATCAAGGAATTCCTCTCCTAAGGGCTCAGTATAGGGAGCTGACTTCCCATCTGTCAAAGGGATGACCACCCTTTCCTCCTTGTTCTCAAAGATGATATACCCCTTGTTAAACCATAGGTTGACATTGTTCTTATAACACCATGGGCACCCAAGTAATGCTAGAAAATTGTCTGCTTCGGCGAGCGCCAAGACTTCAAAGTCTCCAGTAAACTTGGCCCCTTGAATGGTGATAACTGCATCCTTCAAGACTCCAATGGGCATTTCCTTTATCTTGTTTTCCATATACAACACATTCAAAGATGGTTGTAATGCGGGCCTTCCCATTTGATGCCATGCATCCAATGTGAGAACATTGACCTCTACTCTCGTGTCAATCAATATGTTACTCAATAAGCCAACCATCCACAACTGCATTCAATGTGATCTCCTTGTCATAGTCGAGGCTGTGGGGAGGAAGGTTTGCATGCAACACCTGCCTCTCGCACTCCGTTCTGATGCATGGTACCTTCTCCCATAACCATTCTCCTAACAAGGGAATGATATTCTCTTGTCTTAACATTTTTCACACTTCTTTGACTTCATCTAGGTCCTTCTACAGAGCCTCAACATTCCTTCTTTGCTCCTGCTGCCTGGACTGCTCCTTTAGACACTGGATCTCTCCTTGTAAACTCTGAATGACATCCATAGTCTCATGATATACTTCCTTCTGGTGAGCAGGGTCTGGATACTTCCCATGTACCACTTCCTCTCTTGAAACTAGAGTCCTCTGCCTTGGTACTTCCTTGGCACGTGCGCCTCTACCTGCGTTGTCACCAGTATAGGTTCTAACCCTGACTCACGTGCCACTCTTGGCATCCACTGTGAATTGGCCTTCTTTATGATTACCATCCTAGCGCCTTTTTCCTTTTGGTGTTGCTGGTTCATATGCTCAAAAAACTCAGGGATACTCCTTTGTACTTATGTTTTTTCCACACCATGAGCACTATAACAAATCAAGGACACTCATGTTTGTAATGCTCTGTAGATCCACAATTATAATAGGTTCCTCATAGGAACTCACTTTTCCTCCGTCCTGGTTACTGTGACCATGAAATCCTCCACGAAAACCCCTTCCACGCATTCCTCCATCTGTGTGCCCTTCATAACGTCGGTCATCATCCTTTGAACTACTTGCAAGGCTAGTTTGGCACACACCCAGATCAATAACATCATGGATTTGATCAATCAGTCTGCAATCCTTGGTATCATGGGTCGTAGAGGTACAAATATTGCAATAACAAGAAACATTCTTACAGATTACATGCTGGAGTAGAGGGCATCTACTTGCATCATGATCCCCATGGAAAATCTCACAATCTACCAACATAGCATGCACCGACTTCCGAGGGAAACTATCCTTTGCATGTCCCTCCACTTCACATTCTGTACACCAAAGCCCACTACGAACCTCATGTGCTGAGTTTATGAGATAGCTTCTCTAACTGCTTGGCCATTACAACAATTTGAGCCTCCAGAAAAGGGCTAACACTAGTGTCAACACTCCTAACCACTTCAACGCGTAGGGAAACTTCCAATGCCTCGCGTGGGTCAGTGAAAGTCTTGTGTGACAGAGCCCTTCTAAATGGTGTTATCAATCCTCTGAAAAACCATTGAGCATGTTGAGAAGGATGAATGTCATAGGATAGTTTTGACAAGAGAGTCTTGAAACACGTGTCATACTCCCGCACACTCTCTGCCATTCCCTGTTGGATCTCCTTCAGAGCACTGATGCTTTTCTGCTCAAACTCTATGGGATATGGAACTCTGCTAAGAAGGTCATTCTTCAATGTGGTGTAGTCTACCACCATCTGATGGGGGTCATACTTCCTATACCAACTATGTGCCTGCACCCTTGCAACATTGTTGCAAACTAACTTGCCTTCCACTCTGAGGGTAGTGATCCCCTTCATGTGCCATAGTAACTCACACTTATGCACATGCTCTGCAACATCTTCAATACCCCTATAGTCTAGTAAGTGCAAAGACATCTCAAAAACACTTGGGGAGGTGGCTGGGGTCCTTGTCCTCCTGATCCAGAGCCTTGGTTCCCTCCACTGTTTCCTCCTCCACTAGATCCACTGGATCCACTAGGTCCTATTCCTCTTGACCCACCAGATCCACCTCCTGCAGTTAGAAAAGGACCAGAAGTGGTCACACCTAGTGTTCCCAATGTCCCACTGAACTACGCGCCAATGGTTTGTGATATTGTCCCACTACCAGTTGTATGTCCCACGCCACTCCTAGACGTGATACCCAATCCTTGCATACTTTCACCTTGTCCAAAGATTCCCCCAAATACAGGAATGGCTTGCGCAACCATGGATGTTCCAAATGAGAAATTATATCTCCCAAGTGCACTTCCACTGATACCAACTAGGTTAACAATACTTCTCCCTTGATCTAGAAAACCAAACACTAGGGGTTGGTCACCAGGTGGGTTCAGATGCGCACCGATGGATCTTCTCTCTCCATATGATGAAATCTCATCAGAAGTTGAAGGGGCCTCTCTCCCGCACTTGCCAAGATGGGGTAGCACAGACTACTCAGGCTCCACGTCCTCTGCGTGAACCTCAACTCCTTCCCACAACATCTACCTCCATAGATCCATCACACTTGTAACCTTACATTGTCTAGTCATCTCCCTTTCACGAGCTTTTCTATACTTGAGTCATCTCTCCTCCCTTTCCTTTTCAGCCGTAATGTCTGCCATCTTCCTCCACCCTAGCTTCCTCTCCCATCGCTCAGAGAAGCTTTAGCCAGCCATGGGGAATGCTTCTAAACTCAAAGTAATGACCAAGATCTTCATAGCCAAAGGAATAACATGCAAAAATTATCCTCTAGGCTCCCTCAGAAACTCAAACTCAACAACTTCTGGGAAAGAATATGTCAAAATGACATATTCTAAAGTATAACTGGCCAACACCCTCTTCCACCAGTGATCAATAACATGCATCCAAGTCAGATCTGCATCCTACAGCCTCTGATAGTCATCTTGGGTCCACACGCGTGATCTATAGTACCAACTTGATGTGGATGCATATGCTGAAAGCCATTCATATAGTTCTACTGGGAAGCAACAAAAGAATGTCTCATACAAATCATGGTATAGATTCTCTTCTACCCATCTACGTGCATCAAACTCAGGTCCAGTGCTGAATCTTTGAGAAAACTCATCCTCCGTGCTCTTGAACCATGTTTCAACACTTTCTAAGGTCAGGTGCTCTGTCATCATGCATCACAGGGACAAAGATGCATGCCATTTCTCACAAAAACTTCAAAAAGAGGTCCCAACAATGAAACCAAGATGTAGTCATATTTTATACCCTTAGACCAATAGTCTAAACCCATGCACATCGGCCTATCACCCAGTAGGCGTTGGGCGCTCACCTGAGGCACGCGTGGGCAGCTAAGTCTCTCCTTTATGTGAGTCTTATGAGAATGCATCATCTTATAACAGATATTTAAATGGAAATGAGCAGAAAGAACCATGCCACATCCTAGAACGAGTTATCTTATTGCATCAAAAAAAGGAAATAACAAGCAACATAAGGAAATAGATCATACAGAAAGGAAATACATTAGTATACTTCCAAACACATACATGATTTATAACAGAGCATTGTATTCATATTAAGAGATTCAATAACCACATTACAATCCCTTGGGTTCATAACAGACCCCCATATGATAATGCAAAGCCAAGTCATGCATCAGAACTACACCATGTTCATCACATTATAGAGAAAAATGCAGACCCATTCCCCTAAATGTGCCATCATCCCTATATGCTCCTATTCCCCACCCATAGAATCCTCCATTCATTTCTACAGAGCTTTGCCTCTCTTCAACTCTATATCTTTCTTCTACCAGGTGCTTGTATTTATAACCTTAGCACCCACCACCATGCCTTTCAGAAGTTACATATTGGTCACCAAGTGTTGAAGTGGTCCTCCATGGGAGCATGCCTTCCTAGATATGAGCTCTCCACTTCTTACAATGATGTCTTATGGAACCTTCTATTGCATGCTTGGAATATTCCATTTTTGATCCACAATTGCCAATATGACACCTTATCCACAAGGGTCATGCTTTTCTCATGTGTTGCCTGGGATGCCAAATGCGGTTAAGTATAAAACCTATTTTTCCTTGTGTGCGCACACCGCGTGTTTTGCAAAGACCCTTCCATAACCCTTCCCTGTGCCCCTTTAACATGTGCGCCCTTCTTCAACTGGGTCCCACGCACCCACGCGCCTTCTTGTACTTAGCTGATATTTTGGGGCCCAACATTGTCACACAATAATGTTGAAGACATGTACGTGTGGTTGGTAGAGGTGCATAAACAAGGGGAAAATATCTGAATTGATTGTAAAATGAATGCATTATTGGTAGATTTACAATAACATAATACTCCTTATATTATACTTCATTAATCCTTATGCCATATTTGCATGACATTCTAAATTTATACGATTTGCCGAATTTTATGGAAATGAATAATAAATACTAAGGCATTGGAACCCATTTATTCCAAACTGTTTGGTACAAATTTCCATCATTCCAAATTTCTATACACTTCCCTTCTCTCTCTTTTGTCAGCCTAAGTGACCAAACTAGTAAGGCACATAGTTTAAATTTGTTGATTGTTTTATTTTTTGACATTTTTGACATAAATTATTTAAATTGTGAAAACATAGAAATAGGTATAATATTTTTTTTTGTTAAATTATACATCCATAACATATCTTCTACATATTATTACTCATTTCTTAAGTTTATAACTTAGGAAAAAAATTGTGGTTAATATCCAAAAAATTGTGTTTACCACGAAAATATATATTTAGAATTTGGAGCAAGATTGGAACTTGTGATCTACCATTTGTAATTTCTTCTCTTTACTAACTATACTACATGTTAGCACATGTAAATGATTTTTGTGAATCACACTTATTTGAGTTAAAATACTTGTTTGATTTTTCAATTGAGATGACATGCATTCTATAGGGGCACACACATAAGAAGGTAAATCCTATCTAGGATATTTGAATAGGCCTACATATCATGGAGATGTCTATTCTCCATATAAAACACATCAATGGTCATGATATATCCATACACATACATAAAATTAAGTACTTTATCATAAACTATTTGGATCCTAAAAATGGGCCTGTTGACTTTGTCTTGATCTTAACATTCTCCTTCTAACTCAATGATTTGATCTACACATCCTTCCTAATCAACACATACATATTTAAACCTATGTATTAATGGAGGAAATAGTAGGTGAAAGGAATCAATTACAACACATTTCAAAATGAAAGGAAGGACATAGGACAAGATATCAAACATATTTTTGGAATGAAACAAAGTCTCCATTTTTTATCACCATGCATAATATCGCAGAGGAGATAAAGAAGGTAAGAAAAAAATAAATCTCTAGTTTAGGAAGTAACTTTTAAAAAGTGTTATGTCATTTATGTTCTTTATTATATTGAAATATACTTTAGTTTCCAATTTACTGAATTTTCTGATATATGCCATTGAACAATTAGTTGTTAGGTAAACCGAGTGTGTATTTCATCATGGCAGGAAAGTGTAACAAAAATGTAAAACTAATGGTTTTCTTGTTCTTACTTTTCAGACACAATGAATTTCATCCATTGGGAATGGTTTGTTCGTTGAATGAGGCAAGATGGCTTGAAAAATCAAAATAGTGAAAATAATAACAACAATATGTAATATGAAATAAACCATGTGAAATGTTTTCATCCCACAAAGAAAAAAATGAACATTTGGTAACAATAAATCTGATATAATGAAGATGGCCATGTGAATGTCCAAAACCCTTAATCCTATTAGTGTGATATTTTATTCCATTGCATGGTTTTTATCACACATGAATTTAGATTGTTTAGGTGTTGACGAGATAGATGGGAGTTACACTTCTCCACCTTTTTAGGTGGTGGTGACACTTCCCAAATTCTTATTTATAAACCTCTTGTAAAGTTATTTTCTTATGCATTTTGAACTCAAGAAATATTTTTAGCTCATGTTAAGTTCCTCTCCTGCAACAATACTATCTTTGTGTATTTTTATTTTATCATTGCTCAATCTTATCCCACATTATCACATGGTATCAAATCTTGTTATGGTAATTGAACTCCATAAATCTTGAGATTTTCAATCTTTTAATTATAGATTCTTTGATCTCTAATGAATTCTAGAGAATCAAAAAAGAGTGAAGGATATACGTGGTTTTGAAAGATAGCCATTGTACATTCTCCAAAGAATGAATTATACCAGCGAGTCTGGATTATTCCAAAACCCTAGATTGAATCAAACTCAAATATGCTTTAAAGAAGGCCAATCTGGGATTTTTTTAGTTTTTATGGTCATATGTGGCCTAGCTGGAATTTCATATCGAAAGTTAATTTTAGATGTCAATAATAACATAGCAGTTGTTTACATCTGATGGTAAATTTTTTATCATTGAATATGTTCCAGTGTGGTTGTTGTACCTATCTTGAATCTTACCAACCTTATGTGATTTATAATTGTTGTGTGGAGGAAGGTTCCTATACTTTTACCACACATAGAGAAGACAAAAATGAACATGTGAGTTCAAGGACAATATACTAAGTTTGTATATTGGATTGTTGTTGTACACCAGAGTTGTGATATGCAACTTGAATGTAGAATTGTGGCCACAATGACCTAATGACCCTATGTTCCTTTCAATCTCATTCCATTATCACATAACACCTCTCTCCAAAGGTGAATCCTATTAGTGCACAATCTTATAAATTTCACCCCACCAATTATTAGCATTAACTCACATGCGAGTCTCATTTTTTGAAAGTTCCCTAAACATCCCTAAATGGATTTTTTCCAATGACTCACACATGGACATCAGGAGCTTAGATATGTTCCTAGGATCAACAAGAAAGTCAACATGGTCAACTGGTCAACATTGGACAAATATGCTGGCAAAAGGTAAAGGGGAGTTGTTTGTTGGTTTTTGATCACCAGTTTCGATGGTCGTAAAAATTATGCGTGGGAGTCTCACCTTTTATAACGGAGGGGAGCCCGACCGCCGTGGTGACTGGGATTGGTCTTCACCGACGTGGTGGGTCCCAAGCCATTTCGATCTTCTATGGTATGTCAAACACATCTTGGATCAAATATCAATTGGTGGGAATATTCCATTCAAGCATGCACGTGAAGCGGTCAACACCCCCAACCTTACCCATTGTTTATTATTTTGGAGCGGTGGAAATCCCATGCTTCCACGTGAGGTAAGGTATTTTCAATTTCTAATGCCGCCCCATGTGGGATAAACCCACATTACCGCTAGTTCCTCTCCCTTTGCATAGTTTACTAAAAATAGCCTTGGATTATATGGAGCGCATTTTTATTTTATATTGCTCACGTTCTTATAATGGACACACAACTCAAGCTTATTATTTGTTAATTTCACATGGTATCAAATCTAGGCGAATGAAAATCAAAATTTAGAATTTTATTATTTTTTATTATTATTGACCTATTATTTGTTCCAGGCAATAATAAATTAAATATTTGTGTGGTTGTTGTCAGCCCATAGCGCCACACCAATTACTTGCCCTGGATTTGTACATTGATAGCTGTCCAAAGCCGAAGGAGATTGTGTGCCAGATGGTTATACCCTTGTCGTCCGAAGGTTTGGTGTACTGATAGGCAAGGAAAATTCCATTAGGTTTGTGATTATTGTAACTTACAATTCTTTGACTAGTGGAACCGACTACGAACCCGGATAATTGCTCCGTAATCACTCAATTGGCATTGTTTGGAGTGCATAAAGAACTTAAAAGGAGTAAATTATCAAAAATTAAGAGCCTGGGATATACGTGGTTTTGATTAGTTTTCGGATAAGGTATCATTATGGACATTCTGCCTTATAATCTGGTCGAAGCAATTTGGTATCGATATCGAGTACAGGATTGCTTTGATAGGGATGACACCCTGATACTTCTGGATCTTCCAGATTGGTTGGGATTTTCAAGACAGGTTTAAATAGCTAGTGCATTTATCGCATTTCTGTTTGGATGAATCCAGATCTGATGGATGCAAACTTTAATTTTAGAATTATTGGCGGCAACATTTCTATCATATGTGGCCATTTGGTGGCACATTCATTATTCTGGTTGTTGTACTCTGTTATACTTGCATTATAAGCCCCCCAGAGGGCAATTACCCTAGTTTTGGGTTTTTGCAATCCATAAAATTAGTATATTTTGCTTGTTTTATAGTTTGTTCTAATGAAGTCAATCCACATTGCAATGCATGGAGACAGACAATAAGAGTCGAGAAATGGCAGTAAGAGTTCCTCATCCCAGAAGGAGTTTAAGACATCATAGGCATTGGAAAATTGTTGGAAACTGCATCCATCTTGGAGTAATGGCAAGCCAAAGATGGAATGGAGTATTGCAACAGAAGAGGTTTCTACTCCACCAATTGACAAGTCAACCCAGGACCAGGTAATACCTAAAGTGAAAGTCCTTTAAAATGTAACAATTTTTTTAATTATATATTGCCTAATTTAGATTGGACATGCAATTAAGTTTGGAGATCAAATTTTGTGAGTGCTGAGAGAAAGGTTTACAATACTCAGGGAATTTTCCTTATGTCACATCTCCTAAGTGTGTATAATTGTTGTCATGGAGATTGAATTTGTGCATTTGTTTTATTCTGTGTAGAGGCATTGTGACCACACATAGCAAATGGTAGCTTGTTGGCATTGACGTGGGGTTAATTGTTAAGCAGAATGGTACCTGATATTAGTATGTCAACAAGAGGAGCTCTCAAAGGATTAGCTCGGAACGTCATTAGGTGTCAAGGCATTGCGACCACACATATGTGGTAGCTGATCAACATACTTACTCATCATGCATGTTGGAGACAGACTTAGCATCATGCATCGGAGGCGTTGAATGTTACATCCTTGAGGTCTGTAAAAGGATTTGTATCTTTCAATCAAAGCTCTACGTCATTGTACGGATTTTTTTGTTATAGAGTCAAAGAAGATTGTTGTCAGATACATAGCACCGCACAATGAAGAGGTAAATGTGCTCCAAAAAGGCCAAAGGTTTCTTTGATTATTAGAATATTTGGTGCCCATAACCCACACCTCCCAGGAATTGTCGAAGTGAGAAGGTTGGAGGAGAAGACCCAAGGGTCTTACTTCAGATTCTATGGAAGCTTTCCCAGTTTCACCCCAAACATCCCTAAATGGTGTCAATTTTCCTAATGACTTAGAACGCGGGACATCGGGAGCTCTAGATATGTGGTCAAAAGTTTAGTCAACAGGAAAGTCAACTAGGGGGATTAACATTGGACACACTGAGTGGCAAAAAAATGTTAGTTTGTTGGTTTTTGATCACCAGTCTTTGATGGTCGTAAAAATTATGCGTGGGAAAGAGGCTCAACTTTTATAACGGTGGGGAGCCCGGCCGCCGTGTGCACTAATTGGTCTATAGTAGGCGTGGTGGGTCCACAATGGGTCTAGTATCTTTTTATCGCAACTCGACAAGTGGGGCCATGTCGTTTGACATTATCGAATGATCAAATTCAAGTGGGACCACGTATAAACAAGCGGAGTCAATAGACCGCATTTACCAATTCAAGGTTAAGTGGTTTAAACCAACGACCCACTTAGTAGCCACGGAACTTGTGAGAAGGGGCCTAATCCCATGGTCTATCCACGTGAGGTAAGGTATAATCAAGAAAAACCTTTGAAGATTTTATTATGTGGGATAAACCCACATAAATTGGTCCATATGGGATTAAATCCCCCTAAATATGCACGGTTAAGGCTAAAAATTTAATAAATGGAGCGCATCACATCTCACACGGGGCCTAGTGGAACCCGTTCATTGTAATGGACTTGTTGAAGAACATAACGAATGAGAAATTGTTGTGTGAAGACACTAAATTATTTAGGCATTTTATTATTTTTTAAACATATTATTTGTTAGGCAATAATAAATTAAATATTTGTGGCTGAGGGTTTAAACTACCTAGTCTGCCCATAGTGAAAATTTCAAGGGCTAGGTTCGCATTGTTAGTTCTTGTTCTATTTTTCACCCTTGTCAAGGTCTGGTGTACTTTTTACAATAGGTCTTTTACTATTGTAATACAAGTTTTCACAGTAACGCATTCAAATTATTGTCAACATTGATTGTAGTTAAAACAATGTGGGTTTATAGAAAAAACATGAAATTTGATTAGGGGGTTTTGTTTTATTAAAGGTACAAGAGCAAGTATTTAATTTTAAAGTAGAAGGAACTTGTGAGAAACATAACTTCATGCTAGAAACTCCTTTTAAGGTGCCCTTTTTAAAAGTTTGTATCTTTTCCATCTCTACGCTTTTTTTTGTTTCTTGAATAATCATACACGCACTAAATTATAAAGTGTCAACATTGAGGGTTTATTGGTGAAAATTTCAAGGGGGTTGTCTTGTGTTCTCTTCTATATTGTCATTTCTACAATATCTTTTCCTAAATTATGGATCAAAATGTGGTTCTCACTCCAATTAACCATCACGAGTGGAAAAAAAATTCAAATCTTGTTGAGGAAATGGTTTATAGTAGATCACAATGGGTCTTAAAATTGAACCAACATTAGATGCAACTAAGGTTAAGTGGTTTAACCAATGTGATGAGGCCTATGGTCTATTATGTCTATCTGTATCTCCTGATTTACTCTTTTAGAAAATGCTAGCACACCTAGTGACATTTGAACCACATAGGAAGAAATATTTGGGAAGCAGGAGAGGGGTCATGAATTGGAAAATGAACTCATTAGTTTGAGTCTAGCCAAGTTTGAAATTATACAATACTTTTTCACAAAATTCAAATTACTTAGATTGTAGTTAAAACAATGTGGGATAGAAAAAACATGAGCATTTGATTATTTATGTTATTTCTAAGTTGGGTCCTAACTATTTAATTTTTTTATAATTTTCATGCCACTAGGAGTGCCCTTGGAATCACATGGAAAATGCATTAGATGATTTTTATTCCTCATTGACTAGGGAGAAAGGTAAGCTCATATAGATGGGCACTTTGAAGTCTTATAAGTTGCATGCCCTATATGTTGGATGGGAAAAAAAAATGATAAGAAATAAAATAAACAAGACAATGAGAAAAGGAAGGATTTAAAACATGCCACCAAACCCTCCTCTTCCGAGACAAACCTAAAAAGAGACGGTCAAATGTGCCTATTACAGAAAACCTAGGCATGATAAACATAACTGTATGCAAGAACATATTGATCACCTGATACACATTTTAGAGAATAATAATATTAGGGTTCCCAATTCAGACACACAAAGTTCACTAGTTTAGGAGTACACAAAAGAAAAAGAAAATAGTAATGGGAAAGCCTAGGGCAAAGCACTTGTAGCAGTTCATCTCAACCTATGATAAGGGTTCTTGAATTTTTTACTTCATACCACATGGCTTCATCACATGTTTCCGTCACTCCCTTAGATCCATGTTCTACATCAATCATTATGATGGGTGATCAAACATCTGTAGTGGTATCCATGTGGTCCTATTGACATAGATGATGGGACATTTTAGGATGTTCTTTATGTAACTTCATTGTGAACTAATCTCCTAAAAATATATTAGATCACTCACCACCGCTCACAAAACAAGGTTGAGTTCACTTTATATTGTGTGGTTATTAGGGAGTTGCACGATGACTTTATTGTGGTTGTGGGGAGAGCATATCACTACTCTTGATTTTATATCTTCTTGCAATTTTATCCTAGTGATGAATCCTATACAAATGAGGAGGTCCCTTTGAGTTTGAATCATGACATTCCGCTTCTAGTCACATTATACTCAATGGGTATTGATGATTGTTTTGAGGATTTGGATTCACTTGGGAAGACTCATGTCGATTCTTCTCTGAGTGGAGATCAAGAGAGTATTGATGATGATGATTCAAATTTGAGTCCAAATGATGAGATAAATGATGATGACTCACCTCCTTCCTCTCCTAATCAATATTTAGAGGTTAATTACTCACATCTTGACCTTCCTCAAATTTCTCTTGGTCATGCCTCATAGGCTAATGAATATCCTCCAAATTCTCCATCTTCAGGTCCACTTTCTCTTGTCTCACAAAATTTTGAACCACTTCCTTCTAACATTTTGACTTCTGATTTGATTTATACTTGATAGATACTAGAGGATGTAAATAATTTTGTTGGTGATCCATCAGATGACATGAAGACACAATCATAGTTCTAGTATGTTGCACCTTTTCATTCAACCTCTTCATCTAATCCTCAGTAGTTCAATGGAACATATAACATTCCTAGTCGTGATTCAATCTTCATTGATTCTTCTTCTGATAGTAGGATTCTTAATTATCAAGATATATTTGTATTTTATGAGGCCTCCTCTTCTTGGGGGATACCTAGTTCGCTATTCTTCTCTTCATTCTCTCTCTATTTTTTGGGGGCTTCTCTATGTTCTTCTAGGGGGATTATCTATTGAAGGATATTTCCTATGTACTTATATTTTCTCTTATTTGGGGAGGAGTATATCCTATGATTTTTCTGCATTTATCCAATTTATGAGGGATTTTTATTTACACTTGGGTATCTCATGAGACCTTGTTGTTGAAACCCTATTCTTCTACCCACCTAAGCTACACTTAAGGGGGTGTTAGTGTAGGTTTTTAATCCATTGCATGGTTTTTTTCACCGATGTATTTAGCTTTTTTAGGTGTTGGTGGCACATATGGGAGTTACGCCTATTCATATTTTTAGATGGCACTTACACTTACCCACATCTTATTTATACACCTCTTGTAAATGTACTTTCTTATGATTCTGAATACAAGCAATATTTTTAGCTCACGTTTCGTTCGTGTTAGCATATGGATTTGCATGCATGAAAATGACATGCATCAGTGTGGTGATTCAACTCCAATGGCTCCGAAGCAGAAATAACCTCTAACTTCCTCATTATGCGGTATAAGTCATAGCTATTGGCATTGATCTCTTCGGAGTCAAAAGTCATTGTTATCGGCAGAGATCGATAATGGGAGAATCTTGTCCACAAAAATTGTTTTCACTTGATCATTATACGGAGCTACTCATTGAAAAAACCAAGACCAATGATAAGTACAATTGTGTGGATCATCAAGCAAGGCCACATCATTCAAGTGTGTCCCTGTCAGATCTCAGTTAATAGTGTGTGCAATACTTCATCGACCAATCTTAAAGTTGGAGTGTTCTCAAATTGGAAAATCGTGAATGAATCTTTCTAGATGGTGATAAA
Organism: Taxus chinensis; assembly: GCA_019776745.2. Classification (NCBI taxonomy): domain Eukaryota; kingdom Viridiplantae; phylum Streptophyta; class Pinopsida; order Cupressales; family Taxaceae; genus Taxus; species Taxus chinensis. Next base: position 761,276,752 of record CM034154.1, on the reverse strand, counting down.
GAAAAAATACATAACTACAGGAAGTGAATTGTAATTTTGGCTCTTGGAAGATCTTCTCAATGGCAAAAGATCAAGAGCTGGATTCTGACAAGCCAAGGTAGCGTAACAACTTTGATCTCGTGAAAAATGAAGAATTCACCATGGAAAGATATTCAGAGCATGTGGAGAATTATATGTAATTTTGAATGCGAATATGAATGAAGACAAAATTGCTCACACCAAGATGTTTCTCAAATGGAGAGGTGGATGAATTGCTCAAGTTTCAAGCTCATCTTTCTTGTCATCTGGAGGATTACATAGCACGATCAATGAGTTCATTCATGTATGATCGGGATAAGTGGGCTCTTGGCCCAATGGATAAGGCACTGACCATAGGTGTTTTGATCTAGGTGGCACATTGTTGACTAGGATGTCTATGTGTGCATCTAAGTCATTTAAGTGGGGTCCATGTGTGCCCATTTCTTTTATGAATTTTTAACTTAAGTGGTTTCTATTTTTAGTTGCTTTTTAAAAGTTGGTTGAAAAAGTCAAAGTCACTTAAGTGCCCTATTTAATGTTCATGTAAACCCTAACTACTTTATAACCAAATTTTGGGTTATAAAAGAAAGTCAGGGGCTCATTTGTAAGTGTGACTTTGAGAGAGGAGAAGAAAATACTTTTGATTGCAAGCTTTGTTTCAGGAAGAAATTTTTTGTTCTTTTGTGAAAACATTTTGAAGTTAATGAAATACGAACTTTGTGTCTCATTCATTATCTCTTATAACATTTGATGTTCTTATGTTCATTAGATGTTAGATGTTTACATCTTACATGAAAATATTGTCTTTGATCTTATTGTCAATGTTATTAAGTTGTTGTTCTTGTTCACAGTGATCAAGCTCTGTTATTTACTTTCTCATGTGTGTTCCCTTTACTCATTCACGTTTAGCTAATGCAAACTTTGTTTTATTTGTGTTAGTTATTGTTTGTTTTTCTCCATGTAATATTAGGCTCTGATTTTACCTAACTCTTGCATGTTCCTTCCCTTCATTCCTTTCCATTCCTTTCCTTCATTCCATTCCATCTCCATCATTCACTTTTCTTTCCATTGATGTTCTAAAACACCCCCACATAAAATTTTGAATGTATAGGTGTAAATAGAGTTTTGGTTTTCAATAAAGGAAGCCTCACCTTCATTGAGGAGGGACTTCGTTCCCACACTATTGTATGTCATTTGCATGCGTGTAAATCCATATGCTAAAAGTTTTTGGTGACTCCGCTGGGGATTCAGAAATCGTTAATCAGTGCTTGGTTAAATTTTTATGACTATCCCCTCTGCACAAGCTCCAATTCTTCAACTGAATCCTGTGCCCGATGAAGATTTTCAAACAAAAATTACTTCCAACCTTTGAACAATAGTTTAGGAAAACCACGAAATCTTGCAACAATTTGTGGATTTTGATAGAGCCATTGACAGATAAATCTACGTTGAAGACCTTAGAAGAAGAGCACCCGCACTTGTGGCCAGAAGACCTCATAGACACATGTTGATCATTGTTCACCAACACGGTCCTCTTCCACTAAGGAAATAATCTATATGACTATTACAGGTAACCCACCTATCTTTCAAGAAAATCTTCTTTTTGTAAATACTCAAGAAGATATATCATAAAATTTGAGGTAAGCTATTTGGGAAAAGTGCACAAACAACTATCATTTTCATCTCACCACATCAGTACTAGATAACGAAGAAGATCAAGCCACGAGAGTTGCTAGAGTTATTCAGGCATAAATAACTCAAGAAAGAGAGTGAAGAAAAAAGGCTAGAGCTGATCAGAACATGCCAGTGATCCCTTCAAAGTAAAAATTTCAAACTAGCAGGAAAGAGGTTTACGTGGGGAGAAAAAGCTAAAGGTTGATTTGATCCCATTTTTGATTTTCAAGGAAAGTTTGGTTTCAAGTTATCTCCTCCAAAGAATAACACACCTCGTAGATCTATAAGCCTTTCATCAAGTCCTGAAAGAGCAAGCAAGGAGGGAATCACTACAAGTCAAGAACTTGTCCTTGCTCACATTATTTTGCCTTTGCATACTACCTTTCCCAAGATGGTAGTTAACGTACCATGGGGAAATTCCATAGGCCCATTGGCCTTACCAGTTCAGCATGAACTCCCACGAGGATCTAAGAAGATTCTTCCCAAGTTTTATGGTGATAAGAAGACATCACCAGATGACCACATTTCTAATTTCTTTGTTGCATGTGTTGTTTTTTCGGTAGAGTGTGAAGATGTTGCTATTTGCCTCTTCGTCAGAACATTGCATGATGTTGCTGCAGATTGGTTTCATCATCTGCCAAATAGATGTATTAAAAATTGGAATAATATGAAAACTAAGTTTGAATATCAATTCAAGACGACAGAAGATGAACATGCTCTTCTTACCCAAATATCTCTGGTGAAGAAATAACCAACAGAACCCATGAGGAATTTTGTGGCTAAGTTCAACAAAATGGTGAACAAAGTTCCTACCGGGATTTATCCAAACCTTGATGGACAAAAATGTTTCTTTATTAACGCACAACAACCAGAAGCGTGCTATCAGCTGAGAAGGGCTAGACTAGATACTTTGGAACTTACTCAATCCTTGGCCATAGAAATTGAAGATGACTTAATCATGGCAGGAAAATTCAAAAAAACTTCTCTCAAGGGAAAGAGTCAAGAAACCCCAAATGCTTTAGAAGCTATACTCACTAAGTTGTCTAATGATGGGATGGCTTTAAAAAAATAAGTTGATCAAAGTAGTAAACCTGTTCCTTACAAAGAAATCCTAAGAAAAGGATATGTTCCCAAAAAAATCCAGGATTGCGGGTGCTCCGACGAGGCTTGCTATTGAAGCATCTCCCACAACTAACTCAAAATGTGATGTTGTTGAAGAAAGCGATGATGAAGTTGAAGTTGTCGAGGTTGATGAGGAAGAGCTGGATTCTGGAACATCTAAACCTGAAGTTAAAGATCCTGAGGGAGAAAGTAATAATCATTTCTTCGAGTACCATTTAGAGGAAGAAGATGGATACAAAGAAATTATAGAAGATATGAATAGCCAATCTTTCACTGTCTTCACACGCTCTCAAAAAAGGAGAAAAGTACCACTAAGGTGGAAGATAAAAAGAGCTCCAAGGAAGTTCCTAAAGAATCCAAAACTAAAGAAGCTTCCAAAGAATCAAAGATAGTTGAGAATCCTAAGGTCAAAACTATCTTAGAGAAAGGAGAACCTTTACCAAGTCAATCCATAGATAAATCAGCTACGAAGAAAGTTTCTGCTTCTACATTAGTATCAACCAAGCCCGAAGCAAAGGTCAAAAGTGTGCCATCATCAAGTTCGAAAGAACTAGTATCTAAGACATTGAGTATGGTTACTTTTCCCAAATTTTATATCATTGATCATATCAATAAAACAAAAATTTCCATGTCACAGGAAGAGTACTTGAAGTCCAATAAGGATCAACTTGAGAAATTGGTCCAGTTTATCAAAGATGACTCTACTGTTCATTCCTCCAAAGGAATTATGAAAAATCCCAAAGATGGGAAGACTCAAAATATTTTGGCGGCCACTACACCTTCAAATGAAAAGATTAAACCTTTCTTTATGTCCTTTCTAATCAATGGATGCAAATTAAGTAATTGCATTATAGATTATGGAGCCTCGGATAATGTGATGCCTGCCAAGGTAGCACATGCTCTTGGGTTAACTTGTACGAGAACATTTGGATCTTGTTACTCTACAGAGACAAGACAATTTCCTCTGATTAGAAAAATTAAAGACGTTCAGATGGTTTTAGTCCAATTTCCTCATAAATGAGTTAAGGTAACCATTCTAGTTGCTGACATTCCTACTTTATATGGTATGTTGTTGAGCAAGAAATTTTGTAGAGATTTAGGTGGTGAGATTCAAATGGAATGGTCTCACACCATGATCCATATCAATGGAGAAATGAAGAAGCTAATGCTAGAAACTCAAGCAAAATTCATGATAACTAAAACCGAAGATCCTCGTGCACAGATCCTTTTCCAAGGCTCAAGTATGGGTAATTATATGATGACTGCATAAATTAATACCCATGAGATCACTTGCCAAGATTCTAATAAGATCTGGAATCTTGAGTTCGATGGAAGTTGTTGCTTGACGGGTTCTGGTGCAGGAGTGGTGCTCATATCGCCAAATGGTAAAATATTTCCTTTTTCCTACAAACTTGAATTTTCAAATACTAGCCAACACTACAGAATACGAGGCATTAATCCTTGGCCTCCAAGTTTTAGAGGAGAAAGGGATAAAAAATTTGGAAGTACTTTGGAGATGTAGAATTGATCGTGAAACAAGTTAAAAATAAGTTCCAAGTAAAGAATGATCTCTTGAGACGCTACAAAAATAAAGTGTGGGACGCGATAGAAGTCTTCGATGCTTTTTCCATAAAATCTATCCCTCGCAGAAAGAATGACAAAGCAGATTCTCTAGAAGTCTCAGCTTCATTAATGATTCCTCATTCAGAGTTTGATCAAGACAAATACACCATTGAAATGGTTTTTAGGCCAAGTGTTCCTGACAATGCAGAAAATTGGCAAGTATTCAATGATGATCAACAAATTATTGCTTTCTTGGAAAAAAGGGATAATTTTGAACAATTGTACTTTGAAGGAAGTGATTATGCATTTTGTGAATCGATGACCTCACCCATTCAAGAAGGAGTTGAGAACAAAGATCCTGGTGATGGCATCATCCAACTCAAAGGAAATAAAATTCCAAAAGGATTGGTTTCACTTGAAGAACTTTTTGATAAACATGACAGAGTTTATCAAAGAGAAAGAGCAGGCAGGACCTACAAATTATGTTGACTATGAGCAAGTTAACATTGGTACCAAGGATAAACCTCGTCCTGGTCAACATCGGTAAGTGTTGCTCACCTAAGGAGCACAAGAAATTCATAAGCCTCCTTACCAAATATTATGACATCTTGGCTTACTCATATGAAGACTTGAAGTCTTTCCAACCTAGGGAAATGGAGCATGCCATACCCTTGAAACCTGGTGTAATTCCATTCAGGAAGAAGCAAAGACAATACTAATCCCAAGATTGCAGGGACAATATTTCATGAGGTTCAAAAGATGTTAGATGCACAAATAGTTTTTCTTATTCGACATTCGACTTGGATAGCTAATATTGTACCGGTTCATAAGAAAAATGGAGAAATTAGGATTTGCATGGATTTATACAATCTTAATCAAGCTTCCTTAAAAGATAACTATCCACTACCGGTCATGGACCATATTCTACAGGTGGTAACTGGATCAGAAATGCTATCCATGCTAGATGGTTTCTTTGGTTATAATCAGATTGAAGTGGCTAGAGAATACCAACATAAAACCACATTCACCACCCCCTGGGGTACATTCACGTATAGAAGAATTCCTTTTGGTTTGATCAATGCTAGCAACTTTTCAAAGGGCTATGGATATGGCATTCACAGATTATAAAGACAAGATCATCGTGATATACCTAGATGACTTGACAATGTTCTCAAAGAAACAAGAAGATCACCTAAGAGATTTAGAGAAAATATTGCAAAGGTGCAGACTTCATAAGATTTCTCTAAATCCAAAAAAGTCTGTGTTCAGAGTTACGGAAGGGAAACTCCTAGGTCATATTGTTTCTAAGGAAGGAACTAAGATCGATCCTGAGCGTGTTCAAGCTATCAAGAATCTTTCCTTGCCTACAAGTAAGCCTGGGGTTCACTCATTCTTTGGGAAGGTAATTTTTTTGAGAAGGTTTGTGCCATATTTTTCCGAGCTAACCAAAGAAATCGCTGATATGATGAAAGGAAAAGAATCCTTCAAATGGTCGAAGGAAGGTAGAGAAGCATTCGAGCAAATCAAGGGTGTTATTGCAAAAGCTCCTACATTGGTGTGTCCTGATTTTAAAAAGGATTTTATAATCTATTGCTATGCTTCACCGCACACAATTTCCGCCATCTTGACTCAACATAATCAAGAGGGAATCAAATATCCTATTGCATTCATGAGTTCTGGATTCAAGAAACATGAACTCAATTACACCCCCCTTGAGAAGCATGTGTACATAGTGGTGAGAGCTTTAAAACATTTCAGGTACTATCTGTTGAATTCTCACACCAAAGTCTTAGTTCCAGACACCGCAGTTAAATCGATGTTGACGCAACAAGAACTAGGATCTAAAAGAGGTAATTGGGTCTCCAAGATCCAGGAATATGATTTGGACATCAAACCTACCAAGTTGGTTTGAGGAAGAGGACTCTGCCAACTCATCGCAGAGAATGAACCATGAGATGACTCTGAAGAAGAACCAGTTGAAGAAGGTTTACCACTGGTAGTTTTCGTCAGTACCACAGATGAATGGTATTATGATATAGCCTAATTTCTCACGTATGGCGAATGTCCTGAGAATTTGATAGCTAAGGAAAAATGAGCTATCAAACTAAGAGTTGCCAGGTACACATTTGGGACAACACTTTGTTCAAGAAAGGAATTGATGGCATCTTCCTCAGATGTGTTGACAAAGAACAACAACCTAGGTTGTTGGAAGCCTTTCATAATCATGCTTGCGGTGGTCATTTCTCTGGCCCAGTGATAACTCATAAAATTTTGTGAGCACATTATTACTGGCCCACTATGTTTTCCGATGCTCAGAAATGGGTAGCAAAATGCGAATCTTGTCAGCAATTTGTTGGAAGACCAAAATTGGCAGCTTTGCCTTTGAATCCAGTTGTCATTGAAGAACCCTTTCAACAATGGGGTTTAGATTTCATCGGAGTTCTAAATCCTAATTCTAGTGCTGGTCATACTCACGTGCTCACTGGAACTGACTACTTTACGAAGTGGGTAGAAGCTATTCTTGTGAAACAAACATCTACTGCGGTAATCTGTGACTTCATCAAAGAAAATATATTGATTTGTTACGGAATTCCACACAAGATCGTGACAGATAATGCCACAAATTTCTCTTCTGTACAGAGATGATAGGTTTTTGTTATGGGTATGGGATATCTTTGTCTCATTCATCAGATTACTACCCTCAGGGAAACGGTTAGGCATAATCTAGTAACAAAAACATCATTACTATCGTGCGCAAGTTAGTAGAAGAAAATCAAAGAACTTGGCACAAAAAGTTATATGATGCATTGTGGGTTGACCGCATAACTCCGAAAAGAGCAATCGATGATGTCTCCATTTCAACTTTTATATGGAACCAATGCTCAAATTCCCATCACATTGGAGTTACCAGCATTACAATTGGCTCAGGAAGTTGATGATGAATGCTTCGCCAATGCGTTAGATAAAAGGATCATGTTCCTAAGCAAGATTGAAGAGCAGAGAAGTCATGTGGCAAATAGGATCGAGGAACATCAATCCAAGGTAAATAAATTGTTTGACAGGAAAACTAGGGAGAGACAATTTCAAATCAATGACTTAGTTCTTCTCTGGGACAAAAGACGTGAGCCAAAAGGAAAGCATGGAAAGTTTGATTTGCTGTGGCTAGGCCCGTTCAAGATTAGACATTTCTGTGGAGATAACACTTATTACTTGGCGTATCCCAATGGAACTCATTTTCCTTTTCCCTACAACAGGTAATATCTCAAGCATTATCAAAATTGAAAACGGGTTGTCCCCTGTATGTACATAGGTAATTAGGATTTTGGTTTGTTTGTTTTCCCTATTTTTTCGGTTTCCTCTCTTTGTCATCCCATTTTTATGCTCCATCATTTTTGGGATTGTGTTCATTGAATATTTGGGTCTGGGTCCATTGCTGCATCCGTGAAGTCCTTGTCCCCAATTAGAGCCAGTTGTTGTCAGCTAATTTTGACTTCACAAAATCAATAAGCATGGAATTGTTTTAAAAAAAATTTAATTTCAAAAGTGTTATTTTGTGTGATTTCTATTCCTCCTCGTAATTGTCTTATTCCCATGGTCATTTTGGCTTTTATTTCGTCCATTTTGAATGAGCCCTTCTCCCGCTATGCCACAAACCCTCTTTTAATTATTTAATTAATATTTACCCTGTTATTTAATAAAATTAATATTTATTAAATTTTAGGGTTTTTAATTAATAAATATTAATTTTAATATTGGGTGGAAGTTGTTCGACAAACTTGGGAGAACTTTTCTTTTTTTTATTAATTGTCGTAACTGCCATGAGAAAATGCCGGGGGCAATTTTTCTTCTGCTTCCAATTCCCATAGACAATTTTAATTTTTCTTCTATCATCCGGAGATTGATGAGGAGATGGTTACAAGAGGTTGTTGAAGCAGAGGAGATTGGGAAGAAGGAGAAACAAAGAAATATTGCAGATATCCATAGCCTAGAGAAGGAAAAGCTTATTCTACAGACACTACCCGACTTTCACACGAAAAACTGGCACGTGCATTAGCTAGAGCCAGGAAACCTTGAGAGTTTTAGGTAGTTTTCTCCATTGGAGGGAAGCAATAGCAGGAAGTTTCTGATATCCCCGCTTGTACAGGAGAAGTAAATTTCATGCACATGCAAGGATTGATCTGGAAACCCAAATGAATTCTTTATGTAGCAAAGAAGGTGAAATTTCCCATAGCTGGTAGTTTGTTTTTGTTTGTTATTGATTTGTGCAGGCAGAAGACAAGTTTTCCATGCACAGCTAGTCCATGCACAAACAAGAAGGTTAATCTGAAATCATCCGTTGCTCCAAGGAGGTGAAATGCTCCACATGGGTGGAGGTCTTTCTTTTATTGTTTAGGTGTGTCACATTCAATAGCTAAAAGCCAAACCAGAAGCCCATGCATTGGGAGGAAATTAACTACATAAAAGGTGAAGGCCACGTGCTGTTTTTGGAGAGATCTTCATTGCAAAGGTCAGTTTCCACGCAGTTTAGGAAGAAGATCCACATAACAGCAAAAAGACAAACCAATCAAAAGAAGGTAAGTCCACATCATTCATGAGTAGTCAGAAAATGCAAGTCAAGAGGAAATAATCCACGCATATTGGGAGACGAAAGAGAATAGTCCAAAAAGCATGCAAAGAGATTTTAATCATTAAACAACATCCCAAGAAAGCAAATCTCCATGCACTAGTATGGATAAGGTGGAATAAAAAAAGGGGATTTCAATGCATTCATTCACATCTCCACACATGCTTAAAAAAGGAGAAAAATTTACAGGCAACAAAGCCAAAAAATGAAACAACAACAATTTCACACGCAGCTTATTACTAATTAGATAATTTCGAATAGACTTGACAATTAAATGATTTGTAAAATTGGATCCTTCCTAATTAATTTTTTTACTGTATTTAAACCTTTTGAATCGTTAACTAGAACGATTTGCAAAAAAATCGAAAGGGGAAAGAACCATAAAAGATTCACCTTTTTGGATTCTCATTAGGTAATGAACGAATAGTTCCCTTACTAAGTAACTAACTTTTATCATTGGAATAAAAAAGATTAAGCTTATAGTCTAAAGTTGTTATGAAACATAAATTTGGAACTTGCTTTATTTTCCTTATTAATATCCATATTGATCTTGATCTTTAGAAATGTATAAAAAGGTACTACAACGGATTTGTACATACTTCCCGATAATACGCATAAATGAGTTGTCTTCAATATAAAATTGGACATAGGAATTCCACCTTGGTGCATTTCTCCTGTTAGGTCCATAATATATATGTTTCTCCACTTTCTCTTTGAAGGGAGATGGTTTTAGCACGAACTTCAGCAATAATCTTGTTTTGATTCAACGAGTTGAAATGATTCTGAATGAAGAGAAAACTTTCTGGTGGAATGGTTAAGTTTTGTACTTTATCTTTACTATAAATAGGTCACGCATAAACTATTATGACATATATAAACATGATGCCCATGATGTGTAAACGTAAGTAGGATAAACCAAATTTTCATTGAATTCACTTTTTTCCGTAAGAGGGGCTCATATATGTTTAAGGCAATATCAAAATACCCCTAACCTGAAAAGTCCTTAATGGATTAGTTGAGTATAATGGTTCTCCAATTGGATTGGATTGCAATTTAATACTGACTGCTTCTCCTAATCCGATTAATTAGATTATTGAGTTTTACTCCGACCATAACACAATTGACAAAGGTGCTTTGTGTATACTTTTGCAAGTAAAAGGTTCGAAAGTATATTGAGAAATGTAGTGGAGGTTTTGGGTAACTGATTGGCAAGTTTTCCCAATATCTCGATTACGCATGAAAATACATCTAGCTTATATTGGCTTATATATTTATATATATATATATATTGTATTATGATATCTATAGTATCGTCTGCTAACATCACGACCCACTAGCGTTTGTAGAACAATTGTTAATTTTAACTGATTATTTCTCATTGGGTTGTGGGAATGGGGACTTACAACCATGAGCTTATTGTTGATAGTGCCACAATTTGCTTTACGCACAACGATGTGTTGTACTACTAATCACAATAGTCATAAGCTTTGAGGTTCTAGCATCTATTGTTTAATACCAAGATATCCACAACTCCTTTCACGAATACCTTAACAGGAAATTCTATAACTTCAGTTATGTAAGTCCTATCACAAAAATGTCCTTGAGAAGGTAAATCAACGATTTCCAGATCTCGTGGAACTAATGAATCTCAACTCAAAATTTGTCTGATTTGAAAGCTTGTATGGTCATCCGAATTCCAATTAGGGTATAGTGATAGAAGGTTGCATTTGTCAGAATGTGATCTAATTTTTCTTGTCTATAGCATATATCTAATCTATCTCAATAATATCGAACTAATTCCAATGTTCTATCCGTTGCCTGAATTTTGTTGATAATGATCCACATCCGCAAAAATAACGTGGAATAAGAAATTATGGATGCTCTATAACGAAATGTTGTGAAGAGATTTGCAAAATACTAGAGGTACATGTAGGTTTAATATACATAAGATCCCTGGGACTTCCTGGGTCTTATAATTGTCCGGAAGAGATATTATCCACAACTTTTCTTGAGATCCACGTAAACTAATACATGAAAGATCTACTATCTAGCACTATGCAATAGTATTCTCTTTCACGTTCTAACATAGAACACATTACATTAAAATAATCATCTCCTAAAGGAGTGAATATTCATGCACATTTTTGATAATGAACAATTAATCTAATAACGTGTTCCATTAGCCAATTAAGAGTAGCCATGCATAATAGGCTAATTGGATGTGCATGTGCATGAATTTCATCTCCTAAAGGCTAATTTCATCAATTAACTAATTTTTTTGAAAATTTGATTTGTGTTACCTATCCTACATGAGGAAAAATCACACCTTTCCATATTTATGCCTTATCTATTTTTCCCTTCATAAGCTATAGTCTATGAAATGATGAGAAATAAGAAAGCAAATATTAATTGAATTAAAATGGATTTACCATTCTTATTTGATACATTAAAATTACAATTTGTCCCATTGGGACAAACCTGGATTTACGAACCTATAACAGGGCCAAATCATGTTGCCTACCGCTTGTGCCACGTCCCATTCTTAGTATGATGCTGCATATAAGATTCTATTCTTGTTTCATGATATTCAAAAAAGTTCCATTATAATGAAGTGTATTATTCTAAGAAGATGTTCATAATATGACAATATCGATTGTAATTTACTAATAGCTTTATTTGCAAGTAATTCGGTTGGGGAAGTGAAAAAGAACAAGAGCTTGATCTATTAATTCCTACACGAGATTGTTATCATAATGGTTACAATTATTTATGCACAGAAATGATCTAGGACCTATCCAACCTATGAAAACTCAACCTATAATCTTGCCAAATCAATTATGCAAATGGATTCACCAATCTGGAGTTTGAACTAATTTCCACATGGGGGGAAGAGACTACAGAGTCATGCTGAAAATTTGTTTTCTTTTGCAAAATCTAAGACCATGTGGAGACTTATTGATAGACCACTCATTCATAGAAAATCATGCTTTGAATAATAAAAATCATAAGTTCCACATAGGGGCACATTTTCTCAAGCAAATACTAATCTCCACGCCTGGTTTTATAACAATTTGAACTTAGTCAGAGAAGTAAGAAGAAATTTGAACTCTTATTTATTAAAAAAGACGGAATTAATGAACAGGGGGCTAAAACTTAAAGAAGAAAAAGTATTCGACGAATTACAAATGCCACTTACCATTATTTACGTTGACACAAAGTGTCATAAATTTGATAAAGAAAACGATACATGCTGAAAGGACGTGCCCTATGCAGGGTTGTGGTTATTGAAGTACTCAAGTTTGGAGCTTGATATCTCGAAGTCGGATGATCATCGGGAAGAAAGGTTTGGTTTATTGAATTCTCCCCAACTTAATGTACTTCTTTTCCAAATTTCAAATGCGCAGCACCTCGTTTGATATTTTTCACGAACCCAAGAAAAACTCAGTTTGCTCAATTTTACGCGATGTACAATTTCAGCTTGGCGGAAGGCCTATTTTGAGAATCCGTATCTTGAGCCCAGATGATCTTTGAGAGAAATGGTTTAGTTCTGTTGAATTATTCTTCAATTCATCTACTCTTTTTCATAAATTTCAAATACGTACAAGCACCTTGTTTGATATTTGTCACGAAGTCAAATAAAATGTAGTTTGCATGATTTCGCTGTGCGCGTAGTTTTTAGCCTGTCAAGGTGACTCACTTTTAGAGTTGATATTTTAGACTCAGATAATCGTCAAGAGAAATGAATTGTTTCGTTCAATTATCCTCACCTTCATATGATCCACTGCCAAGGTTTTAGATTCTCAGGGTGATGTTTGGTATTTTTACCAGGTTAAAACTAAACGGGATTTTCACAGTTTTACACTTGCATTTTCCTAGCAGTGTCATAAGAGTCAACTTTGACCTAAAGAATTTGATTGGAAAATAATTCTTCTGACACGAAAACTTTTGGTACCTTAATAAACTCCCTCATCCAGTGAGAACTTCTCAGAACAAGATTTGCTATTTTTCCAAGGTAGTTTTACAGAGAGATTTGTGTAGTTTTGTAAGATGGAAGTAATAGCCTGAAATCACGCTTCTATCACAATCATGTCATCTTCAAACAAAATGATGTTGCCTGGCCATATGTATTCCTAGGCATTCTACTTACCTCGACACTCCATTCAGATTATGAGAACATCGCCGATACTAACTTTGGACACATCGACATAGGTCGATTCTGCGATCGCATATCAACCAAAGGCGAGTCACAATTTTCCTGACTCTTGTTCTGAATTGGTCATCACTTGCATGGATGCACCACGAAACCTGCATAGTGTGGCAATTCAACTCCAACGACTCCGAAGCAGAAGCAACCTCTAACTTCCTCATTATGCAGTATAAGTCATAGCTATTGGCATTGGTCTCTTCAGAGTCAAAAGCCATTTTTATCGACATAGATCGATAATGGGAGAATCTTGTCCACAAAAATTGTTTTCACTTGATCATTGTACAGAGCTACTCATCGAAAAAACAAGACCAATGATAAGTACAATTGTGTGGATCATCAAACAAGGCCACATCATTTAAGTGTGTCCCTGTCAGCTCTCAGTTAGCAGTGTCACGCAATATTTCATCAGCCAATCTTAAAGTTGGAGTGTTCTTGAATTGGACGATCGTGAATGAATCAGAATGCCAACACTTTGGGATGGTGATAAAGACAAAATACATAACTCCAGGAAGTGAATTGCAATTTTGGCTCTTGGAAGATCTTGTCAATGGCGAAAGATCAAGAGTTAGATTCTGACAAGCCAAGGTGGCGTAACAACTACAGTCTCATGAAAAATGAATAATTCATCATGGAAAGGCTATTCGGAGCATGTGGATAATTGTATGCATAATTTTGAATGTGAATACGAATGAAGATGAAGTTTCTCACACCAGGATGTTGCTCAAACGGAGAGGTGGATGAATCGCTCAAGTTTCAAGACCATCTCTTTGTCATTTTGGAGGATTGCAAAGCATGGTCAATGGGTTCATTCCCATATGATCGGGATAGGTGCAGACTCTTGGCCCAATGGATAAGGCACTGACCATAGGTGTTTTGATCTAGGTGGCACATTGTTGACTAGGATGTCTAGGTGTGCATCCAAGTCATTTAAGTGGGGTCCACATGTACCCATTTCTTTTATTTTGTATTTTTCCTTAAATGACTTTTTAACTTAAGTGGTTTATATTTTTAGTTTCTTTTTATAAAGTTGTTTGAAAAAATCAAAAGTCACTTAAGTGCCTTATTTAAGGTTCATGTAAAACTCTAACTACTTTGTAACCAACTTTTGGGTTATAAAAGGAAGTCAAGGGCTCATTTGTAAAGGTGACTTTGAGAGAGGAGAAGAAAATACTTTTGTATTGCAAGCTTTGTTTCAAAGAAGAAACTTTTTGTTCTTTTGAGAAGACATTTTGGAGTTAATGAAATATGAACTTTGTGTCCCATTCATTATCTCTTATAACATTTGATGTTCTTATGTTCATTAGATGTTAATGTTTGAATCTTGCATGTAAATATTGTCTTTGATCTTATTGTCAATGCGTTATTAATTTGTTGTTCTAGTTCACAGTGATCAAGCTCTGATTATCTACTTACTCATGTGTGTTCCCTTTTCTACATTCTTGTTTAGCTAACTCAAACTCCATTCTATTTGTGTTAGTTATTGTTTGTTCTTTCTCCATGCAATATTAGGCTCTGTTTTTACCTAACTCTTGCACTTTCCTTTCATTCATTCCATTCCATTCCTTTCCTTCATTCCATTCCATCTCCCTCATTCACTTTTCTTTCCATTGATGTTCCAAACTGACCCCCCCCTCCCCCAACATACAATTTTGAATGTACAGATGTAAATACAGTTTTGGTTTTCAATAAAGGCAACCTCACCTTCATTGAGGAGGGACTTCGTTCCCACACTGTTGTATGTCATTTGCTTTAAGTGAAGGAGATCCATATGTCCTCAACAGTGGGACTCAAGACAGAGCCAATACTCAGGAAGTGCATTCAAATTTTGATAATCATATGGAGCAGCCCCTATGTTATCTCTAGATGAAAACCACACAATATATTTCATATGTCAAAATATGGATGGTTGACTTAGAGCTAACATGGTCCCTTAATATGTCATATGGGATCTACATGTGCTTGCAAATGCATTAGTAGGTTTTTTGAAAGAAAGGTTCCACCTCATACATATTAGGGTATTAGTTTATAGTTTCCTAACTAAGTAGTTGATCATTGTATTAATCATTTAGTTCTTCTTGGTAAGGTATGGAGGTTTCCCCCTTGGAGTCCCTAAGTAATTTACACTTATGTATTGTGATCTTGTATGCCTATTTTAGCATGGTATTTGGTATTCTCAGGGTTATTGACATAGGTTGATCTAAGTAAGTTCTTTACAAGTATTCATCAAACATGAAATTTAATCCCAAGTTCATAGGTCAAATACCCTAATTTTTAGAATAAAATCATCATGATATGTCACCAAATTTACAAATTTTTATGGCCAATGGATCATCTAGGAAACTGTGAATCATCTATCTGTAGGAAGATAACCTCCAATTTTATGCTTCTTGGATAAATTGTTATCTAAAACAGCCCCCCTTATTTATATTTTAGATGCCTTATCAAGTTCAAATCTAAAGGGGCTTCTTTCTTAGGCCATCAAGGTTTGAAAAATTTTCTAAGTTCTGAAATTTGTGGAGGCTGTATTGTGAAAAATTAGATTTGTTTTTTCTTTATTTTTTTCTCAAAATCCATGGAACAAAGTGCTTTAATAGTTACCAGGCCTTTTACTGGATGTCAAGATCAGTTTTCTATGGGTACCCTAAAAGAGGTTTCAAAGGCCGAAAAGTGTTCACATTCACAAAGAGGTCAAATTTTAGACACTAAGGACAAAAGAACCAAAAAAACACAAAGGATGATTTTCCAAAAAGGCATGAGATGAAGTAGTGACACTTCATGGGAGATAAGTTGTAAAATATGCAACCACACTTTAATGAGAAGTGTTGTTAATGACTTCACCAAGGTAGTCAAGGTGGAGTTAAGAAACACCTAAATCTTAAACTCTATGAAGGGTAAACATTATCCCAGTGTTTCGTGATTAGTTTGCACCTAATCAATGGTGTTCCACAGATCTCTAAGTTCATAGGATTTAATTGAATTGAACAAAGAAGTTGATGGTCATTATCTCATTCATGGTTTTTTTCATGCAGTGTGGGGAGCCATGTGCAAGTGGCACATGGGAGTGTGAAGATTCGAATCTGCAGCAGTGCAAGTTCAAATTAGTTCCACATATATGAAAAATTTATTTAGCATGTTGCGTATTTCTAAATTTCAATGGAGGAACATTTAAGTTCCAAAAGCTACATAACATTATAAAATCATGTGGGAGATGATTCAAGTCATATGGATCCTAACCAAATGGATATCATAAGACAAGACAAAACTAGTTTTTTTGTCATATATTTTGATTGAGAGCTCTATTTTACATGAGAATCATTGCGTCAGCTTTATCTCTCAAGGGATAACCCATTTTTTATATAATGAAATGTATGAAAAGGATGTTGTTTTGATTGAAAACCATGAAAACATGAGATTTCAAGGTTGCCCAATACATTTTTCACATTTCAAGTGCCCAACCACCTCACCTAACAAGTTTACAATGTCCTAAAAGACACCCATTCTCTCAACCTATGAGTTTTGAGAATGTGTTGCAAAGTGGGGAAACGATCCATCTTAGAAATTAATAATGACAAGATCTTTGGGTGCATATTTTTATTCACTCATTACAAGTACAAATTAAAATTTTCCCATTTTTTCTCTCTCCCTCTTTCATATTCTATAAATGTAAGTGCTCTCAAGGAAAATATCTAACATAAGGGTTCACCTTTTGTCAAATTTTTAGGCTCTACTATTGGATTCCATGCATTCTCTTGCCTCCAGACCTCTGCAGGACTCTGTATTTTGCAAATATTTCTAAGGGGTTTGCTCTACTCACAATGTGATAGATATGATTCTGAATGAAATACATATGTGGTATTTTCCAACCTACTAGAATTGACTCCTCAATAAATTGTAGACACCTGAAAAAATGTACCACGTTACATTTATGATACTATAATTGCATTATTTGTCTTAAATGTCTTGATCATTTCTATTGATGAATTAGATGATTTTCCACTAATTAGCTAATGATTCCCCATCTTATTGGTTAATTAATGCTAAATTTTGTTAACTAACTGTCTCTGTAGACCCCAGGTTTTTGTTAACCCGCCTACGTCATCTCCTACATACATTAAACTAATCTAAAACTTATAATTATGCCATTATCTTAAGATTACCCTCTCTTCATCTAGTAAAAACACCTTTTACACGTCTCATAAATTACCATTTTACCCATCCTAAACCACCTAACCATTTCAAAACCACCTCAAACCCATTTTATCCCAACCTCTCAACCTCCCCAAATAATATTAACCTCTTTCTAACAATTTTACCTCATCCCCATACCCAAAAATCTCATTTGGAAAGTGGTTGAAACCACTTCTCAACGTTTCCCATGAGTTATCTGGACCGCCGATGATTCTAACAAATTTCCAATGATTATAAAAGCCAGTTTAGGCTCCTTTCTTAGGGATATTTAGAAATATTTTACACTTTATTGCTTCCTTTTTTTGAGATAATAGCAAATCTCTATCGTCACCAAGTCCATCAACCACACCAAGCTCCTGCAACACATCAATCTTGGTAGTTTTCTTCAATCATATTCCCAAGAAGCTCAATAATCAATAATTAGCTTCATAAATTTCAACCAGTATATGTAGACATTATACAAACATCTCTTCATTAAAAGGTACCTTTGTTCATTTCATTTTTATTTCTATCTCTTAAAACATATAAAAAACAACCATTTATATCATTTAGAACTCTGTCCCAATTAATTTATCATTTTTCAAACAAATAAAAATTTTACACAATGATCATCTGCGATTCCTTTGAATCACCTGTGATTCCTTTGAATCACCTGTGATTCCTTTGAATCACCTATGATTCCGTTGAATTGCCAACAATTGTCCCAAATCACCTGCAATTCCTTTGAATCACCCGTGATCTTTGTCTACCAATCCTTTTAATCAAAATCATATATTTTTATCAACTTTTACTTATCTCTTTGGATTTAACTTGTTTGTTTCAAGCATGTATTTTCTTTAGATGACAGTCCCAGGCCAGTCATATCCTATTATGAACATCTACAACCTTTCAATTTTTCAACAACCCATATTTTTGGAAAAATACGATATCCTTCATGAAATTACATTGTGTGTCATCCGATTTGCAACTAACATTGAGGAAATTGAGGATCAATTTGAGTTCCTCCATGATATCCAAAAAGAAACAACTAATTATTTCGAATCCGTTCAGATAGCTTCCACATTAGCTTGGGCCACATTCGAAGCTGCGTAAGACTTACCCTTTTATCATGAGTTCTGAGTTTCTTATCCATCATTTATTTATATTTTTCATTATCTATCATTTTATAGAATTCACTTATTTGTTTAAAAATGAGCTGACATCCTCTAAGGAAGTCTGTTTGGATCCTTGGGATCAGTCTTTGCCCAATAACTGGTCTATCCATCTTATATAATATATTTTCTTTAGAAGTATCTAATCTGCGGGTCTCTTCACTTGGTAAAAGGAGGAGTGCTTCATCCATAAATTATCAACATCAATTACCACATGTATTAGTAAACCCCTCCATCTTTTGAGGTCTGTTTGGTTTTGTTATTTAGTTTTATTAATTTAAAATTGGAAAGAAAATATCTCTGGTACATTGTGGCATGCCCGATGGGAACTTGTCCCCTTTATTTTTCATTTAAATTAACTTATATCCACATTTAGGTTTTCTGATATGTAATTGTTAGCAATCAATTCAAATCGCCAACAATTTTGGTGAATCACTTGTGATTCCTTAAAATTGCCAATGATCTCTATTGATTAACAAAAATAAGGATATGGTCCTAGATGGCCTAAGGGGATATCTAGGGTATTAATGTTAATCTAGTTAGGAGGACTAAAACGGTGTAGCAGATAAACTAAAAAAAATCAAGATAGTATGAAGTAAATATAAATAAAATATTCTAAGTGAAATCAACCCCTAATATTGAAGAGAAGAGTAAGGAATAGACTCAGTTAATAACATGAGACTGTCGCATAGTGTCACAGATATATAAATGGAATCTGGAAGTGCAAACGAACCCTCAAGGGCCCTGTGAAGGGTAGATCTGGGATGTTTGAGATGACACATGCACCTGGGAGTGTACTAGGGATCCTCGGGACACCCTGGTCTATAGTTCGGGCACTCGAAATAATGTAAATGATCAGAACTTGAATTTGATATGATTGCTAAGTGTCTCTAAATACTCTCTATCTATCACAATGGATTTGTTAGATGAATTGGAGGATGACCTATGTAGTGCCTGTTTAAAAAAAACCACTTGAGACCCAAGAAACAAATAGGGTTAGCTAGAAAATTATGGGATAATTTTTTTTTGTTTAGGAGTGTCCACAACTAGGTTGCAAGACAACAGTTTTCCACTAGGAGGTTCCAGAACAACACCAATTTACTAAGAACATATGTTTCCTTCATTAACTAATAACAAGTTTACAAGGTTCAAATTTTAGGGTTAGATATTTTAATTAGGTTCAGGGAGAAATCTACCCCCATACCCACTCTCTAACAGGCTCAATAGTTTCAACTAGATTTTTCTCATACTTAACAGCTTCCAAAATTTCCCTAAACCATTCCCATTGGATAGGAAATTTTCTCACCTTTCCGGTGATATAAAGAAGTCCTCCTAACTCCTTATATTTCTCAAGATATGGCCAGGGTGGAGTTTTTAGGTCAAATTTTCCCCTAGGGGGACACGTGTCAAGAGGAAGGTGAAAGCCCCTTTGGTGGGTTGGCGGGTCACGGGGCAGCTCTGGGAATTTTTCCCATCACATGGGCACAAAGGAAAAATTTCTTCTCGTGCCTCTGCAGGTCCCTAGTGGACACGTGGTCAACCTCAGAGACATCGCCGGCAAAAGGGAAGGGGGAGGGTGGAGCATGACAGAAGGATTTGGGGCATTTCACCCAAGAAAAGGAAAAAAAAACAAGCTCCCATGCCTGCGGGTCCGCTTGGGGACACCTGGTGCTCCATGGTTGGCTGTGGGGAAGAGAGAAGGAGGGGCATCAAGAAGTGGCAGGGAGATGTGGTGAATTTCACCAAAAGACAAAGGGGAGAAAGGGAAACATAAGGCACGGGTCCACGCATCCGCGGAGGGGTTTCCCCCGAAGGCGAGGGTGGGAGTGCGGGGCCACAGAAATTTTATGGAATTTTTCCAAAGGAAAAAAATTCTAAGGAAACAAAGTTCTCCCTCCCCACTATCACCCCAAGGTGCCATGTGGCACCCTCTCATTGGTTGTGGGCCGGCGGGGGAAAAGATGGAAAAATTTCCAAAAATTTTCAAAAAGGCTAAGGGCAAAAGAAAATGTTGCGCCTCTGCCGCTTGCCTCGTGAGGACACGTGGTAGCCTCTGATTGGCTGTGGGCCAGGTGGAGGAAAAGGTGAAAATTTTCCGGAGCCAAAATTTTCAAAAAATTTCCTAAGGATTTTAAAAAGGGAAAATTTCGGGCCGGGCCTGCAAGGAAAATTTTCCCAAATTTTCCCGCCAAGGCCCAAAAAATTCAAAGTGCCATAACTTTTTCTAGGAAGCTTTAGTTTTGGGAAAAAAGGACTTTTTGGAAATCTCTCATGCCCTCTTTGCACAGGAAACAACAATTTTACTTTTTGATAAAACTTAAAGGGTTAATTTTGAGAAAAAATCTGCAGGATTTTAATTTGAAGCTGGTAATTTCAACTTCTCAATTTGATAAAATTTAGATTTCCTCCTTCACTCAACATGTCAAGAAGACATGGAGAATTGATCTAGGGAGGGTTTAGAGTGTTTTTAGAAAGTTGATTTGTCCAATTGACTCAAGTTTGTATTTTTCTGTCAAATGACAAGAAAATGACTGTTAGAGGGATTGTATTCGAATTTGCTATGGTGAAGTTGTTTTCTTAAGTTTTCTTTGTCAAATTGAATTCCTTAGTGTCTTAGCATGCTATTCCATAACATTTTTAAGTTGATTATTAAGTGCAAGTCTGAACTTGTGCATTTTGTTTAGATTTACCAGTTTTAGAATTTACAATGCCAGTGATCAAATTTTTAAAGGATCTATTTATCAATTCCATCATTTAAATGTAACAACTTATTTCTAATATAGTCTAATACATTTAGCTTTGATTCTAACAATTCATTCCCAAGTCAAAATTACAAATTCTGATTTCAATTTTAATATAGTTCAAGGATGCAAAAACAATATACTTCCTTCCTACGCATTCTTCTTTTCAACAGAGATTTCATCCTTTAACAACAATCAAATCCAATACACAATACAATCTTGAGAACTAATGCAATCCTTTATTCATTTCCAATACAACTTTACAATTTTCTCTTTTCCATTTGATTTCTAAATACAGAATGCACTGCATATAACATCTTTTCACATTTCCTTTCAAAACAGAGAGTAGAATATAACTTCTTTACATTTCACATTACAATTCAATCTTCCATTTTCAATACAAATATCTTCACATTACAAATGGCTATACAATTCATCCACTCCAAAGTGGGAAGGATTACAATAACTTGTTCAAAAGAAAGGACTGTCAAACTGTATATTCCTCTTGCTCCAAAACAACAGCATGCTAGTTTCTTCATCTTTTCATCTTGATCACAACAAGGAAGGGGGAAAGGCAACGCTCTCCACCCAACCAAGACATCCAATGAGAAGGGAGAAGCCATCCTTCCTCATTGGCCCCCGAGCCCCAACCATATTGAAATAAGAGATGCAATACAACACATGGCAACAAAGGCTTCCACAACAAACATGCAACATTTTCACATTCAAAACACATTTCAAGAAGAATGTAGTTCACAACTACATTAAACAAGTGCAAACAAAAACTGAGGCTTCATCAAGCAAGCCAAAAAGAGCAAGGATCTATGGGGGAAGCTACTTATGCCTCCCAATTGGGAATTGGGCATCCACCAATAATCATACCACCAATATAACATATCATATCCCATAAACCTTATGCCTCCCAACCCCTCCTTATGCCCCCCAAAGTTTCTCCCTTATGCCCCCCCAAGAGTAAGAAATGCAAGCTATTTCTTTTCCATGGTGGATCCCAATCCCAAACTCCCTCCACAATAAAACTGATGCCATTGGCATTCCCTTATGCCCCCCCATTTGAAATCCCCATAGCCTTCTCCTACACCATGTCCTAAGCAGTCTACCCAACCAGCCAACACACACATAACAACAATCACCATTTCATACATGCATGCAAGAGAAAGAAAGCATTTTAAAAAGGCTCAAGTTCCTACCTCTCCATAATGGATTTTGTTCCAAGATCAACAAGCTTCCCAATGCCACAATAAAAGTCCAGAATCAGCAACACACAAGCATGCAATGGTCTCCAATCTCCTTCCACAAGTAAGACTCCAAAACAACAAGAAATTCACCCCAAGGA
Organism: Taxus chinensis; assembly: GCA_019776745.2. Classification (NCBI taxonomy): domain Eukaryota; kingdom Viridiplantae; phylum Streptophyta; class Pinopsida; order Cupressales; family Taxaceae; genus Taxus; species Taxus chinensis. The sequence goes on along the minus strand of CM034154.1, from coordinate 761,254,110 downwards.
AAGTATGCAAAGTTTCAACAACCATCAAACAAGCAAGGAGTTCAAATTTTAAAGGAGAGGGAAGAGAAGAGGATGATGTGGATCCATGTGGGATGCCACATCATTCTTCCTCAACCCCAAAAACAAAGTCAACATCATTCACCTAAACATAATAAATAAAATGACAATATAACTTACACACTCCAAAATGACCCATACTCCAAAAGGACTGAATTTAAAACATGTAAGAGAAGTGCAATTAAAACTTACAATTAGTCATTTCAAAATGCATTAAAAAGGCCTAAATTTAACCTCCAAACCATAGGTATGGTTGGTGAATAATTTTAAGAGGTGTGGGACAAGTTTAACTTGTCCCACAAGCCTCCAAATATAGCCCCCAAGGACAAATTCGAATTTCCCAAGAGGATGAAGTGTTTCACACTCCAAATCTATCTTACATATTTCTTACACATTCTTTACAACCTTTCTTACACACTCTTACAATATTACATTTAAGAGTAACAACTTTATTTATTACATTCCTATGACATATTGATTTATTTATTTTAACACATGATTATTCACAACATTAACACAACATATATAACTAATGAAAAGGGTAACACATCACAAAATAAACACATGCAACATTAATAAAGAAACCACATTAATAAATACACAACCCCATGGTCACATATAATGGAAATCCCCCCCATGGGAATCCCTAACACAACACAACACACACACACACACAAAACATGTTTCCATGGTGACCTTGTTGAATTCACCCAGAATTCCAATATGGTTAGTCTCCAGTCCCCCTGACATTGTTGTGATATTTTAACCTACAAAACAAAAATACCTCCTTCAGCCTCGTGGCCATATCAGAACATCCAAAATGATATAAATATACTAACAAAACCATCTATTCATATGAATCACAACAACATCAAGAAATCAACATTATCATTTTCAGTTTAATTAATCAACTATATCATCATCAATTAATTCATCATGCTAGTTCTATTCATGTTATCCAATATCACATGTCTGAATCAATTATCCATCTCATATCCATGTCAAATAGTATATCATCATCCACATATAAAAATGTCTCTAATAATCATCATGCATAATAACTGAATCCAGGTCAATAATAATCCATGATCTAACATCTAACCATCATACTAAAACAAAACATAATAGTGTCCATAATAAGATCAACAGTATCAAGATCAGTATCTAAAAGTGTCAAAGGGAAGTGGGCACTACATCCCCCTCCCCTTAGACTCGACTTCCTCCTGGAAGTCACTGGAAAAAATGTGGAAACTATACTCGTAATACTGTCGCATCCTCCCAAGTGGCTGCAGTCTCACCGTATCTGTCCCATTTCACCCATACCTGATCAATCTCTCTACCTTGAAGGCCCAGGGTCCTAATCTATTATACACACATGGGCTCCAGCATCACCTTCCCCTGATCTTGTACTTGCAATGATGTCTAATCCAACACATGAGAAGGATCTACAATATATCTCCTAAGAACTGAAACATGAAACACATCATGTACACGAGACAAGCTGGGTGGCAATGCTAGATGGTAGGCCAAAGGGCCGATACACTCCAAGATCTCAAAAGGTCCAATGAATCTAGGAGATAACTTAGAACCTTTTCCATAATGGATAGGGATCTTGTGTGGCCTAACATGAAGGAACACCTTCATGCCCACATTAAAACTACGGTCGATCCTATGCTGATCCGCATACTTCTTCTACCTTTCTTGTGCCTCCTACAATCTCTACCTTATCAACACTACCTTCTGCTCCATGTCTTGCAAAAGAGCTGTTCCAAGAGATACTTTGTCCTCTAACCCATGTCCTAGCTAAGAGGTGTCCTGCACTCTTTACCATACAATGCCTAAAAAGGAGCCATGCCTATAGAACTCTGAAAACTATTATTGTAGGCAAACTCCACTAAGTACAGGTACTCCTCCCACTTAGACTGTTGATCCATCACATACATCCTAAGCATATCCTCTAAAATCTGATTCACTCACTCGGTCTTTCCATCTGTCTCAAGGTGATATGTTGTGCTGAAGTTGATCCTCATCTCGAGGACATACTACATGGTAGTCCAGAAATGTGATGTGTACAAAGGATCGTAGTCACAAATGATCTTCCATGGGAACTTGTGTAACTTGACAATCTCATCCAAATATACTTGTGCCACTGCTCTAGCTGTATAAGTGGCCTTCACTGGAGAAAAGTGAACCACTTTTGTCAATTTATCAACCATGACCATAATGGCATCATGGTGATATCTCGACATCAGTCGCCCAACAATGAAATCCTTAGAAATGGTGTCCCACTTCTATTCCGGTATAGCATGAGGATAAATAAGGCCTACTTGATGTTGATGCTCAGCCTTAACCCTCTAGCACTCTAAACACCGTGACACAAAATGAGCCACGTCTCTACAAAGTCCTCTCCAGTGGTTTAACTGTCTCAAGGTAGCGTGCATCTTCTTCACCCCAGGATGGGCTGAATAGCGTGCACAATGTGCCTCTACTAATATTTCCTACCTCAAGCTTCCATATTTGGGAACATATATCTGGACTCTGTGCCTAAGAAGGCCATCTACATCTAAGAAAAAACCATCAAACTTCCCCTCAAGGGTTCTCTGTGACTCGATCTCTACTCGTACTGCAATGTAGAAGCTGTCAAGAGGAAGCTACTAAAGAATCTTGCTCCACAAATATGTGCTCGCTATAGTGGTCATAGCCACATGTCTCTTTCTTCTAAGAGATTCTGCTACCACATTCTCCTTCCCCTTCACATGCTCAATCTCCATGTCATACTCACAAAGCAACTCCATCCAACGTCGTTGACAAGCGTTGAGATTGGGTTGCATGAAGAGGTGGCAATGACTCAAATGATCAGTCCTAAGTTTGAATCTCCATCCAAGAAGCAAATGTCTTCATCTAACCAAAGCATGCACAACTACCACAAGCTCAAGATCATGGGTCGGATAGTTAAGCTCGCGATCTTTGAGTTTTAAAGACTCAAAAGCTACTACTCTGTTGTCCTACATCAACACACCTCCAAGCCCTATTGAAGAAGTATCTGTACAAACAAAGAACTCACCCTGTGGATCTGGCACTGCAAGAATAGGTGTTTTAGTGAGACACTCCTTCAGTTTCCTAAAATCCTACTTGCATCTGTCTAGCCAAACAAACTTCTTCCCTTTCCTCTGAAGGGAAGTGATAGGGTGTGAAATCCGATAGAAGTCCTGAACAAATATCTGGTAGTATCCTGCTAATCCCATGAAGCTGTGTACCTCAGTCACTATAGTGGGTGTTTGCCAATCCATAATGGCTCTAATCTTGTAAGGATTGACTACAATACCTTCCCCAAAAATGATATGACCCAAATACTACACCTATGTCTGAAACAAATCACACTTCTCTAAGTTCCTGTAAAGCTTCTTCTCACGAAGACACTCAAGAACCTGGTGAAGGTGCCCCTCATGCTCCTCACGTGTATGTGATTATATCAAAATGTCATCAAGGAAGATGAGCATGAAGTGATCTAAGAAGGTCCTGAATACCCCATTCATCAAACTCATAAACACTATCAGGGGAATTCGTCAAACCAAAAGGCACCACTGTGAACTCATAGTGCCCATATCTTGTGCGGAAGGTGGTCTTATGAATGTTTACCTCTGAAATCCTCAACTAATGGTACCCTGACTTGAGATCAATCTTAGATAAAATTGTGGCTCCCTTCATCTAATCAAACAAGTCATCGATACGAGGAAGAGGATAACGATTCTTGATCATTACCTTGTTCAACTAGTGGTAATCAATACACAAACACAAGGATCCATCCTTATTTTTCACAAAGATCACTAGTGCACCCCAAGGGGATACACTAGGATGGATAAGGCCCTTCTCCAAAAGGCCCTCAAGCTACAACTTGAGCTCACAAAGCTCTAGGGTGGTCATCTGATAAGGTGTTTGTGAGATAGGATCTACTCCAGGAACTAGGTCTATATGAAAATCAATCTCACGTGGGGGTGGTAACCCTCAGTAGCTCCCATGGAAAGACATCAGAAAACTCTCTCAAAATGGGATGATCATCTAGTGATGGTCCACTAGACCCATCCTCTGATCTATCACTAACTGTAACAGCATACATCTGACAACCCCATCGTCACACACACCGCTTAAGCTACATAGCAAAGATGGTGTGAATAGAAATGGGTCTCCTAACCCCTGAGATCACTGACTCAACTCCTAAATCATCTGCACAAGCTATAGTCTTGTGATAACAATCCATCCTGGCTCTATGTGCAGATAACCAATCCATACCCAAAATGACTCCATACGAGCCCAAAGGAAGAATACAGAGATCTGAGGTAGTGGTGAAAGGTCCCAAATCTACAACACACTCCTTAACTAAGGAGTCTACAGAGATCTTGGCTCCAGAAGCCATCTTGACATCCCAACTATGACCTTACCTAACTGCCACCAGCCTTCATCGCTCTACTAAAGATGGTGCAATGAAAGAATTAGAAGAACTAGAATCAAACAAAACAGAGGTAGGAATACCACCAATGCTACTTGTGGTCTCAATGGACTGTGCTCTTGATGCTCTCCCTGGTGGTTCTCAACCACTGCATAAATCATGTGGCTATGTCCCATGTCACCAACAATAGGCTCTGAGATTGTGCCTTACCCTTGTTAGGGTTCTGTGGGAAATCTCTCCAAAAATTTCCAGAAACTCCACATCCAAAACAACCTCCTGATCCTCTCCAATAAGTATCACCTCCAGTAGGTGCCCTAGAAGACTGTGGCATGTGGATCCTGATGATCCAACCATGGGTCTGCTAAGGCCTCTACTGGTGAGCTCCTGCTGACTGAGCTCTAGGTCCACCCTGTGTCTTGATGGGACCCCTACGAGGAGGCCCCATACTCTGAACCTCTTTGTGCATCAAATATCTTATGGAGGCCTATGATGGTGGGCGGGATTACTACTGTTATTGTTTTCGTCTAAAAGTTGACTGTGTTTGTACCCTATCCCCCACAAGGAGGAGGTACTGAACCTCTTGATTTGTTGTCCTATATCAATTGTATATGGCTTCCGGACTCAGTTTCTATCCTGTTGGGTCTAACCCCAAGTCTGCTCTACTATATAGGCTTTGTTCAATGGCCTCAGCCAACGTATATGGAAAATGAATCCGTACACTACACCTCCAATGTCCAGAATTCATGCCTCAGATGAACCTGTGGGTCCGTACACCTGCTCATCTTACATGTAATCAACATACTGAAGTAGATCCAAAAAACTACTCTCATACTCAGCCACTGTAAGAGAGGCCTATTCAGAGTTCATGAAACTCATCAATCCTCTACTACGATGAACCTCCAAGAAAAAATATCTACTCCTAAATCAACTCCTTGAAGAGCTCCTAGGTAACTTTCTCATGAATCAACAAGGAGCTTCTTCTCTTCTTTCCTCAACCGTACACTCCTGCTCCATCCCTTAGTAGATGGATCACAACATGAGCTTTCGTGTTGCTAGAACAAGGGTAGATCTTGAAGCATCCACTAAAGATCACCAACAAGACCTCTTCCTGAAATCCACATGTGGCAGCCTTGGCGTAGTGTGAGTGGATTTGGAGGGGTCGAAGATGGGTTCGGGATGAGATCCATTAGTTGCGGTGCAGGGTTGGCATCTAGCATCTCATATTACGCTCATCGCTAAGCCTAGTGTCTATGATGGCAGCCACTCTTTGTACTCTGGGATTCCGATTCACCCTATATCATAGGTGCAAACTCTCCTTTCCCATGAGTTCTGCAGGGGAGTCCTCGATCCTCTATGCTCCTTGAGGAGTCAAGAGATGGTACAGGAGACCTGAATAAAAGGGGCTCTATCATGGACTATCTACATGTCCTGATCCTAATCCTCCACGTAGAGTGGCTATGGAGGTCCAGGATGTTCTATAGCCTTCTGAGGTAGCTTGGCTGTGGACAGCGCCACGAAGTGGTGGTGGTGAGTGGTGGTAGTGCACATCATATTGGCTCTTAACCCCTTCACCATTGGCTTATCGCTCCTGCATTGAGCCATGTTGCATAGACCAACAGTGAGCAGTTAGTTTATTACTACCACAGTTTATACACCTTGTAAGCCATTGTTACTTACTAAAGCATACATGATTCTTGATCAAGTAATTTTCAAGACATAGCCATTGTGCTAAGGCTTTAAGTTTTCATGTCTCTGAGCTGATGTAGGGCGGGCTTCAATAGCAAGTCCAATCCTCAGGAGACTCGATCACATAACGTGAGTACCAGACTATAACGAAACATCCGTTCTAACATATAGTGACTTGGGTATTAAAGGAACATTCTTGACGGAGGGAGCTATAAAACGTTCATGGGATGACTTGGTTTTCCTTAGCTAGAAAGAAAAATCCACAACCAGGTTGAAAGACAACAGTAGTCCTTATCTCGATTCCATGAACAAGTCACACTCTTGAGAAACGGAGATATATTTTTTATACCTTTCATGGGCATATTAAAGACTCTCACATGATTCAATATAATCAGGGCTACAAGGATTTAATATAAACATTCAGAAGAAGATAATCTAATCCCACACCCACTGACTAGTAGGCTCTAAGTTTCAACTGTAATTTTCTCATACTTAATGCTTCGAAGATGTTCCTACATCCAAATTACTGATTGGAAATGGAAGCATTATTGTATTCGCCTTACAAATGATGGATATAAATTAAGTAATCACAATAACTACATGATACTACTCAACACCCATGGCAAAGAGTGAGTTTGGGACCTACGTTAAAATTTTCCAATAGATGGACATGTGTCATGCAGGTGGAAGATTGTTTGGTGATTAAAAAGCCATATGGTAACCTACATCTCACACTTTTTTTGAACGTCTTTTGGGGAAACTATAAATCCTTGTGACACCCTTTCTTTTTGTTTTTGGGACACATGATTCCCTCGTAGCTTAACTTACCTATTATAAAAATTAGGGACTAATCACTACCAATCATCACCCAAGAAAATAAAAAACCAAACAACGATCCCGTGCCCACGGGTCTATTGGTTCGAAAATCTGTCGCTTGGGCAGATTTATGGATAAACGAGTCAACAGTGTGCAGGGCATAGCCCCTCTTTGAGTCAGTAAAGTGAAACTGGTTTATTGCTATTCTACCAGCAAGAATCTGTGCAAGTCTCACAATATTCTGCCTTCGGGGGTTTTGGATCTCATCCCAGTAGGGTTATTTCCGACTACGGAAAGAAAGGAATGGAAGAGAGGATGAAGAAAGATCAGATCCGAAGAAGGAAAAGAAATGAATTCCAAAGCAGAAAGGTCAGAGGGTTTATGTTTTGGGATTGGTAGTAAACAAAGCCAAACCTACTTACATAAACAAACAAAGAAATACTGGTGAATAAATGACAATAAAACAGAAGTAGATCCAACAGAATAAACACATAGATTTGACGTAAGAAATAACTAATGCAAATAACATAGGTATTCAGCACAAAGTCTAAATATTGTATTAATATTTCCTTCTGTTACAAAAAGTTCAAAGTCTTTTCTTATCACTTCTATTTTTCATCTGAAAAGTATCCACCCTTTGAATACTACAAGTATTCAAGTATTTATAGAAGGAGAGAAGAAAAGAAGACAAAAGTAAACCAACCACTTACAAAATATCTAGAAAATATCTAAAAAGTCAACAGTTGACTTGGGCAAGTTTTTGGATGGCAACATCCCATGGTGCAACATGGATGAAGTCATCGTGTATGCCAACATGCTTTTTAAATATCTTACAAAAATGATCAATGGATCCTGGAAAGAAGAAAGTATTCTGTGCCTTTGGAAATGGGCGCACTTAACAACATGTCGACACCACATTGTCAGCGCCTTTGGCACAACTTTTTGCATGTCAGCACGACACTGTCAGCTCCTTTGGAAATGGGTGCACTTATTAGCGTGTCGACACCACATTGTCAGCGCCTTTGGAAATGGGCGCACTCTTTGGCATGTCGACACCACATTGTCAGCGCCTTTGGAAATGGGCGCACTTATCAGCATGTTGACAGGAAATTATCAGCGCCCTTTGGCGCACCTTTCATCGTGTCAGTGCTTTGGTGCACCTTTCATCGTGTCAGCATGAAATTATCAGCGCCTTTGGCGCACTCTTTGGCATGTCGACACCACATTGTCAGCACCTTTGGAAATGGGCGCACTTATCAACATGTCAACAGGAACTTATCAGCGCACTTTGGCGCACCTTTCATTGTGTCAGCATGAACTTGTCAGCGCCTTTGGTGCACTCTTTGGCATGTCGACGCCACATTGTCAGCGCCTTTGGAAATGGGCGCACTTATCAGCATGTCAACAGGAACTTATCAGCGCCCTTTGGCGCACCTTTCATCGTGTCAGCATGAACTTGTCAACACTTTGGCGCACCTTTCATCGTGTCAGCAAGAACTTATCAGTGCCTTTGGCGCACTCTTCGGCATGTCGACAAGAACTTATCAATGCCCTTTGGCGCACCTTTCAGCATGTTGACAGGAACTTATCAGCGCCTTTCTCGAAAATACTGAAAAATGGCTAAGTCCTTAAAACGTGATTTTCGGAAGAGAATTTTGGGCTTCTTTCGAACGTTGTCAAACTTCCTTGGGGCCAAAACAAAATTTTTGGGTATGGTTACCTGCAAATTACCCTTGACAATTTTGCAGGATAATAGGGTCCACTTGGGGAAACATGGCACTCCACAGTTGGCTATAGGGAGAAGAGAGAAGGAGGGGTGCGAAGTGGCGGGGAGATGTGGAGAATTTTTCCAAAAGGGATAAAGGGGAGAAAGGGAAACATTAGGTGCGTGGGTCTGTGCGTCCACGGAGGGGTCGCACCAAGGCGAGGGTGGGAGTGCGGGGCCGTAGAGAGTTTTATGGAATTTTTCCAAAGGTAAAAAGTTCTAAGGTGATGAAGTTCTCCCTCCTCCGCTGTCACCCCAAGGTGCCATGTGGCACCCTTTGGTTGGCTGCGGTGTGGGAGGGCTGCAGAAGAAAAATTGCCAAATAATTTTTTTTGAACTTAGATCATTTTAAACAAAATGAAGGCTTGTGGGTCAGCGGAGCAGAAGGAAACTTCATGACTTTGTGATTTTTTTGTAAAAATCAAAAAAGGAAAGTTTTAGCCCACGGGTCCAAAATTTTCAAGAATTTCCTACTCATTTTAAAAAGGGAAAATTTTGGGCCGCAGGCTCGCCAGGAAATTTTCCCAAAATTTTCCCGCCAAGGCCAAACAAAGTAAAACCTTGAGAAGTGCCATAAATTTTGATAGGGAAGCTCAGTTTTTGCAAAATGAGGACTTTTTGGAAAGCTCTCAATTCCCTCTTTGCATAGAAAACAACAATTTTACTTTTTGATGAAAATTAAAGGGTAAATTTTGTAAAAAAACGGTCTATAGGATTTTAATTGTCAAACTGGCAATTTCAACTTTTCAATTTGATAAAATTTGGTTTCGTCTTTCACTCAACATGTCAAAAAAACATGGAGAATTGATCTAGGGAGGGTTTAGAGTGTTTTTAAAAAGTTGATTTATCCAATTGACTCAAGTTTGTATTTTCTATCAAATGACAGGAAAATAATTGTTAGAGGGATTGTATTCGAATTTGCTATGGTGAAGTTGTTTTCTTAAGTTTTATTTGTCAAATTGGATTCCTTAGTGTCTTAGCAAACTATTCCATAACATTTATAAGTTGATTATTAAGTGCAGGTTTGAACTGTGCATTTTGTTTAGATTTACTAGTTTTAAAATTTACAATGCTACTGATCAAATTTTTAAAGGATCTATTTATCAATTCCATCATTTAAATGTAACAACTTATATATAATATAGTTTAATACATTCAGTTGATTCTAACAATTCATTCCTAAGTCAAAATTACAAATTCTGATTTCAATTTTAATATAATTCCAAGGATGCAAAAACAATATACTTCCTTCCTAAGCATTCTTCTTTTCAACAGAGATTTCATCCTTTAACAACAATCAAATCCAATACAAAATACAATCTTGAGAACTAATGCAATCCTTTATTCATTTCCAATACAACTTTACAATTTTCTATTTTCCATTTGATTTCTAAATACAGAATGCACTGCACATAACATCTTTTCACATTTCCTTTCAAAACAGAGAGTAGAATATAACTTCTTTACATTTCACATTACAATTCAATCTTCCATTTTCAATACAAATATCTTCACATTACAAATGGTTATACAATTCATCCACTCCAAAGTGGGAAGAATTACAAAAACTTGTTCAAAATAAAGGATTGTCAAACTATATATTCCTCTTGCTCGAAAATAACAGCATGCTAGTTTCTTCATCTTTACATCTTGATCACAACAAGGGGGAAAGGCAACACTCTACACCCAACCAAGACATCCAATGAGAAGGGATAAGCCATCCTTCCTCATTGGCCCCCGAGCCCCTACCATATTGAAATAAGAGATGCAATACAACACATGGCAACAAAGGCTTCCAAAACAAACATGCAACATTTCACATTCAAACCACATTTCAAGAAGAATGTATTTCACAACTACATTAAACAAGTGCAAACAAAACTGAGGCTTCATCAAGCAAGCCAACAAGAGCAAGGAACTATGGGAAAATTACTTATGCCTCCCAATTGGGAATTAGGCATCCACCAATAATCATACCGCCAATATCAATGTCATATCCCATAAACCTTATGCCTCCCAACCCCTCCCTATGCCCCCCCAAAGTTTCTCCCTTATGCCCCCCAAGAGTAATAAATGTAAGCTATTTCTTTCCCATGATGGATTTCAATCCCAAACTCCCTCCACAATAAAACTGATGCCATTGGCATTCCCTTATGCCCCTGATTTGAAATTCCCATAGCCTTCTCCTACACCATGTCCTAAGCAGTCTATCCAACCAGCCAACACACACATAACAACAATCACCATTTCATACATGCATGCAAGAGAAAGAAAGCATTTTAAAAAAAGGCTCAAGTTCCTACCTCTCCATAATATAGTTTGTTCCAAGATCAACAAGCTTCCCAATGCCACAATAATAGTCCCAAATCAGTAAAACACCAACATGCAATGGTCTCCCAACTCCTTCCACAAGCAAGGCTCCAAAATAGCAAGAAATTTTCCCCCAAGGAAAGTATGCAAAGTTTCAACAACCTCAAACAAGCAAGGGGTTCAAATTTTAAAGGAGATGGAAGAGAAGAGGATGATGTGGATCCATGTGGGATGCCACATCATTCTTCATCAACTCCAAGAAAAAATTCAACATCATTCACCTAAACATAATAAATGAAATGACAATATAACTCACACACTCCAAAATGACCCATACTCCAAAAGGACTGAATTTAAAACATGTAAGAGAAGTGCAATTAAAACTTACAATTAGTCATTTCAAAATGCATTAAAAAGGCCTAAATTTAACCTCCAAACCATAGGTATGGTTGGCGAATAATTTTAAGAGGTGTGGGATAAGTTTAACTTGTCCCACAAGCCTCCAAATATAGCCCCCAAGGACAAATTCGAATTTCCCAAGAGGATAAAGTGTTTCACACTCCAAATCTATCTTACATATTTCTTACACATTCATGCAACCTTTCTTACACACTCTTACAATATTAAATTTAAGAGCAACAACTTTATTTATTACATTCCTATGACATATTTATTTATTTATTTTAACACATGATTATTCACAACATTAACACAACATATATAATCAATGAAAAGGGTAGCACATCACAAAAATAAATACATACAACATTAATAAAGAAACCACATTAATAAATTACACAAACCCATGGTCACATATAGTGGAAATCCCCCCCATGGGAATCCCTAACACAACACAACACACACAAAACAATTGCCATGGTGACCTTGTTGAATTCACCCAGAATTCCAATATGGTTAGTCTCCAGTCCCCCGACATTGTTGTGATATTTTAACCTACAAAATTCAAATACCTCCTTTGGCCTCATGGCCATATCAGAACATCCAAAATGATATAAATATACTTACAAAGCCATCTATTCATATAAATCACAACAACATCAAGAAATCAACATTATCATTTTCAGTTTAATTAGTCAATTATATCATCATCAATTAATTCCCATGTTAGTTCTATTCACAATATCAATGTCACATGTCCAAATCAGCATCTATAATATGTCCATGTCAAACAATATATCATCATTCACATATTAAAAATGTCTCTAGTAACCATCATGCATAATAACTGAATCTAGGTCAATAATAATCCATGTTCTAACATCTAACCATCATACGAAAACAAAGAATAATAATGTACATAATAAGATCAATAGTGTCCAGATCAATATCTAAAAATGTCCAAGGGAAGTGGGCACTACAACCCATAATGCAAGGAGAATTATCCAACCCTAAAAAAATGAAAGATGCATATGAATGGGTTAGAATGACCTCAACTGCCAAACTAGTGGACTTATCACCGAGCACTACAATACATTACGGAACCTGATGTAGTTTTAGTGTGTGTGTGTGTGTGTGTGTGTGTGTGTGTGTGTGTGTGTGTGTGTGTGTGAGTGTTGTGCCCTAGGTGCTCTCGTGTTAGTCACACTTTGTGAAGTAGAGAGTAATAGTATCTATAGAAATGTATGTAGCATGTTTTCATGGAATAGAATAAAATCCCCCCCTATGCAATGTGTGTGACACAGATCTCCTAGCTTGAATACATGGCACTATGTGGATGTAAGTGATGTAATGGAGTAACCCTAGATTAGGTGATAGTAGTGATAAGATGCAATGACCTAGGACCCTCATTATGGTCTCTATAAGATTTATAATTTATAGGGCTCTCAAGCTTCATTTCAGTAATTAATCCCGACAATGTTGACCGAGGAAGAAGATAACGGATGACCAACATTTAGCAAGTGACCCAAAGAAGAAGAGAAATAGGTTAAACATAGATCAAGGTGCACCTTGGGTGGGACCAGGGCACCCCGAGGTGCCCCAATACAGGTTAGGGCACCTTGAAATCAGGGCTAGAATCTTAGGGAATGTTCATGAAATGGGCTGGATAGGTATCGGGAAAATACACGAGAAAGGCGAAGTAAAATATATGAATAAATATGACAAAAAGGGGGGATTAATTGGTACTTTGTACACTTGAGAACATTCTAAATAGTAGTATAAGACTAGGCTAAATATTGTCTAATGTGTAATATTTGTGTCCACATTTTTCCCCACTTTATGTTGGTGATTAGAACAGACTCGGTAACATAAAGTAGATCAAAGATAGCATACTTGATAATCCATGTAGAGTGTAAAAGGAGACATGCCGCTGGACTAGACTTAAGCACTGGAATGACTCAAGAAAAATGTGGAGGAGTGTGGACACTAAAGATGAAAAATATAAGTAAAAGTGATGAGAGTGAACCTAGGGCAGAATGCATGTGTAGTTGATTACATGTGTATGGTGTACTTGTATGGTTAGTATGGCAAGTATCGTTGTCGTGCATTGTCATTGTTGTCTATTGCTATTATTGTTGCCCCCGAATTTGACTACTTGTTTCTCATACGATGGACCTGCAAGGAGAAAATGACTCAAGTAGTCAAATATGTATGTATGTAAAAACATTGTGTAAAGTATGTAAATGTAAAGTATGCTAGAATAGGAAGTGTAAATGGAAAAATGGAACATGTTCACCTAATCCATGTCGAGAGAAAGGGTGTAGAAGGATATCTTGTAGATGTTGCAAGTTTCTCAAAAGATCTCACGCCACCCTAGATGAAGAAGTGTAGGGAGGAAATGTTTTTTGTCCTCCAACTCTAACAGACTTTTACTGCAAATTTGTTGAAGAGATATCTTTGTATTGCGCTAGTTTTTAGGGTGATCCTACGCCACTAGACAGACAAGTGTTGAGAGGTAACCCACTGTAACCCTTGAGCCTGTGATCTACTCCACAGAATTACTTAAGGACACCATGTCATTTTGAGGCCATTATGTGCATGGAATTCATAGGTCTAGATTTGAACTCACTTGTTGTGTCTGAACCAATGTAGATACGTTGTGTTAGTAGAAAACCCATTAATGATTCCCCCCCTCTTTGGTGAGTGCATGCGACGACCCTGGAAGGAGGATTACAGCCCTAAAAGAGGACCAACCTCACTCTGAAATTATAGACCAACTCATACCCTACATGGGGCAAGGAAAAATGCTTGGTAGATACCAAGGCACACACAAAATGGGATGGCTAACCAATACAAGTGTTATTCTAAACACATGCATGTAAATAAGTGTAAAAGATGCAGACATAGTGTAGAAAAACTACCAATTACAGTAGTGAAAACACACACGAAAATAAAGAAGACCACATAAAGTGGGTTTCAAACATTGGACATCACTCATGATTTCGCAAGACACGCAAAGGCTATCATGGCCATGCAAACAATAGTACGAAGTGTGCATACAAGTAAAGGGCAAAGCCCACAAACAATGGAAAACAAAGCAGACAAGTAGGAATACAAACATGTAATCATGGGAACATGTAGTCTTGCAAAACAAATGTTGCACATGGAACACTTGTTAGCATGTTAGAGTGCTAACCAATATGTCAAAATGAATGTATGAAGCAAGTAGTATAAGATGTTAAGTACAAAATAAAACAATAACACCTGTATAAGTCGAATGTGGATGCCCCCAATGACCAGTATAGTAAGGGTAGAAGGCGAGCATCCTTGTCACATGTAGACTTCATGTATCTAAGATCACAATAAACAAAGGCGTGAACGCACATGTGTTTATGATAATGACATATATGAAATCAAGCTAACATGTGTTAATAGAATGAGCATGCAAAACACTAGTAAGAAATAAGTAAATGCTAGCTAAGATGATCTAGTATGTTGCGCACGGATGGAATGGAATACAAAATGGAGTGATAGGAACAATGTGCTCCCCAAGTGTATGGAATGTGTATACAGTGATGTTCATTTTGTTTTCCCAGCTCAGCAATTAGGAATGAATTGTAAATGAGAGTGCGTCATCAGGAAATGGTCGAGTAGTGTGTGGTTGTGTCTAGTGCACGCTACGATGAGTGTGTATGTGTACTGGTGATGTAATGCGACATGGTGAGATAATGATGTATGCGTGAGCCCTATAGTTGAAGTGTATATCATGGCTTTGTTGATCAGAGGAGTGATGATTTAGCCCTAAGTGTAGATCACTATGGAAGAAGAGTATGGAAAGAGAAGTGTGGGCCCTATAGCCTAAGCGTATACCATGACGTGTTGAATGGGTGAGTGATGATTTAGCCCTTAAGTGTATATCACTACATTTTGAATGGTGGAAGAAGGTGACGATTCTAGCCAATAAGCGTATGTAACTACATGATGAAACAAGGAAAGGGTGGTGATTGTAGCCTAAAGCGTATACCAGTATGTGACTGAATAGGAGGAATGGTGATGTGATAGAATGACATGGGATAGGATAGTAGAATAAGTGATGATACGATGCAGGATGATAATGTGAATGGGATGAAGGGAGTGGTGATTTAACCTAATGTGTATACCACTACATGATAATTGAAGGTGTGAGGATGTAATGGAATAGTTTGGGATTGAGAAGAGTATAGGATGATATGATAGGAGATAATAGAATGATGTAGAATTGATGGAAGGAGTGGTGATTTAACCTAAGGTGTATACCACTAATGTGATGATGGGTGTGGGTGACAATATAGCCTAGAGTATTGGTCACTAGTCGGAGGAATGTGGTATAAAGGATATGTCACATGTATGTAAGGTCTATTTGATTGGTAAACCATCAGAAGTCAAGTATGGACTGAGGAACTGAAGTGATGTCATAGGGTGATGAGTGCAGTGTGTAGAAAAATGTAGTGTAGATGACCAAGGTAGGTGAATTTGGGTTTTAGTCAATGTAATGTAGCCTGTGTAGGTAGGGAGAAATAGAATGTGTATGGATGAGAGATGAAACTAGACCCAAGTATAAGGAAATCTATTGTAGGGTGTAGGATAGGTACGGTGTATAAATGCAGTGTGGGTAAGTGTAAGTAAATGAAAGAAGTGTGTAGATAGGAATAGAATGTGCAGTGATAAGAGATAAGACTAGACCCAAGTAATAAGGGAATCTAGTGTAGCATGTAGAATGTATAGTATGTATGGATGACATAGGAAACTAGGCTCATATAGGATGATGACTAGTGTGGCGTGTAGGAGAGAGATGATGTGGAAATGACTAATAAAGGAGGTATGTAAAGGCATGATAATCATTGTGCATGAGAATGAAGTTGATATGCATGTGAAGGGTGCATATGAGATGAACGATGAGGCGTAGTAAAATGTGCAGGTGAGGGAGATTGTGTGCATGTGTTGTTTTCAAAATAATGCTAATATGAGTAAAGACTAACACCTAAATAGCCTTAACTTAGCAAGAATTGAACAACAAACTAAACACCATCAAGATAAGAATTAAACAAGGGTTAGATGCTAGCATTCATAAGTACAAACTTTGAAACTAACAATGCTAAATATCTAAACTCCTCTATTCTCTAACAACAAATAAATGAATGGACCTAAGTAAGCTCCATGGCTATCAAAATAGTTGTCCTTAGTATGCCAAGTAACCTAGGAATGAGGGCCTATCAAAGTTGGGCTACAAGACCCCTTTGACACCTCCCATATGACCTAAGCACTTAAGAAAGAGGCTTAACTCTTCAAGATGATGAACTCTCAAAAGGGTAAAAGGCAAGCTCTTAGTCTTTGCTATATGCTTTGCATTCACTCTCTTAGAAAGTTTAGGTGTAAGTAAAAAGGTAGGTGGAGGGCTCTTTATATAGCCCAAAGGATAAAGGATTCAACACATTCTCATGAATGTGGGATAAAGGTAAAACATGATTAGGAATGGATAAGGTTGCTTTATTAAAGGTAACCTTACTTTAGAAGGGTTTAATACATGTTTAGCAAGTCATGGGAGTTGGGGGGTATTTTAATTAATCAAAGGTGATTAATTAATAGGTAGGTGTAAGCTTATAGAAGCCAATTAGAAGAATATTAGTACGATTTAGGCTATTAGAAGGGGATTAAATCAATTAAATATTGATTTATTGGTTAAATGGAAGGGAAAGCTAATTAATTAATAATAATTAATTAGTCTAGGTAGAAGGGGTGATTTATTAACGGAAGGTCATTAATTAGGGTATTTGTTGGATAGGAAACTTAATTAATTAGCTTAGTGTAATTAATTAATGATGATATGAGGGAAAATGAGTGCTTTTGACGATATGTCGTTGATTTGCGAGAAAGGGGATAATTAGCGCAATTTAAGTATTTAAATTGCTTGGGCGTAATTATAGGTGTCTACATTTGCCCCTCTTTGGGGTGGCGTAAGTGATGCCACTTCAAAGATAGTAGACAGAAGAGATTTTGAAGGGATAGAAGAAAAATTAGTAGGAGGGAGAGATGCCCCCTCGAGTGTCGATGGGGTGATGGAAGAAGCCGATCGACGATCAAAAAGGTGAGATATAGGCAGAAGAAGGGGGACGAGGCAGGATGCCTCGATGAGAGGGAGAATTAGGGGTGAAAGGGAAGTGGTGTAGAAGAAATATGGATGAGGGGGGAGAAGAGCTTAGCCTCTAGCCACTTATTTGTTTGGAACAAATTTGGATGTCATCATATTGCCATAGGAACTACATCATCGGTCCTTATGAAAAATATAAGCATACGACAAAGGTAGAATGACATGAAAAGCCATAATACGAACAATTTTCCATTGCTGAAAATACCAACTCCACGCAACATACAAAAATGCAATGCAATACGAGAAGGAAACAAGCTCATCTAACAGGGAAAACAAGTACGAACGCACATATCCAACCCAACAATGGTCAAGACAGTTGTACAAATGTTTTGTTATCAGTGCTGAAGAGATCCACAAGTTCATGATTGACGAAAAGGGTTAAAAATGATGCCCCAAGCAAGGATACATGCAAGGGGAAATGAAAATGGACACGGGGTCCATGAAAAGCATTTGTGCGCAACGAAACAGCACCAGGCAACCAAAAGTGCCCCAGAGTACAGACGAAGCAAGCAGCTAGCTTTTGTGAATGGTTGTGAATCCAGTGATCCACGAGTCGTATTAATCGGGGAAGATGTGAGACAAACCAACAGGATATGGAGAAAATACCATGTGCAAGACACAAGTTTCAGCCATAAGAAGCAAGTTACCATTTTGTAGGGTGTTTTACTTTTTAGGAATTTTTTGAAAATTTTTGCCTTGTTTTTGGATTTTTTTGATATAGTAAATGTTTGTATTGTTTTGGCTTTCTGAACCATGATAAACAATAGAAGAAAGGAGAAGAAGAAAAAGAAGGGCCTAGGGGCAACAGAAAGTGCCCTAGGTGGAAGAAAATAGAAACAAACGACAAATAATGTCCTTGTTTAGTGGAAAAATTAAGAAAAAATAATTATTTACGAGGGTGTGAAGAAGAATAAAAATTGCCAGGGAGCAATAAAATTGTCCGGGGGAGAAGAAAGGGGTATTGGACAAAAAATGCCCCAATACGGTGAAAAATAAGAGAAAAATAATTATTTAATTAAAAATAATTATTCCACAGCGAACAGAGGAGAAAACGGTGAGCTAAACGGGTGTCCCGACCATCTAATCGATGAAAAATAGGTTAATATACCCCCCCGAGGGGGGTAAAAACATCGCAATCAGTTCATTTTAACCACTCAGTTTAGAAAAATTACCATGAGGCTCTGACACTCAGGAGAGATGGTGATCGCACGTGATCGTTTGAGGCGTGTTGTAGATTGTAGATGATAGATCTGTAGACAATATCAAATGTTGTTTTCAAGTGTTATTTTGATGTATATGGACGGGATGATATGATGATATTGGTGCGGGGGGGGATAGATTTTTTATTATGCGCAACCCCTCTTGCCCCCATTGATGATATGATATGTGATGATTAGCTTAGCATACATGCATGATGTAAAACTTAGCATTTTGTTTATATATGATGTATAGATGATGCTAGATGTGATGATAGTGATGGTAATGTGATGTGAATGATAACAAAACAGAGCACATGCAAGAAACATAGCCAAATGCTACAAAGAACACCAGGAATTAATGCAATACACCATGAATCACCATGCCTTATTAACAAGTAACAAAACACAACCAAATGCATTAAGAAAGAAATAAAGAATTAACACACTAGCATGTCGAAACCCACTACAATATGCACAAGCAAGAATGAATCTATTCTAAGCAAGAAAAGATAAACTATGACAAAGTACACCCAAGCAACAAACAACTCAAAAGTAAGCACGCAAAACACTATACAAGCAACAAGCAAAGCAAGAAAACAAGACAATGCAAGTAAATATTTTTGTAAGATATGTTTTCATAAACCAATTTTCTATTGTTTAGGTTTTTGTGAAACAATTTTATATTGTTTTTGTGTTTTGTGAAACAATTTTCTATTGTTTTTGTGTTTTCACAAAACAATATTGTTTTTGTGTTTTCTCGAAACAATGTTCTATTGTTTTTGTGTTTTCTCGAAACAATGTTCTATTGTTTTTGTGTTTTCTCAAAACAATTTTCTATTGTTTTTGTGTTTTCTCAAAACAATTTTCTATTGTTTTTGTGTTTTCTCGAAACAATGTTCTATTGTTTTTGTGTTTTCCTCGAAACAATTTTCTATTGTTTTTGTGTTTTTAACAGTTTTCCAAAGCTATGTGCAGGTAACCAAGAAAGCATGGATGCCCCCAGCGTTAGGTGGGGAATATACAAGGGTAGAAGCCACGCGCTTATGAACAAGAAGGTGAAGTCGTTGAGTTGCCCCCAGCGTAAGATGGGAAATAACGAAAGACCACGTCCCTTACAGACGAATAGAAGAAGGCAAAGCCAGATCAAGGCTGGACTAGATGGTGTGCACAAGGAAACTCGAAGGTAGAACCAGGTCTAGGACAAAGACAACTACCCTTCTAATACAGAATGCTTGTGAACAACGAATCCTCCCGAGGCGCCGGAAACCGGTTTTCACCCAAGGACTTGTCCAAAGTGCCACAATTGCGTGGTTTTCACTAGTGGACGACCTATTTTCTCTTTTTCTTTTTCTGATTTTTTTTTGATGTTTTTTTTATTTTTTTTAATTTTTGTGCCATGTTCAAGCATAGAACTTCTTAAGATGCATGGCATTCATTGGCTCTCGGAGCTCATCACCATTGGGGTGAGCCAGTTTGTATGCCCCGGTGCCATACTTGGCAACTATGACATAGGGTCCTAACCAATGTGGTTCAAACTTCCCTTTCTTTTCTCGCTCTGCTCTGGTGTTGAACTGGTTCTCCTTCATAACTAAATCACCCACCTCAAACTAGCGAGGGATGATTCTCTTGTTGTAGTTGCGGGAGATTCTATGTTGATATACCTTCAGGTGATTAAGAGTGTGAATGTGCCTCTCATCCAGGAGCTCTAACTTAGCCAATCTTGCCACTCGATAATCTTCATCCTTATCCAAATAGTCCCGAAGAGAAATTCGTAGGGATGGGAGTTCAATCTCTAAAGGGATGATAGATTCTGTCCCGAACACTAGGGAATATGGCATCGCACCCGTAGGAGTGCGAATTGATGTTCGGTAGGCCCAAAGGGCTGGGTGGATTTGTAGGTGCCAGTTTTGACCGGTTTTGCTAACCATCTTCTCCATTATCCTTACCAAAGTCTTGTTTGTTGCCTCAGCTTGTCCATTACCCTGAGGGTAATATGGCGTGGACCATTTCAATATGATTTGGAACCATTGGCAAAGACCTTTCATAGTTTTGTTCTTAAATGACTTCCCATTATCTGTGACAATGGCTACAGGGATACCATATCGGCAAATAATGTGATTCATGATGAATTTAGAAATTTGTGCTCCTGTGACATAGGTTAAAGGGACAGCCTCCACCCATTTTGTAAAGTATTCTGTAGCTGTGATGATATGTGTATGACCATCAGATGAGGTAGGAGTAAGCTTCCCTATTAGATCAAGTCCCCACTTGGAGAATGGCCATGGGGTAGTGATTGGTTGCAATGGTTGTGATGGAGCATGGATGAAATTTCCATACTTTTGGCAAAGCACACATTTTCTAACATAATTACAACAATCAGTTTCCATGGTGGGCCAATAGTAACCTACTCTTAACAGTTTCTTAGCCAAGACCATTCCATTTGTATGTGCTCCACATACTCCTTCGTGTACTTCTTTAATTACCTGGATTGACTCTGTCACATCCAGACAACATAATAGATTCCCATCATAGCCACGATGATAAAGTGTACCTCCTAAAAGGGTGTAATGGGCTATCTGGTGAATCAGGCTTTGCTTTTCAGAACGGGAGATATTGGGAGGGAAAGTACTGTCCTTAAGATAGGTGAAAATGGGTTCGTACCACGGGGAATAGGGACCAACAACCTCACAAGCCAGGCAAGATTCCGGCACGTCATATGCAGGCTGGTGTAGATTTTCTACGAAAAATGGCATATCATTGTTCCCTAGTGGAATACAAAGCATAGATCCCACCATTGCCATAGCATCTGCTAATCTATTCTGCACTCTTGGGATCTGCTCAAAGGTAATGCGCACAAAATACTCCTTCAGAGTTTCCACCAACTTCTTGTAAGGTATGAGCTTGTCATCCTTAACTTTATACTCATCATTAACCTGTTTGATGATTAGCTGTGAATCACCTACAACCTTAACATGTTGAATATTCCACTTGATGGCTAGCTTCATCCCTGCAATGAGTGCTTCATATTCCGTAATGTTGTTCGTGCAAGGGAAGGCCAGGTGGAAAGCCTATGGTATAGGATCACCCGAAGGAGTAATAAGGACCACTCCTGCACCTAACCATGAAATGTAAAAGATCCATCAAAATGTATCTGCCATACGATAGATTCTTCAATGTAGAGCAAAGATGCATCTGGTAGATCCAGACTCAAAGGTTCTGTGCTTTGCAAAGGTGCTTCCGCTAGCTGGTCGGCAAGTACTTGTCCTTTAACTATTTTTGATGGACAAATTCTATATCAAACTCACTGAGTAGAATGATCCAATTAGCCATTCTACCTGTGAGGGTGGGTTTGGACAACAAATACTTGAGTGGGTCGACCTTGGATATGAGCTTGGTCTTAGTATTTAGCAGGTAATGGCGAAGTTTCTGAAAGGTAAAAACAATGGCCAAGCAAGCCTTTTCAATCTGAGGATAATTACATTCATAGGTGATGAGGGTGCGACTCAGATAGTAAACTACTTTCTCTTTATGGCTAAGGTCGTATTGGGTGAGCAGTGCACCAATAGCGTATTGCGTAGTGGAAATATAGAGCAAAAGTGGTTCTCCCAGAGTGGGAGGCATGAGGACAGGTGGATTAGCCAGGTACTGTTTAAGCAAAGCAAAGGCTTGTTGTTGCTCACATCCCCAGATGAAAGTGACGTCCTTCTTAAGCAAATGAGTGAATGAGTGACATTTATCTGCAAGCTGGGAGATAAAGTGGTGAATGGCTTGAATTTTCCCCTGCAAGCTACGCAGTTGCTTGATATTCTCAGGTGGAGGCATTTCTGTGATGGCAGACACTTTAGCAGGGTCTACCTCAATACCTCATCTTGACACGATGAAGCCTAATAGTTTCCCAGATAGCACACCGAAGACACACTTCTTTGGATTCATCCTGACTTTGTATTCACGCAGGCATTCAAAGATACACCGCAAAATGATAGGATGATCCTCTCTTGTTTTGGACTTTCCCAGGATGTCGTCTACGTAGTCTTCCATGATGTCATGAATCATATCGTGAAATATTACTATCATGGCCCACTGATAAGTTGCTCCCACATTCTTAAGGCCAAATGGCATCACCTGATAATAGAAGGTGCCCCAAGGAGTTGTGAAAGTTGTTTTGTGTTGGTCTTCCTCAGCGATCTTAATTTGATTATAACCCGAAAATCCATCCATAAGTGATAGCATTTCGTACCCTGCGGTTGAGTCAACAATCATGTCAATGTTGGGCAATGGAAAGTCATCTTTAGGGAAAGCTTTATTGATGTCCCTAAAATCTGTGTAGATTCAGATACCGATAGGTTTCTTCTGGACAGGAACAATGTTTGATATCCATTCAGAATAATCAATTGGCCTGATGAATCCTGCTGCAAGCAACCTTTCCAACTCTTCTTTAACTAACAAGGCCACTCTTGGGTGCATCTTTCAGAGCTTCTATTTGATAGGCTTAGCGTCTGCGTGCACAACTAGGTTGTGCATGACCAAAGTTGGATCTAAGCCAGGCATGTCTTTGTAAGACCATGCGAACACATCAATAAACTCTCACAGTAGCATAGTGAACATCTTTTGTTCTCTGGCCGAGAGTGATGCTCCCAATTTTACTATCTTGGGATCTTCTTCGGTACCAATATTGACATCAATGGTTTCTTCAACTAACAATTTTGATAAATCCTCCATACGCGTAGGATCGGGAGGTAGGTTGAGATCTTCATCCAAGGATGTCTCTACGAGATTTTCATCCTTGGCATGGTCACTTTGTTTGTCCTTTGATTTTCTTATTTGTTTGTCAGCCAGTGCCTCAAAGAGGTTTTCACTGTGTGACTTGGACTTCAATTTTTTCCGAGGCTTTTCTTTAGAACTCTTGCCCTCGCTTTTCTTTAAATTTTGTTGACCACGAAGTTCAGCCTCCTCGCTGAAGTAGGCGTAGGTGTCTAAGTCAATAAAGAAACCCTTCTTGTGATCTCCAATGGGAATTGTATCCCTTATGCCCATGAACTCTGCAATAGCCTCATCATTCTCGAATAAATCTAGTGGCACGTGACGTTGTTGGTCCCATTCAACAAGGGAAGGGTACACAAGGTCAAGGATTGGTTCAGTGGGGGTTATGGTCAGGACAACGTTATTCATGAAAAGGTTCGTGGAGGCCAGATCCTCATATTGGCTACAACAGGAATCCGTATCACTGTCTAGATAATCAGAGCCATCCTCATGCTCTGAACAAGTCACATCTTGATCGTTAGGGTGTGCCCCATAAGGGAAAATCCCGATGCCATATCTTTTAGTTTTGAAATGGGGGAGAGGGACTGGTTCCCTTTGTCCTTGTTCATTCTTACCACATCCTAGGCCTTTGTAGCCCATGGAGTACATCATTCTGCTAGATTTTTCATATTCTGGGGTTTGATAACAAGATGGCTGAGTGTCCTCAGGGACCCAAGTAGTAGGTGGATCAAGCAATTTTTCCTCAGCTAACAAGCCTCCAGGTAAGAATGACCCAATAGTGTGTTCCTCTCTAGGTCTCCTGAAGTGGTAGTTGGGTCGACCTCTAGTCTTGGGCGACAAGGAGAGGTCAGAAACCAAGAGTGCTTGTTGTACATTATACTCCCCACAGCCATATTCCAGGATTTTCATCTCCCATGAATTAAATGGAGATGTTGAAGTAGATGCCCCATGAGTGCAAGAACTAAGAGAATTTGAATCTACTCGAGATTCCATGGCCTCAGAATGAAGAGGGACAACTATATCTGTGGAGGGACATGCGTATGTACCCTTTCGTGCAAAGCTATTAAGAGCTCTACAATGAGCAAAGGGCTCTGAATCTCCTGGTATTGTAACCGTATGTCCCTCATGCTTCAGCTTGATGCATTGATGAAATGTTGATGGCACGGCCTGCATGGCATGAATCCATGGTTAGCCTAGAAGCATATTATATGGAAGTTCCAAGTCTAGGACGTGAAACTTTGTCTGATGGCAAGTGGGGCCCACCTCCATGGGTAGCGTAATGGTGCCTGCTGACTCTCTTTCCACG
Source organism: Taxus chinensis (assembly GCA_019776745.2). Taxonomy (NCBI): domain Eukaryota; kingdom Viridiplantae; phylum Streptophyta; class Pinopsida; order Cupressales; family Taxaceae; genus Taxus; species Taxus chinensis. Next base: position 761,229,177 of record CM034154.1, on the reverse strand, counting down.
TTGTCGTATGCGGTGATAGTGATGATATGGGACTCAAGATCTACCTCCGTATGTCCCAATTGTTTGACTAATTTAAGTGTGCAGATGTTCAATCCAGATCCGTTATCCACAAGCACCCATTTGATTTTCCTGCGGGTGACAACTACCTCAATGTATAAGGGAAGATTATGTTTAGGATTCTCGGTAGGGACCTCCCTATGGTTGAAAGTGAGATGCTCACTAGGTGTAATATTTTCCACCGCGGCTTGAAGGTACGCAGGATCGACTTCTAAAGGCACTCCCGACCCCTGAAGAGTTTGATACAAAATGTCCTTATGCACATTGGATATCTTGAGAAGATCTAAGATCGAGATCTTAGCAGGTGTCCTCTCAAGTTGTTCTAAAAGGTTATATTTACCAGTTTGTGGGGTCAACAGAGAGGGTTCCGGAATCACGAGGCGGGCACACCTTGTTACCACAGCGCAGTCCTTTCCCTTGATCTGGATGGTATTGACATGGTCAGCAGGGGAGTGAATACATCCGATAAGTGAATCATAATGATTGTTATCTCTTTTGGTATACAAGTAATTCACAGCTTTATAGGTTTGGGATGAGTCTCCCCGATCCGGCTTTGTCTTTTCTGACTTATCATGCTTAGGGAATGGTTCCTTATAAATCCCCATTTTCTCGTTAGGTGTTTGCATTTTTCCAGGGTTATCCACCTCTATCTCCCCATTATCAATGAGGTCCTGAATATAGTGGCGAAGCCACAGACATTTTTCTATCTTATGACCTTTAACGCGATGCATTTCATAGTATTCATGCTCCTTATACCATGAAGGTTTAGGAGCATTGTCATCAAATGGTTGCATTGTAGGATAGGTCATCATGTGGGCCGCATCCAACTGTTTTAGTATGACGGACAACGGTTCATTGAGGGAGGTGAATGTTCATCACTTTGGTGGTGGTTGAATTGGGCCCTTGGTTAGTTTAAAAGGTTGACTGGTTTGGACCGTTTGAACACGTTTGGAATCAGTGATTCCGTCTCCCACCACGTTTTTGTTTTTGTTAAAGATCTTTGGCTTTTCAGCGGGTTTGACACTTTGGTTGTCTTTAGATTGGGTTTTGAGGGTGCCTTTGGCAATGAGAGCCTTTTCTATTTGAATCCCTTTCTCGATAACCTCCTCAAAGGTGCAGACACAATGCATTTGGAGGTGGAAAGCTATATCTGGGTTGAGATTAGGGATGAAAATACTGACCAGCTGCTTCTCAGGGAAAGCGCAAGGGAAGCGACTAGCTATCCCTCTCCATCGTTGGAGGAAGCTAGCGAAGGTCTCATTTGGGCATTGTTTTGTGCCACACAAGTCTGCCATGGTGACGTCACTCTCTATGTTATACGAGAAATGACACATGAATCTTTCCGCCAATTCTGGCCAGGTGAAAATTGATCCTCGTGGTAAGCGCGTAAACCATTCCAATGCTTGACCTCTGAGACTCTTAGGAAAAAGTCTGATGAGGTAATTATCACTATAAGACACCTCTTGACATGCCATGTAGAAATCTTTAACATGATCCCTTGGGTCTCCCTTTCCTTTGTATTTGTCAAACTTTGGCATATCAAATTTCTTTGGAAAGGGTTGAAGGGTCATTGTCTTGTCAAAAGGATAGGGGCATAGTTCTTCATATTGGTATTTCCTAATACTCCCTATATTGCTTTCTTGTATGCTCGCAAGCGTTGCTTTCATAGATTGCACTTCTTGTGCGAGCAATTGTTCTCTAGTGGGAGAAGCGGGGACATGTACATGATGATACCCCGTGTCTTCTTCTCCTTGGTTTTCTCGATGGAGTTCGTGGATCCTAAACTTAGGCCTTGACTTTTGAACGTTCTTGTTTGTGTCTTTCTGTACCTGGAAAGTAAGCAAAGCTAGTTGTCGGCTTAGGTTACTGAGTTGTTGTTGGATTGTGACTTGGTTTGTGTCTTCTTCTTCTAAAGGTTCTTCCTCTTCGTATTGTGGAGGTTCTTCCCCTGTCTCATGTTCTATCTTGTTTCTTCGTGGCACTTTGATGAGGGGTATTCTATGCCCTACCACTTTATCATTTTCTATGTAAGAAGTGGAAGCATGCCCGCCTGTTAAAATATCTTCCATATTGATAAGGGGGCATTCTTCCTTAGTAGTGTCATTTGTAGGTAATATTGGTTCATTCTCGGTGGGAAATTTGGCCCCTAATTCCATGACCCGTGCCAAAACTCTATCTTTGTTTCTAAGGAGAAACTCATCTAGTAGAGCAGGGTCAAAATCAAAGTCCACGCGTGGTGACTCTAATTCATTTCCACTATGGTCGACCATTTCTTCTGTTTCCTTTTCTGCAGAAAATAGTGGTCCTAGATCGTGTCTGATAAATGGGTTTGACCCTTGTCTGTTAGAGGTTTCCCAAGCTTGCACCTGTTGTTCCTCATATGTTTGTTTCTTTAAACCTAGACGCGTCTTGGGAGCCATGTTTTCGTGATAAGTTTCACTAAGGTAAGTTGTAGATTTGTTCAAAATTCAATGACTACCCCTAAGTGAAACACAAGATGTACGTGTTAAGAGTAAATTAACAGTGTGAGAATACCAATGTGATAGAATGATAAAGTCACCAATGAAACAATCGTTTGGTACCAAAACTTAATCAAATGAAGTACTTCCTAGACTACGTTTCAAAGTAATTTGTGATGCCAGATGATTAACAAGATGTCTCCACTTATGCCAAGTTCAAAGGAATGAACAAGACGTAAGTAAATACACAAAGTTAAATGTGATCTCCCAATCAAGATATACGATGAGCAAGCTCAAGTCTGATTAAGACCTATATCTCAAAAAGTGCCAATTACGATTTGTGAATGACACAACAATATCACCAAGATATGTTAACCCACTTTGCAAGAAAGTGAAGTATTGATATCGAGGTGTTATTGATATAACACGCACAAATGGTAGTGCCTAGCACCTTTTGAAATCGAGGTAATAATAAAACCGAACAAAAAAAAATCTCAAAGTATAGCTAGGAATAGTTAAGAATGTGTGCAGCGTAACCGTACAATATAGGTATTTATGTCGAGTTTACAAGAAACAAGACGTAAATATCGAAATTGTAATGATACGAGACAAACAAGCTAACTCCTCTATGGAAGTCCATGGTGATGAACCACGCCTAACTACAATGACGATCTTGACATGGGTATCAAGATCACAATGGCTACCAAATGACGTGAAAATGCCTCCGCTCACTTTAGACGTTTAACTAACCCAGCCGCAAACATGGATGGGCGTAAACAGACATAAAAGTGAGAGAAACAGTCGAATGGCAACACAAAGGTAATCACACCTCTTTTGATCAACAAAGTGTCAAAAGAATATGAAGGAAATAAATCAAGAAAAATGACGAAAAATGCTAGCCTCACTTCGGCAGAGTTTCACCTCGCCCTAAGGCAAGTAAAAACTAGGCAAAAGTAATACGTCACACGTTTCTCAAAAAGAAGGTTCACAACTCAACACTGTTTTAAAATGGTCAAAGTGGGCTCCTAGCCAAAGTATATTCTCCTAGGTGGTTCTCTCACCCTAGGTGTTACAAAGTTGCCACGAGCGAGCGTGATTTACCCAAAAAGTCACACTGACTAGTTTGGGAGTATCTCGGCTTTACTTTACCCCCTTCAAGAATAGTAGGCAACTAGTGCATCTACGTGTACTATCACTGGGGTCGCCACAATGGACAACCTATAACACTATCTCACAAAGGAATCACTAGTCAAGTAGGTAGTGCGGAGCACTTCCCGTTTCATCCACAAGGTTCCCTCTTGCGTGGACTACTTTGGGGTTCCTGGAACCACCCCCATTGTTGTAGCTTAAGGCGTTATGCCAAAGGGGTTATGTTCCAGTTGAGCGGAGAGGGACGTACCCTTTTCCGAAACCTGCAATACAGTGTTTTGAATATGTTGTTCTTTTTATCTTGTTTAATTAGGTGTGGTTTGCTTGAACACCTTTTGGCAACCTGTATAACAACTGTATTAGTAGTTTTTGATTTCATTTTGATTCCTCCTTTCTTTGACAAGCGTTTTTAGGTCCTGTACTCAAGCGTTAGTAGTTCTCCAAGAAAATCACATTATTTAAAAGAGGATTAAGAGTTGCTTTTGATTCTCAAGATCATCCAAGGATGCAAGAGAAGAGCATACACAACAAATAATCCAACTAAAAAGTAAAGAAAATCTTTTCAATCAATGAACCATACAAAATTCTTGATAAATGTTCATTCCCCTAAACCAAAAGTGAAAGATGAAGTTTCCAATTTACCAAATGTTATAAAATGAAGACTAAAGTTGTTTTTGATTCTCAAGATCACCCTAAGGTGCAAGAGAAGAGCATACACAAACTTTATCCCAACTATATAGAAATGGAAAACTTCAAATCAAAGGACCATTGAAAAATGCTTTGTAAAAGGTTCATTCCCTTAAACCAAAAGTGAAAGATGAAGTTTCCAATTTACCAAATGTTATAAAATGAAGACTAAAGTTGCTTTTGATTCTCAAGATCACCCTAAGGTGCAAGAGAAGAGCCAAAAGTGAAAACTTCATCACTAATTTACCAAATGTTATAAAATGAAGACTAAAGTTGCTTTTGATTCTCAAGATCACCCTAAGGTGCAAGAGAAGAGCATACACAAACTTTATCCCAACTATATAGAAATGGAAAACTTCAAATCAAAGGACCATTGAAAAATACTTTGTAAAAGGTTCATTCCCTTAAGCAAAATGAATAATCAAATTTCCAAGTTTAATCCCAATGTTAAAAAGATATAGATCAAAGTTGTTTTTGATTCTCAAGATCACCAAAAGGTGCAAGAGAAGAGCATACACACGCTTTGGTCTAAATCGAGGAAGCATGGAAATACAACATTCATCAAAACATTAGACATGTTAGAAAATGACCAGTTTTAAAATAACAGAAAAACCTACAATTTCTGTAAGTATAAATCCTAAATTTATGTTTTCATTGCATATTTAACTTCAATACCTTTCCAACGCAAAAAAAATGGAGTCATTTCGAGTTTGGGAGCAAAAGTTATGGCCTTCGGAAGATGGGTTACGCATATGCTCTTATGCTCACGGGTATGCACTTGACATGCACTCAAAAAATGTCAAAAAAAACGTCCCTTAATCTGCAAAATGGGAAAATTTTTCCAACCAAGATTCAATTTTGACAACAACCCATCACATTAATATATGAATAGAAGACTCAACGCTATCAAACATTAACATACATGCTCAAGAATTTAAGATTTTCAAGAAATTGACAAAACTAACATGTAGAATGATGAAAAAGTAAGCTCTAAAAATGAAAACATGATGAAATCTTGAAATTTTCTCACCAAGATTAAATTTTGACAGCAACCCACCACATTAATATGTAAATAGAAGACTCAGCACTATCAAACACTAACCTACATGCTCAAGAATTTAAAATTTTCAAGAAATTGACAAAACTAGCATGTAGAATGTTGAAAAAGTAAGCTCTAAAAATGAAAACATGGAGAAATCTTGAAATTTTCCCATTAATTCCAATTTTGACAGCACTTCACCTCCTTCATACCTACAAGGAAGACTCAACACATGCAAACTCAACAAAACAAGTTAAAAAAAACAAGTTAGATCAACATGTGTAAAAGAGGGTTAGTAACCAAAAATGAAACTTAACTACAAAAACTTGAAATTAAGTGCAAAGGACAATGGAGTATGTCCCACCGGGCGTGCCAAATGTGTGCATGTGTTTGTTTTCAAAATAATGCTAATATGAGTAAAGACTAACACCTAAATAGCCTTAACTTAGCAAGAATTGAACAACAAACTAAACACCATCAAGATAAGAATTAAACAAGGGTTAGATGCTAGCATTCATAAGTACAAACTTTGAAACTAACAATGCTAAATATCTAAACTCCTCTATTCTCTAACAACAAATAAATGAATGGACCTAAGTAAGCTCCATGGCTATCAAAATAGTTGTCCTTAGTATGCCAAGTAACCTAGGAATGAGGGCCTATCAAAGTTGGGCTACAAGACCCCTTTGACACCTCCCATATGACCTAAGCACTTAAGAAAGAGGCTTAACTCTTCAAGATGATGAACTCTCAAAAGGGTAAAAGGCAAGCTCTTAGTCTCTTTGCTATATGCTTTGCATTCACTCTCTTAGAAAGTTTAGGTGTAAGTAAAAAGGTAGGTGGAGGGCTCTTTATATAGCCCAAAGGATAAAGGATTCAACACATTCTCATGAATGTGGGATAAAGGTAAAACATGATTAGGAATGGATAAGGTTGCTTTATTAAAGGTAACCTTACTTTAGAAGGGTTTAATACATGTTTAGCAAGTCATGGGAGTTGGGGGTGTTTTAATTAATCAAAGGTGATTAACTAATAGGTAGATGTAAGCTTATAGAAGCCAATTAGAGGAATATTAGTACGATTTAGGCTATTAGAAGGGGATTAAATCAATTAAATATTGATTTATTGGTTAAATGGAAGGGAAAGCTAATTAATTAATAATAATTAATTAGTCTAGGTAGAAGGGGTGATTTATTAACGAAGGTCGTTAATTAGGGTATTTGTTGGATAGGCAACTTAATTAATTAGCTTAGTGTAATTAATTAATGATGATATGAGGGAAAATGAGTGCTTTTGACGATATGTCGTTGATTTGCGAGAAAGGGGATAATTAGCGCAAAAGAAATGTGTAGATAGAAGTAGATTGTGTAATGATAATAGATAAAACTAGACCCAAGTAGAAGGGAAGCTAGTGTAGCATGTAGAATAGGTAAGATGTATGAATGCAATGTGGGTGTGTAGGATGTATATGTAGTGTGGAAGATACAATGATAGGTGTAGGTATAAGATGTGATGGTAAAATATAGACTTATATACAATGTGACATAGCATAAATGTAGAATGAGAGGATGGAGTGCAAAACTAGGCTCATATATGATGATGAATAGTGTAGTGTATACTATGAAGTTATAATGTAGGATGATAGAATGTAAATTTATAGGTCTTGTAGTGCAATGTGTGAGGTTCAGTGTAATGGAAATCCCTTAAGAGGCTAGTGTGAACTAAAGCACCAGGGTGCATCATCGGGTAATGAGGGTGTTACAAGGCGTGAGATAGGAGTGACGATAGATGTAGGATGATACAAGTATGATAGAGTAGAGAAAGGAGGAGGGGGGGGTCAACCAATAAGGTTTTTTGATGGAGGCCCAACAATTGGTGATGGAGATGATGACACCTTAGGAAGACGGTCAAGTAAGGGTGGTATGTGAGACAAGCGCTGCATGGGGGAAAGAAGTTGATAGGCATGCGATGGGTGTACGTAATACCAAGATCCTGAGGTGTAGTAAAGTGTGTGGGTGATGGTGAATGAGGTGGGATTATACGTGTGGAAGTAAACAAATCATGTGGAATGAAGTGAGACATATGATTGTTAGGTGGGAGGTGGTAGTAGTCCTAGGAATAGGCCTATGACAGTGTGCAGGACTAATAGAATGGGGTGGGTGCATAGGGACAGGTTAAGATGGTGGGGTAGGAAGAGGATGTAGTGTTGGTGACGCTCCGAGGAGCTGTGTGAGAGAGAGGAGGAGGTGTAAGAGAAGTAAAACGAGAATGTCGAGGATGCTAGAGGTGAATGAGGGATGCCATCAATGGAGATAACATGGTTATCATAAATGAACTTAAGATGTAAGTGGTTGATGGAGATAATATCTTGGGATTTATGGATCCACTTTAAGCTGAGAAGCAGGTCATAATGCGGTTGACAACTTGGTTAACGAAGCAAGGGAGGAGAAGAGTGAGAGGACCAACTGTGATATGTAACTTAACAACACCATAAGGCCTCTTGAATAGAAATTCCATTTGCGATCGGAGAGTAACCAATAGATCTTAAAAGAGATAAGGAACATGTCGCTAATAGGATAAGATGGGTCAAACTTAGTGTTGTTGATAGGGGTTGACACGATAATGTCCATGTATATAAAAATGGTCAGATGTGAATGTAGTGTGATAGTTAATGTGAGAGAAAAAAATAATAGGTGGGGTTGTATTAGTCGCTGGACAACTAAGAAAGCAAGTGCTCCTACATCGGGAGGTGGTGTGGCATGATATATATGATTAGCGGAAGAGTCCGTAGCATTTTTTGTCGCATTGGTTAGATTATTTGTTAAAAATTTTGACTTTACCCTTGTCTTTAGTGGGAGAAGGGCTAGTAGGTTTGGGGAATTTGAAGTTGGTAAGTTGTCAAGTAGATATTGGATAATTGCCCGAAGTTTCATACAACGGTTAGTAGAGTGGCCTACACAATGATGGTAATCACAAATTGAAGTTTTCATTATAATTTCATACTTTGGGTCACAAGGGGTCTAACTCAAGTGGTGGCACGGGAGGGTAATGAGGTTGGTATTGATGAGTTATTGCAAGATGAGGTGTGGTGACTATAGGGAGGTTGGTAAATGTACACTGAGGCAGTTGGGACAGTGTCTCCTTAGAAGATGTAATAATAATTAATGTGAGTTTAGTGTTGATAAGCTTAGATGTAGAGGGTTTAAATGGTGTCTTGGTTGGAAAATGAGAGGAGAATGAGGATTGTTCTTGATACTTTAGTTTGAAAATAGAGAGATGCTTGGATACACGAAGCTTACAAGTATGACATAGTTGGTCAAAAGAAGAAAATGTTTCAAAGAGAACACTTTCATAAAGAGGTGGTAAAAGGCTTTGTATAAATAAATCTTGTAACTCTTAATCGACAAGGACATTAGTCATTTTGGCAAGATTTTTTTGTGGTGCAAAACATAATTAGTGAAGTGCATTCATTGGGTCCCTTGTTTAAGTTGCAATAATTGGGCATAGGTCATCTAAGAACCGATGTTGATGGATCATTGTGTGAGAAAAGCATCAACAAGATAAGTAAATGAGGTGATGGAATGAACAGGGTAAATCATAGAACCAACGCATGGTGTAGTCATAGAGATTGCAAGGAAATAACGTTTGGATAAAAGGAGTTGATCATCAACAAAAATCAAGACAAGCAACATGAAACACACAAAGATGCTCTTGTGGGTCATTGTGTCCATTAAAAATGGGAAATTTAGGGAGTGAAAAAGTTAGGAGGAAGAGGGTAAGTAGAAATAAGAGGTGAAAATAGGCTATGCAACAACAAGGTAAAATCTAAAGAGGGATATGTGGTGGTAACTATTACAACTTGTCAATTTGAGCCTGGAGATTGTGATATAAGGAGGTTAAATCTTGATTGCTAGATGAGAGGATGTGTGTTGCTAGTGTGAGACCAAAGGAAGGGGAGTGAAGTGATTAGTGGGAGTGGGAAATGTCTGAAATTGGAACAATAGAAATGGGTGGAAGCGTAAAGGCGGGAGGTTGGGTGGGAAAGGATATAGAAGGGTTCAAGATTGGCTCAAGTTAGTGGCCTCTTCATGAGCCACATGCAATTAAGTAAATCTAAATCCCTGTGGGCGTTTAGCAAAAAGGTGATCGTTGATGGATTTAAGGTGAGCTTCAGTAAATTCCTCATGAGTTTGAGACCATGGGAAAAGGGGGAAAGGACACCTCAAAAAGTGTGATAAAGAAAATGTCAAGTTCACCAAAATGATTAACGAAAATAAGATATGGTCCCTAGATGGCCTAAGGGGATATCTAGGGTTTTAATGTTAATCTAGGCTAGGAGGACTAAAATGCTATAAATTAGAATAAACTAAAAGAGTATTAAGATAGTATGAAATAAATATAAATAAAACTATTATAAATGAAATAAAACCCTAATATTCAAGAGAAGATTAAGGGAATAGAATTAGCTAATAATATGAGACTGTCGCACAGTGTCACAGATCTGGAAACTGGAATTTGGAAGTGCAAACCAACACTTCAGGGGCCTTGCGAAGGGTAGATCTAGGTTGTCTGAGATAACATAGGCACCTAGGAGTGTACTAAGGTGCCCCAGGGTGCCCTTGGTCTATAATCTAGGCATTCTAGAACAATGTAAATGGTCATAATCTAAAATCTGATATGGTCGCTAAGTGTCTCTAAATACTCTCTGTTTGTCACGCTAGATTCATCAGATGAACTGGAGAATGACCCGTAATGCAAGGAGAAGTATCCAAAACTAGAAAAATGAAAGATGCATATGAAATGGGTTAGACCGACCTTAGCCTCCAAACTAGTGGAATTTTCATTGATTGCTATACTACATTACAGAACCTGATGTAGTTCTGGTGTGTGTATGCATGTTGTGCCCTAGGTTCTCTCGTGCTAGTTGCACTTTGTGAAGTAGCGAGTAATAGTAGCTATAGAAATTGTAAGTAGCACATGTGTATGGAATAAAATGGAATCCCCTAGTCCTATGTAGTGTGTGTGATGCAAATCTCCTAGATTGAATGCATGGCACCTATGTGGATGCAAGTGATACAATGGATAAAGTCCTAGATGAAAGGTGATAATAGTGATAAGATGTAATGACCTAGGACCCTCATTATGGTCTTATAACTTTATATTCATAGGGCTCTCAAGCTGAATTTCATAATTAATCTTGATAAGGCTAAACTGAGAAAAAAGATAAGGATGACCAATAGTTAAAAGTGACCCAAAAAGAAGTGGAATAGGTTGTGCATAGATCTGGGGCACCCAAAAGTGGGGACCAGGGTGCCTCGGGGTGGCCCCAGTATAGGCTAGGGTGCCCCTGATTTCAAGTTAGAATGTCAGAAAAAGTCATGAAATGGGATGATTGGTATTGGGAATTAAGTGGGAAAGACTAAATAAAAGATAAGAAAAAGGGTGACCCAAAAGGTGGGATTAATTAGTACTTTGTACACTTGAGAACCCTTCTAAATAGTAGTATAATATCGGGTTAAATATTGTCTAATGTGCAATATTTTTGTCTAAATTTGTAGATTATTTCTAATTACTCAGTTAGTTTGCCTTTAACATTGTCATTTATTTCAGTTTTCTGTCTTCTTCTAACCCTTGTAGGTTTTTGTATTGGGAGCATCTGTTTGCTGCGTTGTAGTTGCACTAAAAAAAATCAAAAATCAAAAATTGAAAAAATTAAAAAAGGAAGCATTTATAGGTACGTCTTATTATTTTATTTTTCTCTTCTAAGAATTGTATTTTGTTTGTTTTCCTCATCAAAATTAACATTTATTTTAGGTTTGAAACAAACCTCTCATTTTTGTTTGATCACATAGTCTAACTAGGAGGTTAACGAATTGCATTCATTTAACTTCCCCTCAACTCATAACCAAACCACATCAAATACAATTTGCATCAAAACACTTCTACCTAGGTAGACCTCTACTTGGATTTCATGATGAAGGAGGATAAGTTGACCACGATGTTCTAGGCCAAGTATAAATAATTGGTGGGTGATATATTGGCTAAAAAGCCTGAATCCCTTATCATTTTTAGGACCATGAAAGTGAGGGGGGTAGGCCCCCAATACCAGGCCTCGTACCGACACCCATCACATATTTTGGCATCACTTACCTTCATATATATTGAGGACTTTAGCCTTTAAACAACCACCCGAAAACCAGTCTTAGATTGTCATTTCCCTAGGATCCTGTTACGAAATATAATATTTGCATTGGGTAAATTAATTGAGTTGTAATAATAACTCATATTTATGAGTTGTTTATGATATTATTTTTTTAGAGTGTGTATTGTTACATGAGTAACAATAACACTAATCTAGGAGTATGTTGAGATTTTTATTGAAAACTCATCAATAATAGTTGGAGAAGTTATAGGAGGTTTCCTAGATAATAGGAAAATGTACTCCTATATATATTTGTAATATCCTAGATGATTTAATATGCAATGCGGTTTTTAATATATGTATATAGAAGAATATTATATTATATTGAAAAAGATTATTGTGTAAATCTGTTTCAGATCTTTCTTTTGGCATCAGAGCGAATGTTACGGTCCCTACTATATAGCTGAAGGCATATGCGTACAGGCCATTGTTGATCCGTGCATCGTGGACTTGAAAATCTGAGTAACCCATATATCAATGTATGGTATTTTTTGTTTGAGGAGGGACAATATATAAGCACCATATTTCTATGAGTTGGGAATCTAAAACATGTGCTCAAAATCATCTGTTGCAGTATATGTGCAAGTTCTAGCTCTTGATCATTCTTCAAAATTTGTGCAACGGCTGTCACTTCATGTGCTGCCTATATATTTGAAATCCATTTTCAATCCCGCAACAATTCCATATTTTTTGGAAGAGGCTCCTAGAATCCTTGGAAGTTTCCAACCTATCAACCACCTTTCTTCTTTTAATTACTTTTCCTCATGGGTCTATAGCTTCATACATGGAATTCACTGATTGGTGAACAATTTTTGAGATCCACCTGAAGAAATATGTCTATCTTGGGAGTATAGACAATATTCATTCAATTTTGCTGGCGGGCACTAAGGAAACTATTCATTGGAGTCGAGCTCAGTGGATATCGGTTTGGTAGTGTGGCTTAACACTCCAACGAAGGATTTGAAGTCTAAAACTCAGTAGACATCTGTGCATTCAAACTACCTTTCTGTACTCTTTTCTATTGGACATATCATAGCTCCACCCAAAAATCCACAAATCAGAGGAGAGAGAATCCACACAATCCAAGCTTATCGAAACATTCCACGATTCTGTTCACATCTAGCATGCATTTGGTCTTTTTTCCATGTTGTGTAAGTCTAGTCTTATGTTTTAAGTTTGGTTTAATAGTGTGTATGGATTAGTTATTGTTTAAAGTGAATAAGAGGTCGATTATATCTTTTAAATTTTTATTAGGTTTTTTGTTTAGATCAAATAGCTCAATCAAATCTTTGTGTCTTTGTGAATTTTCATTTGTCATTGTATTGAAGGAAAAGTCAATTTGGTCATAGTGTTAATGTTAAAAGTCTTGTAGTCATCCAAATTGTGTCAAAAGTGTGAAAAGTCGTGAAATTCCAATCTTTAATTGGATTTTGTTATCGTCAATATAGTTTCCATAATTGATGTCGTCTTATTTTAGTCATAAGTGTTATTTTTTGTTTATGTCTTGTTATCAAATAGGTGATTCTAGGTTGTCATCATGAGTCATAGTCAAAAATTGTAAAATTCTTAAAAATAAAAAGAATTGAGTTACAGACGCATTTTCAGTGTTACCCGACGTCCTACAAAATAAAGTGTTTCACATTGCGGGAGGGAAGAAAAGAATAAATCACAATGTGGAAACTATTGAGCCTCAAATACAATATCAGCTAAGCTAGAAACATGTTATCGAAGGATGGAGGCAAGGGAGGAAGGAGGACAATCAACATCCTCTCGTCAGTCGCCAACAACGGGGCCGCATGAAGTTGTGGTGACAGTGTGTGTGTGGTTTTAGGCCTCACTTACCTTCATATATATCGAGGAATTTAGCCTTTAAAACCACCCGAAACCAGCCTTAGATTGTCATTTCCTAGGACCCTGTTAGGAAATATAATATTTACATTGGGTAAATTAATTGAGTTGTAATAACAACTCATATTACGAGTTGTTTATGATATTATTGTTTAGAGTGTGTATTGTTACGTGAGTAATAATAACACTAATCTAGGAGTATGTTGAGAGTTGTATTAACAACTCATCAATAATAGCTAGAGAAGTTATAGGAGGTTTCCTAGATAATAGGAAAATGTACTCCTATATATATTTGTAATATCCCAAATGATTTAATATGGAGTATGGTTTTAATATATGTATAGAGAAGAATATTATATTATATTGAAAAATATTATTGTGTAAATCTGTTTCAGAGCTTTCATTTGGCATTAGACCGATGTTACAGTCCCTGCTATATAGCTAAAGGCATATGCGTACCGGCCATTATTGATCCGTGCATCGTGGACTTGAAAATCTGAGTAACCCATATATCAATGTATGGTATTTTTTGGTTGAGGGACAATATATAAGCGCCATATTCCTATGAGTTGGGAATCTAAAACATGTGCTCAACATCATCTATTGCAGTAGATGTGCAGTTCTAGCACCTGATCATTCTTCAAAATTTGTGCAACAGCGATCACTTCGTGTGCTGCCTATATATTCGAAATCCATTTTCAAACCTGCAACAATTCCATATTTTTTGGAAGAGCTCCTAGAATCCTTGGAAGTTTCCAACCTATTAACACCTTTCTTCTTTTAATTACTTTTCCTCACGGTTCTATAGCTTCATACATGGAATTCACTGATTGGTCAACAATTTTTGAGATCCACCTGAAGAAATATGTCTATCTTGGGAGTATAGACAATATTCATTCAATTTTGCTGGCGAGCACTAAGGAAACTATTCATTGGAGTCGAGCTTAGTGGATATCGGTTTGGTAGTGTGGCTTAACACTCCAATGAAGGATTTGAAGTCTAAAACTCAGTAGACATCTGTGCATTCAAACTACCTTTCTGTACTCTTTTCTATTGGACATATCATAGCTCCACCCAAAAATCCACAAATTAGAGGAGAGAGAATCCACACAATCCAAGATTATCGAAACGTTCCAGGATTCTATTCACATCTAGCATGCATTTGGTCTTTTTTCCATGTTGTGTAAGTCTAGTCTTATGTTTTAAGTTTGGTTTAATAGTGTGTATGGATTAGTTATTGTTTAAAGTGAATAAGAGGTCGATTATATCTTTTAAATTTTTATTAGGTTTTTTGTTTAGATCAAATAGCTCAATCAAATCTTTGTGTCTTTGTGAATCTTCATTTTTCATTGTATTGAAGGAAAATTCAATTTGGTCATAGTGTCAATGTTAAAAGCCTTGTAGTCATCCAAATTGTGTCAAAAGTGTGAAAAGTTGTGAAAATCCAATCTTTAATTGGATTTTGTTATCGTCAATATAGTTTCCATCATTGATGTCATCTTATTTTAGTCATAAGTGTTATTTTTTGTTTATGTCTTGTTATCAAATAGGTGATTCTAGGTTGTCATCATGAGTTAGAGTCAAAAATTGTAAAAGTCTTAAAAATAAAAAAAATTGAGTTATGGACGCATTTTTTAAGTTACCCGATGTCCGGAAAAATAAAGTGTTTCACATTACGGGAGGGAAGAAAAGAAAAAATCACAATGTGGAAAATATTGAGCCTCAAATACAATATCAGCTAAGCTAGCAACATGTTATCGGAGGATGGAGGCAAGGGAGGAAGGAGGACAATCAAAATCCTCTCGTCAGTCGCCAACAACGGGGCCGCATGAAGTTGTGGTGACAGTGTGTGTGTGGTTTTGGGCCTCACTTACCTTCATATATATTGAAGAATCTAGCCTTTAAAACCACCCGAAACCAACCTTAGATTGTCATTTCCTAGGACCCTGTTAGGAAATATAATATTTACATTGGGTAAATTAATTGAGTTGTAATAACAACTCATATTACAAGTTGTTTATGATATTATTGTTTAGAGTGTGTATTGTTACGTGAGTAACAATAACACTAATCTAGAAGTATGTTGAGAGTTGTATTAACAACTCATCAATAATAGCTAGAGAAGTTATAGGAGGTTTCCTAGATAATAGGAAAATGTACTCCTATATATATTTGTAATATCCTAGATGATTTAATATGCAGTGCGGTTTTAATATATGTATAGAGAAGAATATTATATTATATTGAAAAAGATTATTGTGTAAATCTGTTTCAGAGCTTTCAGACCCCATTAACCAATTTCACATTTCATCTTTCTTTTAATTAATTAAGATAATTGAAATCCTTGTTTGTGATTTCTCTATTGGCTTGTAATAAAAAATCTAGATTCATTTTTCATTTTAGGTGGTTGTTTGTTTTCATAGTTCTTACTAGACAACAATCTAGTCTAAAAAGTCTTGACAATATGATTGAAAAATTCCAACAGTATATAGAAAATATCCAAACCCACATTGACAATGCTACATGTTCAATTAACCAACACCAAACATCTCTATCACCCTGACCACCTGATCATGAACCTCTACATTCCCCTGGAACTCAATCTGCATTGTCTAAAATCCCTGATCCTGCTAGTCCTTGCTTCTTTGATAGCGGTGATCCTATTTTTTCTGAAATTACGGATTCGAACCCTGTGGCCTTGAGTTCCTATCTTGTTGCTTGAGGAGTTCACCTCCAACAACCCACACTTGAAAAACATCCCCCCCGTCTCTAATACCACATATGAATTTTCTAGGCTTGTATATCCTAATCATGAACATGTCATCCAACAAGTCCACCCCTATCCTACTACAAGCACATCATAAATATCAACACTCACATCACAAAACATATTATCAATTTTGACCTTAACATATTTCTTCATAATAACCAACTAGTCAAAAATCATCATCTTTAGTAGATCTCTCATCTGGTTCCAACTCATCTCAACACAACACAAACACATATTCTCCCCCATCCATCCTTACTACTTATTCTACAATTCAGACACCTCTTGTAAGCTCAATAGCCATCCCAGTGAATGTGTCTCAACCTACCCCTTCACAACAATCCACATCACATGTTCAAAACATTTTCATGTCTATTACCACATCCACACCTCCTATCAATACTAGCTCCATCTCTACCACCCATCCTGTTAGTGCAAAATCACAGCACCCCTGGATATTGATCAGATTTCTAGGTTGATTACTAATATCCAGTGTGATTGCATCAACATTGAATCCTTTCTCCAAGTGTGGGACTTGAAGAGTGAGAAAGGAATCTCCAGAGAAAGGCTGGTTCCTATTCCTCTGTTCAGGTGCATACGAAATATGCAGAGGGTTTCCTCAAAATCTAATCTAATTTGCCAAGGAGACAAGGTAAGAAGATGCATAAAATAAATATAAGCTAATAGAGGTGATGCACCAAGGAATGAAGAACATATGCTTTGCAAAATTTAACACAGATCATGTAGATGTAACACAACACCATGCACAGATAGCAAAAATGCAATGAAAGATCAAGAATGATAGTAATAAATATGTAAGAGGGTTTAGAAGTAACCACAGACACATAGATATTGCTCAAGGATAGATTCAATACATTGCAATGGCCAAAAGGCAAAAAACGGTGTTACAGTCTATATGGGAGGTTTGAAAACTCCACAAATCTTCTTATGAACAGGAGAGAAGGGAGGGTGCAAAGCGGAAATGTCCAACAACAAAAAGAAACCCCTCCTTACAATTTATAGGAAGAATGGGAGAGAAAAGAGAGAGGAATTCGAAATCTGCCCCAACCACCTCTAGGTTGCATTTAATTCGTCCATCATGGCAGAAGCGGCAGGTTCTGGCAAAGCGGCGGTTTGCCTAACAGAAGCGGCGGGTTGTCTGCTGTATTAAAGTGGTTGTTGAAGCATTATCTCTGCTTATTATTTTGTGCCAGAGTTGTCTTCTGATTTTCTTTCTTCAAACTGAACCAAAATGCAAGATTGACCCTGGAAACGTGTAGAGAATCTCACAAGCTTTCCGTTGATATCAAGAACGTGCAAATCCGAGCTCTGGATCGAAAGATATGTCGATCTGAAGATTTAGGGCACGGAACAGGTGAAAACAGATTTTGAAATATTTTCCCGCGCACTGCCACTTGGATGCCATGTGGCATGCTCTGATTCGCTGAATAATTCTCTCTTTTGCTTTTCGGTGGGCTGTCTTTTGAATTTTCCTTGTGGGCCCTAGCTGGGACACGTGGCACTATCCCATTGGTTCGGATCGGTGCTCGAAAACTCGCCCATTGACTTTTTGACTTTTCTCTTGTGAGGACACGTGGCAACTTCTGATTGGTCCTCGGCTGATTCGGCTCCTACGCGTACTTCGCCTCCATTTGTCCTGGATGTCCCATTTGATTTTGGGCCCTTTGTGCTCATTTCGGCCGGTTCGGGCAGTTCGGGTATTTCTGGCCCGCGCGTCCCAATTGCTTTTGGGCTCCTTGTACTGATTTCGCGCGATCCGGCCAGTTCGGGCATTTCGCGTCCATTTGTTCCACTTGTCCCGAATGCTACCCTCTTCAGCAGTTAGCCAATTTTTCTCCTCGGCTGGATCGGCTTTTCGCGCCCGCCGCGTACTTCTGTCCCACTTGTCCCATTTGCTTAGTGGGCCGCCTGGACTCATTTCGGGCGGTTCGGGCGGTTCGGGTATTTCTGTCCCATTCGTCCCACCTTGTGCTGGACCAGGACTTAGCCGATTTTCACAATTTTTACTGGCCCAAACTACTTGCTTTCTGCAACCTTCTCCGCACTTTCTCAAAGCTTGCTCCCTCCTTCGGCCTGGGGAGTTTAGAAAGATTCCTGAAGGGACCCTAGAAACCTGATTTTGCTCTGAATCAGTCATTTTTCTTGGAATTTGGACATCCTGATGCATGTTATCAAATTTACCTTGGGGGGTGAATTTTGGATAACACATCCTTCTTCAAATAAGTTTTCAATCACTCCTGTTTCACAAATTTCTTCTCAAAATATACCTCGTCAATACCAACTACTTATCTCTTATCAATATATATTTCAATCATCCTAGCCCCTTATTCACACTTCTACTCCCTTTCAACATATATCTCAATATTCTCAACCTCTCATCCATACATCCACTCCTTTCCAACACATACCTCAACTGTCACAACCCCTTATGAACACATCCATTCCCATCTAATAGCACTACATCCAACCCTTGCAACCCTTGGTTTCACAACCTGCATATAACATTCCTATGAGTACTCCTTTCTAACATAACATCCCTCTACCATATCAATCATATCAATAACCAAATCAATTCTCGTACAATCAACCTAGTCCTCCATCATCTGACATTAAAAAAAAACTAGAAACTGACCCTTTATTGGTATTGATGAACAAAATATCTAGCCTTGAAGTAGCCTCTATGGGTCTTACAAATGCATTATCCTATGACCAAATTTTTAACGAACCCATCCATCCATCTGTACCATATAAAGCCTATCCTCCTCACTAGGAACGTTCTAAGTTCCTCAAAATTCTATAGAAAATAAAACTCTCAACAACATATTCGGGCCTTCCGACATGCTTGTTACCTTATAGCACATGACCAAGACCTCATGCTAAGAACATTCCCCATGTCATTAGCCGGACCTACCCTAAAATGGTATAACAAAATACCTCAATACTCACTCTTCTCATTCTAATAAATTGCTAAGCTTTTCCTTGAACATTTCTCAATCAATATCATATGAAAAATAACTATCACTGACCTATATGCAATCAAGAAATTCAAATATGAATCCATTGCTGATTTTGTTTCACCTTAGAGGGGTATCTTAAATCAATCATCCTTTTCTCTCCCATAGACTGAGATAATTAAATGATTCTCCTGCTCCTGTGCCAAACATATATCATCAATGTTACAAATTAAGTGTTTCCAGATGTTTGACGAAGTGTTCACTATGGATCAAAAACATGAGCTTTATGCTCTTGTTTCACTCGGAATGTTTCGGCTACTGGGAATAGAGTTGCTCTATCCTTTCATTCCTTTTAGAAACAGATGAGGTTAAGGTTAGGAGGAATACCTGTTGAATGTCGAGATGGTGTGCGCGTACCGTAGAGAAAGATTAGGCTGACTGCGAAGAACTCCTTTTTGTCTTGGAAGGACTACCTGCAAATAAGAACACAAGACCAAAAGATTTTGATTAAACAATAAATGAGGAAACTGCCTTGGGCCCAAGAAATATAAAACTTCCCTTCGAAGGTGGTCAGTTCCCCTGCTAATATGAATTAACACAAAAGACTGCAAAATATTAATTAAATTGTTTCGTTGAACTGGGTAGGGGAAAGGCTGGTTTTCTGGTTTTGATGAGAGGAACCGATGCCGGTTACTGATAACCGATACCGGTTACTGATAACCGATACCGGTGGGTTCTAGGATCTTCTTGGTAGCTATGGTGTTTGTAATGGCTGGTTTATGGATGATATTAGGAAATGGGATGATTAGAAGCAAAAGAATGACAGTTAGATGCAATGGCACGTTGGGTAGTGGATTCAGAAACGGATTTAGGAGGACTGAGATTCAAGAAGCATAAGAAATGTTATAACAGAGGACATGCAAGATGTGACTTACTGGTTTTGACCAAGATGCAAGTTGATCTCCTTGGTTGTAAACACTTCTGGTTTCTTTACTCGTCTCTGCTCTGTCAAGTGAAGATCTAGACTCTGTTCCTCGCTCACAATGCTCTCTGTTGATCCAGAAATCCTTTGACTGATCTCCAAAATGAAATTCTGATCTGTTGTTTTGGTTTGGGGAGCCCATTTACAGGAAACCGATGGCGGTTGCGTAACCGACGGCGGTCGAGTAGGAACCGGCATCGGTAAGGAAAAAGTAGGCTATTTTTAGTAAAATAGCCCACCTTCCCTGCTTTTCTCCCGAGAGATCAGTTGCGGGCTTGGTCAAGTGGCTAGAAGTTCGGCTTTGGGTGCGAGTAAGGAGGCATTAGTTATGGATGTGAGTCTAGACCAAGTCATGGGTCTTAATTAGGTTAGTTTAGGGTTAGGGCTAGGTCATGATGAGGTGGCAAAGTGAGGTGGCGGGTAAGGTGATGTGGATTTATCAATTATAAGGTAATTAATAAATAATTGTGTAAGGTTTAGGTGATGAGGTTAGATTACGAGAGGAGATGCGGGTCACAAGGGGTCATAAGACACAAATTTGGTGTCTACATTAGCCCCTTATTGTCGTGTAGCTTGTTCTGTAAAGCTGCGCGGACAATAATATGAAGTGGTTTCTCGTGTTAAAGATATAGGTAATCCCCCTCAAATCTATCGCCGATTGAGTGAACGGGAAATCAGGGATAGGGTTGATAAAGGGTACATGTTGTAGAGAGGATGGTAAGGTGGTGGGGTAGGTCCAAGGAAGCAGACGCATGTTGAAATGCAATAGTACGACGAGGGTACATGATTTGACAAGCAAACCAGCAATGTGTAGGCAAAGGTCGATAGTTTATCCAAATAAGGGTGATATAATCCTGGTATCCAAGGCATAGGAAGTAGCTCCAGGGTATATAACAGGTGAGGTACATGAACGTTTAGGCATGTTCGGCAGTACCAAATGGTTGGTTTGGTTGAGATAAACGTCACGGTCTAGGTCTAGGCAAAGTTGGTCGACAGATCAAGTCAAGGACCCTAATCATGCTAAAACACGAACAGGTGAGCTCGATTGAACAAAAGGTACATGATGGATGGATAAAATAAAACGTTGATTGTGGGTATGGTATTGAAGTGATACGGCCTTGGGTCAGGCCAAGTGGTTGGGCGGGGGCCCTGGGTCAGGTTAGATGGGTAGGTTGAGGCCTTGGGTCGGGCCGGATAGGTAGGTTGAGGCCTTGGGTCGGGCCTAATGGTTAGGGCGAGGCCTTGGGTTGGGCCGAATAGGTAGGGCGAGGCCTTGGGTCGGGCCGAATAGGTAGGTTGAGGCCTTGGGTCAGGCCAAATTAGTAGGGCGAGGCCTTGGGTCGGGCCAAATAGGTAGGGTGAGGCCTTGGGTCGGGCCAAATAGGTAGGGCGAGGCCTTGGGTCAGGCCAAATGGTAGGGCGAGGCCTTGGGTCAGGCCAAATAGGTGAGGGCAAGGCCTTGGGTCGGGCCAAATGGTGAGGGCGAGGCCTTGGGTCGGGCCGAATAGGTAGGTTGAGACCTTGGGTCGGGCCGAATAGGTAAGTTGAGTCCTTGGGTCAGGCCAATTGGTAGGTTGAGGCCTTAGGTCAGGCCGAATAGGTAGGTTGAGGCCTAAGGTCAGGCTGGATAGGTAGGTTGAGGCCTTGGGTCAGGCCAATTGGTAGGTTGAGGCCTTAAGTCGGGCCGATTGGTAGGTTGAGGCCTTGGGTCGGGCCGAATAGGTAGGTTGAGGCCTTGGGTCAGGCCAAATTGGTAGGGCGAGGCCTTGGGTCGGGCCAAATAGGTAGGGTGAGGCCTTGGGTCGGGCCAAATAGGTAGGGCGAGGCCTTGGGTCAGGCCAAATGGAGGGCGAGGCCTTGGGTCAGGCCAAATGGTGAGGGCAAGGCCTTGGGTCAGGCCAAATGGTGAGGGCGAGGCCTTGGGTCGGGCCGAATAGGTAGGTTGAGGCCTTGGGTCGGGCCGAATAGGTAAGTTGAGTCCTTGGGTCGGGCCAATTGGTAGGTTGAGGCCTTAGGTCAGGCCGAATAGTGCAGCAAAGGTGGATAGAGGCGATATTGGTGAAAAAGAGGCAAGGAGTAAATAAGGGCAAAGAATGGGGTGAAAGTTGGGTAGAGAACCGATGTCGATTCGGCATGACCGATATCGGTTAAGCGACCGATACCGGTTCCTTAGGGAAAAATGAAACCGATATCGGTGAAAGGCGAAAAACCTATAAAAAGAAAAATACGGCTTGTCATTGTCACTTTTGTTATTTGCAAACCAAATCGACTTGTCTGACGTGGAGAGTTGGGATTAGAGGCTTGATTGAGTGAGGTGGAGCTATTGTATTGGCGGAGAGAGTTGATAGTGGGCCCGATTAAGGAGGAGGTAGCATTTGATTGGCTAGGGACGTAGCAGATTAGGATTGGAGCCATGGCACAGGTAGGAGGAGCTGGAGGGGCTGGACGAGCTGGACCGCCACCACCCATCCCACCACGACGACGTGTCGTCGTTCGGGTAGATTCGAAACTCTTTAATTTGGTGATTTGGTTGTATTATGCTAAATTGGGGGTTTAGGTAGGAATTAACCTTTTTTAGGAAATAATGAGAAAATGGAAATGATTTGAAAAAGGGAGAGGGTAGATAGGCTAGATAGGCTAAGGTGGGTAGGTGGGTAAGTTTTTAGGGTATTTCGGTGGGTAGATGGGTAGAAATAGGTAAAAAATGGGTTTTGGGGGCTGCGCGGGGGTTCGGCTCCTGGAGGGGACAGTGACCGATGTCGGTCACTAAGCGAACGGCATCGGTCACAAAATTGTAGGGAAAGGGACTCTTGTTGGTGACCGGCGTCAGTCATGTATCGGCCGGCATCGGTGGCTTGGTGGGTTTTGGGTTATTGGGTTGGGTTTTGGGTTTTTGGGTTGGGTGTGAGGTGGAGGTGGGAGAAGGGTTTGGTGAAGGGTTAGGTTGTGGGTTTTTGGGGTTGGGTGTAGGGTTGTGGGGGGTGTGGGTTGGAGATTGGGTTTTGGGTTTTTGGGCTTTTGGGTTGGGTTTGAGGTGGAGGTGGGAGAAGGGTTTGGTGTAGGGTCGGGGGGAGAGTTTTTTTTTTTGGGTCGGGTTGTGGGTCGGTGTGGGTGTTGGGTTGGGGGTTGGGTTAGGGGTGGAGAAGGGTTTGGTGTAGGGTTGGGTTGCATGTGTTTTGTTGGGATTTTATTTTTGTTGGTTTTGGGTGGGATGGTTTTGGGTTTTTAGGGTGGTAGGTTGCTAGAGGGGGGTGGGAGAGAGTCGGGGTATGGTCGGGGGGATAAAAAAGGGTGTTTAGATGATAAAGTAGATGTTGTAATAAAGAGTAGGTCTAAGGATGTGGGTTGGTTTTGTAGGCACGTCAGCAGTTGACGATGCGGGATAGGATGCCCCCGCTGTTGGTGCGAATGAGACCACATGTATCTGCGGCACATTGGGCCATCATGCGCGAGGTGGGACTCGGTGGAGTCCAGAGGTACAGAGCAATAGAGAGAGATCACATCCTGATGGTCGCCCTCATCGAGAGATGGGATCCGGCGACCAATGTGTTCCATCTCCCGACTAGGGAGATGACCGTCACATTAGAGGATGTGTATCGCATCCTTCGGTTACCTAGCGAGGGAGATGCAGTCTTCCAGGTAGATTCAGAGACTGCCATGGCCAGCATACTGCAGGTTTTTGGGGATGCAGCCGTGCTACTGACCTACCATAGCGCGAGTATCAGGTACGGTGACATGTACCGTGCGCATCGACACGAGACACGACTGGCTGTGTTGATGATGGTTGGGATCACCTGCTTCACCCTCACGGACTCAGAGGGAGGCCGCTTCCCATGAGCATTGATGGGGGTGCTGCTGGAGATGGTGGAGGAGCACACCTGTTACGCCTGGGCACCAGTATATCTGGTACAAAATTATACAGCGGAGCTATGGGGCTATCGCCGGAGGAGGTGATTTGGTATTTGTTCTACATTTTTGTTACATTGTTGGGCATACAAGCACATCGTATGCATCAGGCCAGTAGGGTTACCCCAGCAGCCAGGGCCACAGGTCATATACCGATATGGCTTTCAGAGGTGGTTGGGGGTCGTGGGCCAGCCATGAGTAGTTATGGCAGGTCGGGATGTGGCATACTATAGACATTTGCTAGAGGGCCTTACAGCAGTAGATATTGTATGGAGACCCTACAGAGGTCACCATCCTGGCAGAGGAGCCCGCGTATAGCTGCGCCTGATCCAGTACACATTCTAGATAGCAAGACGGAGGCCGGGAGAGTACGAGAGGCTACCCCTAGAGAGGGTACGCAGGTAGATGGGGCTGCGACAGGATGAGCCACCTCCCTTCCCTCAGTACAGGAGAGATGATGTAGAGGCCCCACTGCCTGCACCACAGCCTTTGGATCCGGATTGGGTAGCAGAGAGGCCAGCAGGTGAGGGTGTAGATGATGCTGGGTGCACGGGAGCATATAGGGTGTGGTGGGCTGGGCAGAGAGCAGCCAGGATAGTACCCGCCTGCACAGCCAGACTTGGCTGTAGTGATAGGAGAGAGAGATCAGCTCAGGGGTCAGGTGTAGCTCTTACAGGGGCAGCTAGCTACAGCACAGGCACAGATAGGTGTCTTACAGGGGCAGCTAGCCCAGGCTCAGGCACAGGCACAGGCAGCACCACCACCAGCACCATAGCCATAGGTGCAGGTTCAGGTACAAGCAGCAGCACAGGTACCAGCACCACCACCAGCAGTGGTACAGCCACAGCCCCAGGCACAGGTACAGGTACAGGTACCACAGCCACAGGCACCACCAGCGGCACCAGCACAGGCACAGGGGGCACTGGTAGTAGGTGTCAGGGGACCAGCCCCAGTACCTACGGTGGCTCGAGATCGTTACATGGAGGCTAGAGCGGAGGCCCGATACTATCAGAATATTCTTGATGGTACCGGGGCTGATTATCATCCCTATGCGGCACATAGAGCAGAGACCTCTCGGAGCCAGAGGTCTCAGGGAGGTGCAGCCACAGCTGGTGGGTCCGTCACAGGCAGGAGGCAAGAGGCACCACAGGGACCCGGTGGGGGAGAGGTGCCGAGGGCGGTACGGAGAGGTGAGGGATCCCAGACATGGTTTTTGTATTTAGAGATGGGCACCGATCTGCGAACTGGGTGTATTGATAGAGGCCTGCGTGCCTATGTATTATTCATGTATTCATTTATTCATTTATTGTATACTGGCCTGTGAGCCGAGTAGGGGTTGTATAGTGGATACCGGCCTGCGAGCTGAGTATATATCTATTGTTGATACGAGGGACCGGCCTGCGTGCCGAGTCGAGATTTTTTGACAGTTATTGCGGCCTGCGTGCCGGCTTTGGTGGATTATGAGATCACAGAGGCCCCGATGTAGGGCACATTGTATTTTTGAAAATTTGTATATATATAGAGATGATGTTTTGATCCACATGCAGTGTTCAAAATGTGTTTAAATATTTTGTTAATGGTTGGTAATATATAATGTATGATAAGTTTTAGTTGACATGTTGATAGATGGATGATGTTGATGTTTTTGTTTTTGCACGTATATATGAAAGACAGGTTATTGATGAATTGTTGGTTTTGTGACATTGTGATATATGTAACTGATGAGTTGGATCCAAATGATGTATAGATTGATAGTTGCTTGATATCCGTAGTTGATGGTTTGTGTATTTGTATAAAATAAATGATGTTAATGAAAGTGTAATGCTATATGTGGTGGATGAACAAATGTGGTAAATTGTGTTGTTTATGTAGGAAAAGAGGCGGGTACGACAAAAATTTAGGTGAGAAATGAAGAAAAGAACGCTGTTGAGAAAAGATAGGTGTTGTAACCGATATCGGTTAGGGAACCGATATCAGTAGCTGATAGACCGATATCGGTTAAGTAACCGATACCGGTTATTTAGGTATGAGCTTTTCTAAAAATAGAAAAGCTAGGGGTGGCAACTTAAGTTTTAATTTTAGAGCCATGCAAGAGGTTAAATACGCGAACGCGATGCTTTTTGACGACTGAGACAGGTATTTACATGAGACATTTGAGTGATAAGGAGAAGAGAGACAGGAATTTGTATGAGAGATTTGGGTGATAAGACAAGAGACTGGGAAGGTGAATGCGATCGGAGATTCAGAAAGTAGAACTGATGAAGGTGAATGCGATCAGACCAATGCAGAAAGTAGAAAGGTGAATTTGATAAGAGTGGTGATAATGGCAGGACGAGGAGAAACATCCAGTAGGCAGGGACAAGAGGGAAGGCTGGTTTATGGATGATATTAGGAAATGGGATGATTAGAAGCAAAAGAATAACAATTAGATGCAATGACACGTTGGGTAGTAGATTCAGAGACGGATTTAGGAGGACTGAAATTCAAGAAGCATAAGAAATGTTATAACAGAGGACATGCAAGATGTGACTTACTAGTTTTTGGCAAAGATGCAAGTTGATCTCCTTGGTTGTAAACACTTCTGGTATTTCCACTCGTCTCTGCTCGGTCAAGTGAAGATCTGGACTCTGTTCCTCGCTCGCAATGCTCTATGTTGATCCAAAAATCCTTTGACTGATCTCCCAAATGAAATTCTGATCCGTTGTTTTGGTTTGGGGAGCCCATTTACAGGGAACCGATGGCGGTTACGTAACCGACGGCGGTCGAGTAGGAACCGGCATCGGTAAGGAAAAAGTAGGCTATTTTTAGTAAAATAGCCCACCTTCCCTGCTTTTCTCCCGAGAGATCAGTTGCGGGCTTGGTCAAGTGGCTAGAAGGTCGGCTTTGGGTGCGAGTAAGGAGGCATTAGTTATGGATGTGAGTCTAGACCAAGTCATGGGTCTTAATTAGGTTAGTTTAGGGTTAGGGCTAGGTCATGATGAGGTGGCAAAGTGAGGTGGCGGGTAAGGTGATGTGGATTTATCAATTATAAGGTAATTAATAAATAATTGTGTAAGGTTTAGGTAATGAGGTTAGGTTGCGAAATGGGATGCGGGTCACAAGGGGTCGTAAGACACGAATTTGGTGTCTACATTAGCCCCTTATTATCGTGTAGCTTGTCTTGTAAAGCTGCACGGACAATAATATGAAGTGGTTACCCCTGTTAAGGGTATAGGTAATCCCCCTCAAATCTATCACAGATTGAGGTAGCGTGAAATCAGGGATAGAGTTGATAAAGGGTAAATGGTGTTGAGATGATGGTGAGATGGTGGGGTAGGTCCAAAGAAGCAGACGCACGTTGAAATGCAGTAGTGCGACCAGGGTACATGATTTGACAAGCAAACCAGCAATGTGTAGGAAAAGGTCGATAGTTTATCCAAACAAGGGTGATATAATCCTGGTATCCAAGGCATAGGAAGTAGCTCCAGGGTATATAACAGGTGAGGTACAGGAACATTTAGGCATGTTCGGCAGTACCAAATGGTTGGTTTGGTTGAGATAAACGTCACGGTCTAGGTCTAGGCAAAGTCGGTCGACAGATCAAGTCAAGGACCCTAATCATGCTAAAACACGAACAAGTGAGCTCGATTGAACAAAAGGTACATGATGGATGGATAAAATAAAACGTTGATTGTGGGTATGGTATTGAAGTGATACGGCCTTAGGTCAGGCCAAGTGGTTGGGCGGTGGCCCTGGGTCAGGTCATAAGGGTATAGAGTGAGGCCTTGGGTCTGGCCAAATGGTTAGGGCGAGACCTTAGGTCGGGCCGGATGGGTAGGGCGAGGCCTTGGGTCATGCTTAATGGGTAGGTTGAGGCCTTGGGTCGGGCCAATTGGTAGGTTGAGGCCTTAAGTCGGGCCGATTGGTAGGTTGAGGCCTTGGGTCGGGGCCGAATAGGTAGGTTGAGGCCTTGGGTCAGGCCAAATTAGTAGGGCGAGGCCTTGGGTCGGGCCAAATAGGTAGGGTGAGGCCTTGGGTCGGGCCAAATAGGTAGGGCGAGGCCTTGGGTCAGGCCAAATGGTAGGGCGAGGCCTTGGGTCAGGCCAAATGGTGAGGGCAAGGCCTTGGGTCGGGCCAAATGGTGAGGGCGAGGCCTTGGGTCGGGCCGAATAGGTAGGTTGAGGCCTTGGGTCGGGCCGAATAGGTAAGTTGAGTCCTTGGGTCGGGCCAATTGGTAGGTTGAGGCCTTAGGTCGGGCCGAATAGGTAGGTTGAGGCCTGAGGTCAGGCTGGATAGGTAGGTTGAGGCCTTAGGTCAGGCTGGACAAGTGAACAAATGGTGTGCAGCAAAGGTGGATAGAGGCGATATTGGTGAAAAAGAGGCAAGGAGTAAATAAGGGCAAAGAATGGGGTGAAAGTTGGGTAGAGAACCGATGTCGATTCGGCATGACCGATATCGGTTAAGCGACCGATATCGGTTCCTTAGGGCAAAATGAAACCGATATCGGTGAAAGGCGAAAAACCTATAAAAAGAAAAATACGGCTTGTCATTGTCACTTTTGTTATTTGCAAACCAAATCGACTTGTCTGACGTGGAGAGTTGGGATTAGAGGCTTGATTGAGTGAGGTGGAGCTATTGTATTGGCGGAGAGAGTTGATAGTGGGCCCGATTAAGGAGGAGGTAGCATTTGATTGGCCGAGGACCTAGCAGATCAGGATTGGAGCCATGGCACAGGTAGGAGGAGCTGGAGGGGCTAGACCAGCTGGACCACCACCACCCATCCCACCACGACGACGTGTCGTCGTTCGGGTAGATTCGAAACTCTTTAATTTGGTGATTTGGTTGTATTATGCTAAATTGGGGGTTTAGGTAGGAATTAACCTTTTTTAGGAAATAATGAGAAAATGGAAATGATTTGAAAAAGGGAGAGGGTAGATAGGCTAGATAGGCTAAGGTGGGTAGGTGGGTAAGTTTTTAGGGTATTTGGGTGGGTAGATGGGTAGAAATAGGTAAAAAATGGGTTTTGGGGGCTGCGCGGGGGTTCGGCTCCGGGAGGGGACAGTGACCGATGTCGGTCACTAAGCGAACGGCATCGGTCGCAAAATTGTAGGGAAAGGGACTCTTGTTGGTGACCGGCGTCAGTCATGTATCGGCCGGCATCGGTGGCTTGGTGGGTTTTGGGTTATTGGGTTGGTTTGGGTTTTGGGTGGTGGGTTGGTTTGGGTTTGTGTGGGGGTTGGGTGTGGGTTTTGGGTTTTTGGGTTGGGTGTGAGGTGGAGGTGGGAGAAGGGTTTGGTGAAGGGTTAGGTTGTGGGTTTTTTGGGGTTGGGTGTAGGGTTGTGGGGGGTGTGGGTTGGAGATTGGGTTTTGGGTTTTTGGGATTTTGGGTTGGGTTTGAGGTGGAGGTGGGAGAAGGGTTTGGTGTAGGGTCGGGGGGAGAGTTTTTTTTTTGGGTCGGGTTGTGGGTCGGTGTGGGTGTTGGGTTGGGGTTGGGTTAGGGGTGGAGAAGGGTTTGGTGTAGGGTTGGGTTGCATGTGTTTTGTTGGGGTTTTATTTTTGTTGGTTTTGGGTGGGATGGTTTTGGGTTTTTAGGGTGGTAGGTTACTAGAGGGGGGTGGGAGAGAGTCGGGGTATGGTCGGGGGGATAAAAAAGGGTGTTTAGATGATAAAGTAGATGTTGTAATAAAGAGTAGGTCTAAGGATGTGGGTTGGTTTTGCAGGCACGTCAGCAGTTGACGATGCGGGATAGGATGCCCCCGCTGTTGGTGCGAATGACACCACATGTATCTGCGGCTCATTGGGCCATCATGCGCGAGGTGGGACTCGGTGGAGTCCAGAGGTACATAGCGATAGAGAGAGATCACATCCTGATGGTTGCCCTCATCGAGAGATGGGATCCGGCGACCAATGTGTTCCATCTCCCGACTGGGGAGATGACCGTCACATTGGAGGATGTGTATCGCATCCTTCGGTTACCTAGCGAGGGAGAGGCAGTCTTCCAGGTAGATTCAGAGACTGCCATGGACAACATACTGCAGGTTTTTGGGGATGCAGCCGCGCTACTGACCTACCATAGCATGAGTATCAGGTACGGTGACATGTACCGTGCGCATCGACATGAGACACGACTGGCTGTGTTGATGATGGTTGGGATCACCTGCTTCACCCTC
The DNA here is from genome assembly GCA_019776745.2 of Taxus chinensis. Lineage (NCBI taxonomy): Eukaryota > Viridiplantae > Streptophyta > Pinopsida > Cupressales > Taxaceae > Taxus > Taxus chinensis. The sequence goes on along the minus strand of CM034154.1, from coordinate 761,198,957 downwards.
CCGGACTCAGAGGGAGGCCGCTTCCCATGAGCATTGATGGGGGTGCTGCTGGAGATGGTGGAGGAGCACACCTGTTACGCCTGGGCACCAGTATATCTGGTACAATTATACAGGGAGCTATGGGGCTATCGCCAGAGGAGGTGATTTGGTATTTGTTCTACATTTTTGTTGCATTGTTGGGCATACAAGCACATCGTATGCATCAGGCCAGTAGGGTTACCCCAGCAGCCAGGGCCACAGGTCATATACCGATATGGCTTTCAGAGGTGGTTGGGGGTCGTGGGCCAGCCATGAGCAGTTATGGCAGGTCGGGATGTGGCATACTATAGACATTTGCTAGAGGGCCTTATAGCAGTAGATATTGTATGGAGACCCTACAGAGGTCACCATCCTGGCAGAGGAGCCCGCGTATAGCTGCGCCTGATCCAGTACACATTCTAGATAGCAAGACAGAGGCCGGGAGAGTACGAGAGGCTACCCCTAGAGAGGGTACGCAGGTAGATGGGGCTGCGACAGGATGAGCCACCTCCCTTCCCTCAGTACAGGAGAGATGATGTAGAGGCCCCACTGCCTGCACCACAGCCTTTGGATCCGGATTGGGTAGTAGAGAGGCCAGCAGGTGAGGGTGTAGATGATGCTGGGTGCACGGGAGCATATAGGGTGTGGTGGGCTGGGCAGAGAGCAGCCAGGATAGTACCCGCCTGCATAGCCAGACTTGGCTGCAGTGATAGGAGAGAGAGATCAGCTCAGGGGTCAGGTGCAGCTCTTACAGGGGCAGCTAGCTGCAGCACAGGCACAGATAGGTGTCTTACAGGGGCAGCTAGCCCAGGCTCAGGCACAGGCACAGGCAGCACCACCACCAGCACCACAGCCACAGGTGCAGGTTCAGGTACAAGCAGCAGCACAGGTACCAGCACCACCACCAGCAGTGGTACAGCCACAGCCCCAGGCACAACGTACAGGTACAGGTACCACAGCCACAGGCACCACCAGCGACACCAGCACAGGCACAGGGGGCACTGGTAGTAGGTGTCAGGGGACCAGCCCCAGTACCTACGGTGGCTCGAGATCATTACATGGAGGCTAGAGCGGAGGCCCGATACTATCAGAATATTCTTGATGGTACCGGGGCTGATTATCATCCCTATGCGGCACATAGAGTAGAGACCTCTCGGAGCCAGAGGTCTCAGGGAGGTGCAGCCACAGCTGGTGGGTCCGTCACAGGCAGGAGGCGAGAGGCACCACAGGGACCAGCGGGGAGAGGTGCCGAGGGCGGTGCGGAGAGCTGAGGGATCCCAGACATGGTTTTTTGTATTTAGAGATGGGCACCGGTCTGCGAACCAGGTGTATTGATAGAGGCCTGTGTGCCTATGTATTATTCATGTATTCATTTATTCATTTATTGTATACCGGCCTGCGAGCCGAGTAGGGGTTGTATAGTGGATACCAGCCTACGAGCTGAGTATATATCTATTTTTGATACGAGGGACCGGCCTGCAAGCCGAGTCGAGATTTTTTGACAGTTATTGCGGCCTGCATGCCAGCTTTGGTGGATTATGAGATCACAGAAGCCCCGATGTAGGGCACATTGTATTTTTGAAAATTTTATACATATAGAGACGATGTTTTGATCCACGTGCAGTGTTCAAAATGTGTTTAAAATATTTTGTTAATGGTTGGTAATATGTAATGTATGATAAGTTTTAGTTGACATGTTAATAGATGGATGATGTTGATGTTTTTGTTTTAGCATGTATATATGAATGTCAGGTTAGGTGATGAATTGGTGGTTTTGTGACATTGTGATATATGTAACTTATGAGTTGGATCCAAATGATGTATAGATTGATAGTTTCTTGATATCCGTAGTTGATGGTTTGTGTATTTGTATAAGATAAATGATGTTAATGAAATTGTAATGCTATGTGTGGTGGATGAACAAATGTGGTAAATTGTGTTGTTTATGCAGGAAAAGAGGCGGGCGCGACAAAAATTTAGGTGAGAAATGAAGAAAAGAACGCTGTTGAGAAAAGATAGGTGTGTAACCGATATCGGTTAAGGAACCGATATCGGTAGCTGATAGACCGATATCGGTTAAGTAACCGATACCGGTTATTTAGGTATGAGCTTTTCTAAAAATAGAAAAGCTAGGGTGGCAACTTAAGTTTTAATTTTAGAGCCATGCAAGAGGTTAAATACGCGAACGCGACGCTTTTTGACGACTGAGACAGGTATTTGCATGAGAGATTTGAGTGATAAGGAGAAGAGAGACAGGAATTTGTATGAGAGATTTGGGTGATAAGAAAAGAGACTGGGAAGGTGAATGCGATCGGAAATTCAGAAAGTAGAAAGGTGAATTTAAAAAGAGTGGTGATAATGGCAGGACGAGGAGAAACATCCAGCAGGTAGGGACAAGAGGGAAGACAAGGGCCACCTCAAGCTACTGCAACCCTAGAGGTAAACGTTTTGGTTGTGATTTGATTGTTGCATGTGTTATGAATAAGAGATTAAGTGGGTAGATATGAAGAAGAAAACATGATAGCAAGGGTTATAAGTGAGGTAAGTGTTATGTGGTAGGTAATCACGGGTTTCGGGTATGTCTGTGTATACAGAGAGGAATAAACGAGCAATTTATTGTCGTAGGTGGTTGTTTTAGGCAAGATGTATGTAATTGACAGTGACCGGTAGCGGTTAGGGAGAACCGGTATCGGTTACTCAACCGATATCGGTTATGTATAACCGATACCAGTTACTGGAGGAATTTCCAGAATGTTTGAAAAAAACCTGACGGATTGAATGGTTGTTTGTTGTTTTTGTGTATGCAGGCAGAGGCAGGATTGAGGATGAATGATAGTGTGCTAGCGTTGTTGTCACGAATCCGAGCGGATGTAACACCAGCTGAATGGACATTGATAAATCGTTTGGGGTTAAGTGGAATCTGCTATTATTCACGAATTGCACGGAACCATGCTATGTTGCAGGCATTGATTGAGAGATGGAATCCCGAGACAAATACCTTTTATCTGCCAATAGGGGAGATGACAGTAACATTGGAAGATGTGTTTCGGATTTTGAGACTCCCTATCACAGGAGAACCAGTATATCAGGCACTACCTAGCGTGGCACGGGGAGCGATAACATCAGTATTTGGTCCATACGCATGAGATTTAATACAGCGAGGTTTATCCTTTACATATGGGGTAATGTATGCAGCACACCCTGAGGAGACAAGGTTAGCAGTGATATTAATGATAGCGGTAGGGTATTATGCGTTACCGAGGGCAGAAGGGGGAAGATTTCCAAAGGCATTGATGTGTGTTATTTGGGAGATGATAGAAAGGAACATGACTTTTGCATGGGCACCTGCATATTTGGCGGAGCTATACAGGGGTTTATGGGCTTGTAGGCGAAATCACAGGACGACACTGGATAGTTCATACTTATTACACTGTTGGGCCTATGAGCACATTGTTTGTGTGCGACCAATAGGTCGACCTATCCAGTCGGGAGAAACCGGAGTGTAGAGGTTGGGATTCAGACGATGGGTCCAGACAGAACAAGAGGCCAGATCCCAGGCCGTGACGGGTGATATTGAGTATTACAGGCAGGTATGGGAGAGAGTGACGGTTGCGGATATCTGTTGGAGGCCATACGGAAACTATATGGTAACAGAGAACATAGCTGAGGAGTTGAGGGGTGTAGAGCGATTGAGGTGAATCGCAGGGCACAGGTCGGGTGAGTATGAGAGGATTCCTATAGATCACGTGCGGCGACAATTTGGATTTGTGCAGGATATACCCCTGGCTTATAGACCATATATGAGGATCAACGCCGAGGCAGCATTCTCACCTCCTCGGCCAACACCTCCAGAAGGGCCTGAAGAGGTAGCAGCCGATCGCAGGGTAATGGATGCAGGAACGACAGAGGCCTATAGATTATGGTGGGTAGCAGAACTGCGAGGTGTACGTGAGTGCCCTGACATAGCGGTGATTACAGCAGAGAGGGATCGTCTGCAGTGTTTGGTTCAGCAGCTCCAAACGTAGGTGAATGAGACAAGAGGATTGTTAGTGGTTGTGGAGTCACGGGCGGAGAGACTAGAGGCTAGAGTCCTCCATGCGAGAGGGCGTATTCATATGTTATAGGAGAGATTGGCAGATCAGTGGGCGGTACCAATAGCCATGGTACCTTTGAGGATAGAGAGGCCCGACGAGAGGGGTCGACGATCACGATCATCACCTAGTTCGGGATGAGGCGTGAGGGTCTGAGTAAATGTTAGCAAGGTATAAGAATAAATAAGAGTACCGACCTGCGTGTCGATGATAGAGAAGATGTATTTGTTTAACATTGAAATAAAACGAGATATGTATGTTGATTTGAGTTATAATAATAAGAATGTTTTCGTTTTGACTTTCGGTGTTTTGAAAAAGGATAAAGAGGAATGTGATTAAATAGAAATACACAAAAATATTTATATTTACCACACATGATAGGTTATGGTAGGGGATGGTCGAGCTAACCTTGGGAGACGCCATGTCTCTGAAGTGCTACCTACATAGCCCATTGCACAAAGCAAGGAGGGGCCTCAGACCGATATAGTTCTCCCTTAGGATCAGGGAGAGGCGAATTCAGGCAATTGGGTACGGTTTAGGCAATTGGTTGGTTGGTAAAAATATTAAGATTAGTAAAGGTAAGGTGGATGGTGTTGGTAATGAATTGGTGATGTTGTAAAAGGTATAAGGGAAGCGAAATTTAGCCTACCCAAGTAGAAGGGAATCATGTCCTGATTAAGATCAACACACAATCCTAGATGCGAGGCAAAGCGGAAAGAGTGCTCCGTAGATGAAGAGAGCTAAACAAACCACACCACGTAGAACGAGCTTGGAGCCCTAGGTACCGTGCATAGACGAGAAGTCAATAGGTGAAAAGAGTTGTGTGATCACAATATATCGAGCGTACATTACGTCCCTTGAGTTGAAACAAATGGTGAGGTGAGGTGGATGATATAGCTGAGGTACGGAGAACTTATTACAAAGTGAGTATTCTGACGGAAGAGAACACACCCTAAATAGACAAGTCCATGACTCAAAAGTTCTTTTGAATGAGGCTTTTATTTTATTGAATGTAGACTGATCGATGCGGGAAGTCTACAAGGGATATTGATTGTATTATTCTTGAGGTCTTCACGAAGCTGATCAATGCGAGAAGCTTCTGATAAAGGCTGACTGTGTATAGCTTTCCTTCGAGGGAGCAGTCTATTTATAGTAGCAGATATGATTGTAATGCATAGCTGTCCTTCGGGGGAGCAGTCTATATATAATAGCAGCAATAGTTCGGCATATAGCTGTCCTTCGAGGGAGCAGTCTATATTTAATTTAGATGACTAGATGTTCATTTGGCGTGAAGCATCTAGTTTAGTAGGAAGTTTGACTCAAGAAAATCCCATAAGAATACGGCTTATTTTAATACTTTGAAGTCATGGACTAGACTAAAAAAGGGAAGGCATCATCAAGGGGAGGTGAGGATCAAACTATGTGAGCTTGATTGTTATTATGAGGTGTAGGAAACAGAGTGTATGTAGTGGTAAGTGAGCTCAAGGGACGAGCGGCAGGTAGATAAGAAGTGATATAACACTAATTTCAACAGTAGAATGGTCGAAGATGCAAGGCATTAAGGGGTTCAGGCTTAGGTTTACCATTAAGCGAAGCTAAACGATAAGTACCAGATCCATAGGTATGAGTGATTATATAAGGCCCAATCCAATTGGGAGCAAATTTTCCACGTTTGCTCTTTTCTAGTTTGGTTACATGTTGATTCTCTTTGAGAACAAGATCACCAACCTTAAAGGTACGCTCATGAAGTCGCTTATCATAAGCACGTTTAATGCGTTTTTGATAGATTTGAAGGTGATTAAGAGCTGTAAGATGGCGTTCGTCAAGAAGCTCCAGTTGGGCTAACCGCTCTTGGCGGAAATCATCGTTGGTGAGAATATCCTGAAGAGATATTCTAAGGGAGGGTATTTGTATTTTGAGAGGCAAAACAGCCTCGGTACCGTATACCAAAGAAAAAGGTGTGGCATTAGTAGAGGTACGAATGCTAGTACGATAAGCCCAAAGGGCAAAGGGAATGTAATCGTGCCAATTTCTTCCGGATTCATTGACAACTTTCATGAGGATTTTGGTTAGTGTTTTATTAGAGGACTCGGCTTGCCCATTGGCCTGTGGATAGTAAGGTGATGAGAAACTAAGTTTGATACCAAAGTTGTCACAAAGGTCTTGCAACAACTTGTTTTTGAAAGATTTTCCATTATCTGTTATCAGGCGATGAGGAACACCAAAACGACAGATAATGTGGTGGTTAATGAACTCGACAATTTTTTCTTTTTTGATTGAAATGAGTGGAATAGCCTCCACCCATTTTGTGTAATATTTGGTCGCTGTGATTATCCAACGGTGACGTTGTGAAGAGGTCGGGTGAATCTCACCAATAAGGTCTAAACCCCATTGTGAGCAAGGCCAAAGATCTCGAGCGATCTGGAGCGGGTGGCTAGGAGTATGTTGAAGGTTGGCATGTTGCTGACACATAACACAACGCTTAACATATTCGTAGCAGTCGTTATTGAGAGTAGGCCAATAATAACCAAGGCGAAGGATTCGTTTGGCCACGGCAAGGCCGCTGAAATGTCCACCACAAATACCGTCATGGACCTGTTGGATGGTATGAGTGGCCTCCGCGCCAGTTAGACAGCGAAGGAGGATGCCATCAAAGCCACGTTTATAGAGGAGTCCCCCCATGACAACATAACGTGAAACACTTTTAAGAAAAGCACGTTTGCCGTTACTAGTAAGGTCAGGTGGGAGGACAGAGATTGTAAGGTAGTCGTGAAATTGGTGGTACCAGGTATCCTATGAATTAGTAGACACAGTATTTATCATACAAACTACCGGGGTTGAATAGGATGGGGCAAAAAGTTTTTGGACCACGACGAATAATTCATAGTTAGTTGGCGCGGCGGGAATTTGCGAGGCTAAACAAGCCATAGTATCCGCAAATTTGTTAGTGGAGCGGGGAATGGTTTGTATAGAATAGTGGGTAAATAAGGCTAGAAGTGAATCCACGTAGTGTTTGTATTTTTGAAGTTCCTCGTTTTTGCATTGGTAGACGCCCATAACTTGATTGACTACCAATTGAGAGTCGCCAAAAATGTTGATAGATTTGATACCTAAGTGTAACGCAACTTGGAGACCCAGAACAAGGGCCTCGTATTCCACTGTATTATTAGTGCAAGGGAAATCGAGTCGGAATGAAAGAGGCATAGGTTCAGCGTTGAGAGGAATGAGAACAACGCCGGCTCCTCCGCCATGCTGGCATTTAGATCCATCGAAGAAGAGGGTCATTGGGTACGACTCCTCCGTGAGGGAAAGAGTAGCGATGAGTTCGTTGGGAAATGTGAAATTGGTAAATTGTTCCCCAGGTAAAGGAGCTTCTGCAAGTTGGTCTGCGATGGTTTGTCCTTTGATTGATTTCTGGTGGACAAACTCAAGGTCGAGGTTGGCGAGAAGCATGAGCCATCTAGCAATGCGTTGGTTCAGATGAGGTTTGGCATACATGTAATGGATGGGGTCTGTATTGGTGATGACGAAAGTCTTGTGATTTAGAAGGTAGTGTCAGAGATTGGTGGCCACGAATGATAGGGTAAGGCACAATTTTTCTACATGTGTGTACCTAGTCTCATAGTCCACCAAAGTATGACTTATATAATAAACGGCTTGTTCGCGATTCTCAGAGTCACGATGTGCAAGCATGGCTCCTACAGCGTGGTCGGTGGCGGAAAGGTAAAGGTAGAAAGGGCGGTCGTCTTGGGGTGGGATAAGCACGGGTGGCTGCAAGAGATAGGATTTGAGAGCTTCGAAGGCTTGGTGACATTCTTCGCTCCATTGGAATGCAATATCCTTTTTAAGGAGGTGATGGAAAGGTTGACACTGATCCGAGAGTTGGGAGATGAAACGTCAGATAGATTGAAGCTTACCTTGTAAACTACGCAATTGTTTGAGATTTTTGGGTGGGGGCATTTCTAGGATAGCTTTGACTTTAGATGGATCGACCTCAATGCCACGCAAAGAGACGATAAAGCCAAGAAGTTTTCCCAAAAGAACACCAAAGACACATTTCTTCGGTTGAAGGCAGACAGAATATTGTAACAGGCGATCAAAAATAATGGTTAAAACATCGAGATGTTCACTACGATGTTTAGACTTGCCGAGAAGATCGTCGACATAATCTTCAAGGATAGTGTGCATAATGTCATGAAAAATGTAGGTCATAGCCCGCTGATAGGTAGCACCAGCATTCTTAAGGCCAAATGGCATGACACGATAACAGAAGGTTCCCCAAGGAGTTATGAAGGCAGTTTTATGTTGATCGGCAGGGGCAACCAAAATTTGGTTGTATCCTGAAAAGCCATCCATGAGAGAGAGCATCTCATGACCTGCAGTTAGATCAACAAGTTGGTCAATGCTAGGTAAGGGGAAGTCATCCTTGGGGCAAGCGAGATTAAGATCTCGGAAATCCGTGCATATCTGAAGTCCCCCCGTCGCTTTAGTGACATGTACGATGTTAGAAATCCATTGAGGGTAGTCGATAGGCAGGATGAAGGAAACAGAAAGGAGTCGTTGGAGCTCCTCTTTGACCAAGAGAGCAATGCGTGGATGCATTTTTCTCAATTTCTGTTTGACTGGTTTGGAATCGGGGTTTAGGGTAATGTTATGGATGGCAATGGTAGGATCAATTCCTGGCATGTCAGCGTAAGACCATGCGAAAGCTTGATTGCGAGCACGAAGAAAGGTAGTAAAGGCGGCTTGTTCTGATGTGTTAAGGGATTGTCCAATCTTCACAATGTGAGGATCCTTCTCCGTGTGGATGTTGATTTCTATGGTAGATTCATTCAGCATAGTTTGGGTTTCAGATGGTAAGGCTCGTTGAATATAAGAATCATCCGCGCCAAGGTAAGTGAGGATGGATTCGTCATCCTGACACTCAACAACATTAATCAAAGGCGAATCCTCTTCGATCATGTCTGGATAAAGAAGGGGCAAAGAAGATGGGTCATCATTATCGCGTTGATAAGTGAGAGGACCTATGAAGATAGCATTTATGAAAAAAAAAAGTTAGGAGGGATGGATTCAGGTTCTATAGATTCTGCGGGTGATGATGGCAAAGTGGGTGATGATGGTTTGGTAGGGGCGACGTCTTCTTCTTCCAGGATACAGCTGACAGGAGGTGTCTCCTGTGTAGGTGTTTCGGGAAAACCGAGACCACTGCGATCATTGTGTTTACGTGTAGTCACGGGAATGAGTGTATGTCAGCCTTGTTCGTAAAGGCCAAAACCAAAGCCTTTCCACGCACAGCGAGTCAAGAAGGTGAGGGCGAAACGACAATTTGTCAAGTATTGAAAATCAGATTGGAAAGGAACCACACCAAGAGGAGGTTCAGGGGTAATGGAGGATGCGTCAACACCCCCATACGTTAGGTTAGTGCGGCAATGGGGTGGTCCGTAAGAGATTATCTCCCCCACGCGACGGTCGTAGGTGGGATGTGCATGTAATTGTCCGTACTCCTGCGGGGTAGGGAAAGAACTAACGTTATATAGGTGGTACTCCCCCAACTTAAGGCGCTGAAAAACATCTACTAAGGGGTCGGAGGTTGGAATGTTAGCTGCGGGAAGGGAAGTGGTTTTTGCGATGGTGGTTTCATCAATTGAAGGCGTAGGCGCGGTTGAGGTGGATGGTTGAGGTACATTTGAGGAGGATGGTTGGGTTGAATGTATGGGTGTCTTGATTGGTATAAGCACATCGTTAGGGCGGTATAACATATTACAGGTTTTAAAGGGGGGAGGGGTAGCTTTTACGGTGTAAGACTTCCCCTCGTACTCAAATTTTATGCATCTATGTAATGTTGAGGGAACGCATCCCATGGCTCGGATCCAAGGACGACCCAGCAATATATTATATTGGAACTCTCCCTCCAAGACATAGAAGAGTTCGGGTAAAGTACGTGGTCCTACGCGAATGTTAAGGATCACGGTACCTAAGGTAGAAGTAATAGCGTCATTGAATGACCGCAACATGATGGGGTTGGCACACATGCAACTAGAAGGGATATTCATCTATTGGAAGGCTTTTGAAGAGATGATGTTTAGGCTAGCGCCCCCGTCAATCATAACCCGACATACTCGAATGTCCCGGACGTAAGCGGAGATGAAAAGGGCAGGGTCAGGGTCTTCTGTACCAAAGTCAACAATTTCATCTTCCGAGAAACTAACTGCAGCGGCTTGTTGTACCGAGACAGAAGTGGTGGGGGAGATGGATTTTTTGGTGAGAGAAGCAACGTGATTGGGTGTTAGAATGGAGGCGACAGGCAGGGTTTCATTAGGTAAAACCTCTATCCCTTGAAGGATCTCAACGAGAGCTTGTTGATGAGATTCAGAAGTCTGAATGAGATCATACAATGTCATTTTTACGGGTGATTGGTGAAGCTGTTTAATCATATTTCAGTGGGCAATGCCATTAGAGACGGGATAGGTGGGTCCGCGAATGACCACTTTAGGTGGTGGTGCAATCGGGATGTTTGACAGAGAAAGAGATGCCGCAGGTGTGTTTTCTTTTGCTTTCCCATTGTTTTACTGCCCTCGAGTAGCGACACTAATCATATTAATCTCGTAGACCTGAGATGAGGAAAATGGTTGGGATAACTCATGGTCTTCAAGAGGTGGGGTTGTAATAATGACAGATCTTGGTGAGGCGGGGACAGATGGTATAGGAGAGGGAATGGAAACTAAAGGTCTCTCCCTTCGTAAGTTGTCTTTCTTATTCTTTCTATCCGGGAGAGGTGACTGACGAAGGATGGTTTTTAGAGCTTTGCATCCCTCCACATCATGTCCTGGTGTGCGGTGATAAGCGCAGATTTTAGACTCATCGTAACCCATAGGTCGGGGTTTAGACGGGTCATAAGGTCTAAGTGGAGGTAGGGAAATGGTCGCATTCTCCACCAACATGGCAAGGATTTTGGCGTAAGATCCTTTGAGTGGGTCAAAATCGGAAGAGGATGAGGGTATTGGTTGTGCGGGTTTTGGTAATGTTTGGGCATGATTGGTTCGCACGGGTGGTGGTTTAGCCGATGGGTGTTGATACGTGGTTTTTACTAAACGTGATTTCTTTGGTGCAGAAGCTATGTTGGATGATGAGGCCGCAGATGATGTGGTATCAGAAAACAACCACGGGGAAATAGGAGTGACTGAAAACAAATATTTTGATGATGGAATTTGTTTAGGGTTGATAGGTGGACAGGATACGCGGAGTGACGGTGTTGCTATACCCTGGAATTTCTGTATAGGTGCGGAAGGCGTAGGTTGTTTTGAAGAAAACGCAGGAGGTATGATATATTGATGTAAGGTAGAGGGATGGGGGTCCCAATATGGAAGGTAGGTATGACGATGATGGTTTTGATTGTGATAGGGGCACGGATTGAGTTTGTCTCCTAGGTGGCGGAGCGGATTTATTTTTGGATAGATCGAGTCACTTAGGCGGGTGCATTAGACTGGGCATTGGTGAGGTCCCAAGCATAGGGGAAGATCTGGTTAAGTTGATAGAAGTGGACGGGGCATTTGGTAGAGGTGAGGGGGGTGAAGGTGAGAACAGGGGCATTTTAAGCTTCTGTAAGCACTTCGGGTATATGGTGGAGACATCAAGATCAGTCATTTGCATTTGAGTAGAAAAAGGGGTACTCAAACGTTCCCATAGGGCCTGTCTATCTTCTGTGGAATGACAGTCTCCAGGTGTGATTTGTAATTTTTGTACGGAAGAAAGGTGGGTTGTAATTCCAGTCCACTGCGGGCGTGCCAAAATGTTTCGCTCGGAATGTTTCGGCTACTGGGAATAGAGTTGCTCTATCCTTTCATTCCTTTTAGAAATAGATGAGGTTAAGGTTAGGAGGAATACCTGTTGAATGTCGAGATGGTGTGCGCGTACCGTAGAGAAAGATCAGGCTGACTGCGAAGAACTCCTTTTTGTCTTGGAAGGACTACCTGTAAATAAGAACACAAGACCACAAGATTTTGATTAAACAATAAATGAGGAAACTGCCTTGGGCCCAGGAAATATAAAACTTCCCTTCGAAGGTGGTCAGTTCCCCTGCTAATATGAATTAACACAAAAGACTGCAAAATATTAATTAAATTGTTTCGTTGAACTGGGTAGGGGAAAGGCTGGTTTTCTGGTTTTGATGAGAGGAACCGATGCCGGTTACTGATAACCGATGCCGGTTACTGATAACTGATACCGGTGGGTTCTAGGATCTTCTTGGTAGCTATGGTGTTTGTAATGGCTAGTTTATGGATGATATTAGGAAATGGGATGATTAGAAGCAAAAGAATGACAGTTAGATGCAATGGCACGTTGGGTAGTGGATTCAGAAACGGATTTAGGAGGACTGAGATTCAAGAAGCATAAGAAATGTTATAATAGAGGACATGCAAGATGTGACTTACTAGTTTTGACCAAGATGCAAGTTGATCTCCTTGGTTGTAAACACTTCTGGTTTCTTTACTCGTCTCTGCTTTGTCAAGTGAAGATCTGGACTCTGTTCCTCGCTCGCAATGCTCTCTGTTGATCCAGAAATCCTTTGACTGATCTCCAAAATGAAATTCCGATCCGTTGTTTTGGTTTGGGGAGCCCATTTACAGGAAACCGATGGCGGTTGTGTAACCGACGGTGGTCGAGTAGGAACCGGCATCGGTAAGGAAAAAGTAGGCTATTTTTAGTAAAATAGCCCACCTTCCCTGCTTTTCTCCCGAGAGATCAGTTGCGGGCTTGGTCAAATGGCTAGAAGGTCGGCTTTGGGTGCGAGTAAGGAGGCATTAGTTATGGATGTGAGTCTAGACCAAGTCATGGGTCTTAATTAGGTTATTTTAGGGTTAGGGCTAGGTCATGATGAGGTGGCAAAGTGAGGTGGCGGGTAAGGTGATGTGGATTTATCAATTATAAGGTAATTAATAAATAATTGTGTAAGGTTTAGGTGATGAGGTTAGATTGCGAGAGGAGATGCGGGTCACAAGGGGTCGTAAGACACAAATTTGGTGTCTACAGCTCTAGAATATGGTAAGTTCAAGCTTATATTAAAGAAACCAAAACATGATTTTGCATCCAAACCATCCTTTATCCATGAAAAATCCAAATCATCAACCAATGTAGTTGTAAAGACTGCTCCTAAAGAACGTTCAACCTCTGAATGCACCCATCCTCAACACAATTATACACCCATTAGTGAATCATATGAGACAATATTTGACAAAATATTAGCTATGAATATGATCACTCTTCCTCCCATTCATCATATAGACACATCCGTATCAAAACCCTCATGGTTTCAAGACAATGATTACAAAAATACCATAGGGTCAATAGCCACAACATCAAAAGGTTTCATTCATTTAGGAATGTCCTTCAGGACCTAATTGATAAAGGTGAGTTATAACTAGATAGCCCAAATGCACCCTCAAATCAGAATCTAGATGTTTTTAAAAAACCCTTTCCAAATCATCCCCCATCCTCTAATTCAACACAATCTAATTTTTTTCACCATACCATCAATATAATTAAGGATTAATCATCTTCACCTTCAATATCTAATTCTCTTATCACTGAATGACCATCCGAGCCATCCACAAGTGGTATTGTCGCATCTATAATGAGTGAATCCCCCATTACACCTTCCACATCAGAAGTACTTATAAAATTATATACGCTTACTAGTAGCATCATTGAAAAAACCATATATTCACCCACATCCACCTCATCATCTTCAAACCTATCTAAAATTTCTTTGCAAGTCTCTATAAATAAATCTATCCTACAATATTAAATATCTTACAAAGACTAGGTCACTCGATACTATGTGCGTAACCTTAAGAAACTCACTACACAACTACACATACCTCCATCTAAAAAAGTAACGATCATATCACATAACCATTTGAATCCTTCAACACCAAATTCAAAGGCCATGCCTTCCATTTTAGGACCACAACCTTCATCAAACTTATCAGTCACAATTATAGAATCGAAAATCATCCCCCAACAAACATCTAAAGGAGTCACATAGAAAATAATCCCTCTGATGCTCCTACCATCAGAAGAATCCTTGCTACCCTCGATTTCCACCTCAAAAGGACATTACACATTGATACTTGAAAGGCTCATCCAATAATCTATCATAACCTTACCCCCTATTAAACCATGTGGCACTCAAGGATGGAATACATCTTGGTACAATTTTAAAGCCTTTTGTGATTATCATCACACAACAAGACACTCTACGGAGGACTGTAAATCCCTTCATGAAACTATTAAAATCCTTGCTAATAAAGGTCTCCCCCCTATAGATTTGGAACCATCAAAACCAACCCATCATACCACCACTTCTAAACCATTATTTACATCCACATTCATAGAAAATGTAGACTGCTCTAATAAATCCCCTCTTTATCATATAGATGCATTACGTATCACCACTAGATCATGTACCCATGAACCTAGTACTCCAGATCAATGAAAATCAAAAGTATATATCACCCTCGACCTTAAATCCTCCAATCCACCACCTTCCAACAAATCTAAAGTATCCATCTACCTCACTCCTGAGTCCTTCAATCCAACACTTTTTAAGCCAAGGTATCCATCCTATCAGCCCCACCAACACAATCTACTACTTGTTGGTTCCCAAAATTACACCCCAAGGAATTGAGAAGATAAATCAGAGTAGGTTAGCATTGAGGAAGTGATGAGCAATAGAAATTTATTTGTCATTGATAGTTGAGGATTTGTTCAAAAATCAACTGAATGACTCAATTCTAGGAAGCGATCAAGAAAATAACTTAACTAAGGGGATGGCTTAGCCTTGTTACTTTTTGCTATTCCTAGACCAAGGTGAGATGACCTAACTGGGAGATATGAATAAAGGAACAACTATCCTAGCTTAGGTTCCCTTATAACTGGTGCGACTTAATCTGAAGTAAGTGTAGCCATAGATACAATACTCACTCATAAGAGTTCTCACTTGATTATTGTACACACTTGACATGTCAAATACAAATCAAAATAAACATATAGTGAATAATTTCATATATTAATTCTACATAACAACATTGATCAAGAGTGCTTTAGATGGTATAGGATTACATACTTGGTGGGATTTCAACAAAGTGAAATAGTAATGAACAAGTTTTAAACCAAAATTGGTGAAGCTGATTAGCAAGCTCTTGTAACACATCAATACTGGTAGCTTTGTCTTAAATCATCTTCCAAAGAAGCTCAACAATCAATAATCAACTTCATCAATTTCAACCAACATCTGCAGACATCCTACTGTTTCACCATTTTCTTTACTTTGTGAATGACGAAACAAATAGGGTTATGGGCTAGGAGGAATACTATTAAATGGGTTGGTTGATGGTTGTTACACATGTTTTTACTTCTTGACCCAATGCCGATTGTGAGAGCTTCCTTTTGGCTAAGAGGAACTATCTGTAATAGAAAACAAGACCACAAAAGAGAAGTTAAATGATATATGATAATAGACTGCCTAGCGTATGCTAGTTCCAGGAAGTGTGATACTTCTTAGATGAATGTCAATCCACTATTTAAAACAAATTAATGTGAGAAATAAGTAAAGTCCTACTGTAGTTGATATGATTTAGGTATCTCATTCAAGTACAATAAGCAAATCTAATATAACAGGCTAGGCTATAGTCATATCTGAAGGGTTGGTAGGTGTTAGGGTACTAGACTGGTCAGGGTCAGGTTCTGGGTTGTTTAGGTTATTTGGTAAAAGGTTGTTTGGTTCTGTTATTGGCACAAGGCATGAAACATAGAGATCAATGTTGGTTGGGTATAACCAACAACGGTTAAGGGAGACTGATGACGGTTATGGGTAAGCGATGTCAATACAGTAGGGTTATAGTAATTCAATGAAAACCTTATTGTAGAGTTTATGTGAGGTTAGATGGGGCTAAAGAAGGAGATGGCAAGGTCTATGGGAATAATGAGAACACTCAGAGAGGTGGAATGGCTAGGATAGGTGATCTGATAAATGGGTGGGTGAGGTTTTTGGGTTTGTCAGAAAGATGGCTATGGAGGAATGAGAATGTTAATAGAAGAATGGTAACATAAATGATAACAACTCTATGAACATAATAGGAATGGAAATGATTAATGATAAATCACTTACCAATGTTGCAGGTCCAATGGTCGGGTGGTGGTGATGATTGGTTGATGGAATGGAGCTTAGTGCAATAGTGACACTTCCCAGAATGTTACCGTGAGTGCCAATGCTTCTGGATCTGTCCTGGTGCTGGCTATGGATGTCTGGGTGCGTGAAAGACTCTGGTTCTGCTTGCATGTAGCTCTCTTCTCATCCTTCTTGCTCTCAGAATGTGCCAACCTAAAAACAAGGTTGCTTAGGTGAAAAAATGGTAACCAATGATGGTTCCGGGTTGACCGGCGTCAGTTTAGGGGTGACCGACGTTGGTTAAGGTGGGATTCCCTATGTTTATTAAAATGAGTAGATCTTTCTAATTTCTTGGGCCCAGTTCATTTGTTCTCACGGATTAGAATAGAAAATTCCCTTATAATGAGCGGGAATGTGGTTAGAGAAATATTAGGCATTAATTTTAGGGTTAGACCAAATCTTAGCTCATTAAGGCAAGTAAGACTTAGTTATTGTTAGTTATGGAAACATGCCAAGAATATGTCTAGGGTGAGGTGGCTAGATGAGGTGTCTAGGTGAGGTGTCTAGGTGAGGTGGTGGGGTAGAAATTAAGATAATTAGATAATAAATATTATGAGGATATATATATATATTAATTTAATTTAATTAATTAAATTAATAATTATGTGGGGTGGAAGGGGCCATGGTTAGGTGAGTATGTTTGAGCTGGTTATTTGACGAGGGACCAAGGGGACTGTGACCAAAATTTGATGTTTACATTTTTCCCCTTTTTGTTACGTGGCTTATATTGGTAAGCGGCGTTGACAAAAATAAGATGTGGGTGCCCCATGTGTGGGTGAAGGTGATCCCCCTCAAACTAGGAACTGATGAGGTAGAAGACTGAATCGGTGAGTGGTTTGATAAATGGTGGATGTGATGAAAAGGAAGGTGGAAAAGGGGGGTAATGGGGTAAAGGTCTAATTGGGTAATCAAGATAATGAGCCAAGGCCAAAGGTAGCGACAGTCAAATACATGCACATGTATAAACTGCAGCATGGTACCAGGTTGAAGAGAATGCAAAATCTACATCATCTAAGGTCGATAGGTTTATCCAGACAAAATTGAGGTGATTTTGGTATCCAAGGTATAGGATATGGTGTAGAACCACATCGCAGGTCAGGTGCATGAACGTTTAGGTATGTTCTGGTACACCAAAGGTTGGGTTAGGATAAATGACAAGACAATAGGCAAGGTAAGGTCATTAGGTCAAACAACACTGGTAAAAGTGTCATAAGGTACAATGAGCACATGAGTTCATAGGTTAGTATCAATGTTCTAGGTCTAGGTAGCGAGGTCATGCCATGGGTAGGTCCGACGTATGGGTAAAATAAAAAGTCCCTAAATGTAATTAAGGACAGGTATAGGTAATGTAGGCTTAGAGATAGGTTGTGATAAGGGTGGGTAAGGTCAAACAGTGGCCGGGTTGGTTAAGTTGGGTCAGAAATAGGGAAAGAGTATTTGACAAGAGTATGACAGGTACCTGATGCTGATCATACTGAACCGGTGACGGTCTAGGTAAACTGACCATGGTATCCAAGGGCACATGACCATGTTTAGTTTATGTACAACTAACCACGGTGTGCTAGGGCACATGACCAATGTTGGTCTAGGTATAACCGACACCAGTCGGGTCGATGTGGGTATATAAAAAGGAAAATGTTGACCTATACGGATTCATTTGTATGCTTTGGACTTTTGGAAAATGATAGAGTGTTAAACAAGCTGTGATTTGTCATGAGAGAATTATGTGGGACCATACCGAGGTGAGGTGAAGAGATCCAGTTGGAGAGGAGAGCCATGTAGACAGGTCCATGTGATCGAGCAGAGTGAGGTGTCACATGGCGAAGGAAGGAAAGGGTTCGGGTGGACTAGACTTGCCACCGTGGAGGCGACACCAAAATGAGGTAAGAGCTAAGATTTTCTATGTATTGTTGTTAAATGTAGAAGGGAATATGGGTTAGGAGGGTGTGGGGAGGGTAGAGAATTTTAAATTGGGTGGGTAAAATGGGTGAGAAGGGGTGGGAAAAAGGCATAAGTAGGTTGAATAGGGCTGGGGGGATTTTGTGGAAGGTTAGGTAGGTGTCTAGGAGAAATGGGGGGAGAAAATCAGGGGTTTGGGTTTGGGGTGCAGTAACAGTGACCGATGTCAGTCAAGGTATGGTAGACATCGATCTTGTTACACCGACATCGATCAGGGATGAGGGGAACCGGTGCTGGTTATAATGGACCGGCGAAGGTTAGGAGTAATCGGTGCCGGTTAGGGTAAAAGGGCTAGAGGTCTAGGAAGGGTAAGGGGGAAAGGTTAGGTAAAGTGGGTAAAATAGATAGTGAGTGGAGGGAAGGGAAGAAGGGAGGGGTTTTGTTGCAAATCAACAGCACCCCTTGATGTAAATCAGGTTTCTAAGTTGATGTTTCAGGCATCCAGTGTGATTACACAACATTGAAACCTCTCTCTAAGTGTGGGATTTGTAAAATGAGAGAGAAATCTCTAGATTAGAGGCTGGTTCCTCAAACTCCTCTAATTAAGATCTGTTATTTGCACAATTGCAGAGGTTTGAATCCTAATCCTACTCTAAATTCCAAGGAGACAGAAATAGAAAGTGCAAAAATTGAAACTAAACTAATAGGTGATACACCAAAGGAGTGGTGAACACTTTTTGTTCATGAAAATTGACACAATTTCATGGAATGAAACATGAAACATCATACATAGGCTGATAAGATGCAATTAGAGGTCTGAAATGAAACAAGACAATACAAACAAAGGACTGAAAATTGATCATAGAGTCTGCACTATCATTTTCACTATCAAAATCCTTGCATTTGCAACATCAAAGAGCCAGAAAACCTGTTACAATCATGAAGAAGGTCTGATACTTGCAAAAATCACTTGTTGAAGGTGAAAGAAGAAGCTTGCTATCCAAAAAAATGTTCAACCCCCAAAAAATGAGCCAAATCTAGCTTTTACAACGCATAGCTCGAGCCCAGGAGAGAGAAAACATGTAAAAAACGTGGGAGCCATTCCCCTTTGAATGAAGATGCATTAAAATAGCATGTGCATCCTTACAGACCCATGCCCTAACATTTTTGGCCATGCTGAAGAAGAATGCGACCCATTTTGCATTAAAACCGGTTGTTGAAACGTCATTTATGGCCATTACCACATGCCAGAGACGTTTCTTTATTTTATCTCTCCAAACTAAACCAAAATGAAAAATTAACCTTAGAATCATGTATAAAATTTCACCAGCTTTCCATTGATATAAAGAACGTGAAAATCCGAGCTCTGGATCGAAAGATATGGCGATTTGAAAATTTAGGGCAAAAATAGGCCAAAATCGGATCGGCGGGAAAAAAGTTTGAATTTTTACCCGTTTGGTCTTCAGAATTTTTTTTCAAATTTTCCCCATACTCCACCACTCTAGGTGCCACGTGGCATGTTCTGATTGGTTGCGGGCCCTCCAAGGGAAAATTTCCCACAAAAACTCCGCCGAGCCATAACTTGAAAAATATGAGGAGTTAGGAGGAAAACTTTACCTTTCTGGAAAGTTGAGAGAGAGATCTATCCAATGGTGCCATTTCCAAAAGGTTTTGAGTGCATAGAAAAAAAAATATTTTGATTGAGGCACAAGAGAAGGAAAGATGTAAAGGATTTAGCCACAAAATGAGTAGGGGGCACATTTGGGATAACAATTTTGGCGACTCAGAGGGGTCATCTGCCTTCTGGATGAAGTTACCAGTTACCTGAAGCAATCCATTAGGCATGGAGTCACTTGATTCTCTATTTAATGCCCCAAATGACTAGAACATTGCAAAGAGGAACATGGAAAATCACCTGATGGAGCAAGACCTGCAAACACATTCCTAGGAATAGCAAGCTGTGCCAAAGCACTTAGGGAAAGAAAATAAACCTACAGCAAAACAATGTGCACAAGCACTTGGAGGAATGAAAACCTAAGCTAATATTTACAAGGTGGATAATTTCCCTCTAGTAGCAATGCTTTAGATAGATTCCATTGACTGGAATCTTTAGTTCTTCGCCATCCAATGAAGACAATTGGAAGGCATTGTTGTCCTTACACTTTGTGACCATGTATGGGCCACTCCAAATGGCATCAAATTTTGAATGCCTTCCCAGTTTTGCTCTTTCTGCATCCCATTTTAACACTAGATCTCCAACTTGGAACGATCTATTCTTGGCCTTTCTATCAAAGGTCTTCTTTATCAAATCTTGATCCTTCTCTATTGCTTGGGATGCATGATTTCTGATCTCTTGGAGCTCCATCAATTCTACATATCTAACCTCCATGGGCTCAAACTCCAACAACTCCAACTTGCTTCATGAGTTCCAATGTTGGCAACTCAAGTGATATGGGAAAAATTTCCTCTCTCCCATAAACAATCTTGAATGGAGAGTTACCTGTAGATCTCTTGGGAGTTATCCTATCAGCCCATAAGGCTGATTTTAGTTTGGTATGCCAAGACCTCTGATTCTCATCAAGAGTCCTCCTAATGATCCTCAACAAGTTCTTATTTGTAGATTCAGCCTGGCCATTACCCTGATGGTAGTAGTTTGATGAAGTACTTAGGTAGATCCCATTCTTGACAGCCCATTCAGGAGTCACCTTGGATCCAATGAATGCTAATGCATTATCTGAGATTATTGTAGCAGGTATGCCAAATCTGGTTACTATCCCCTCATAGAATTCTAAGATGCTAAACTCATTTGCTTCCTTGACTGCTACTGCTTCAGTCCACTTGGTGAAGTAGTCTGTGGCTGTTAAAATCCACTTATGCCCTTGGCTTGAATTAGGATTAATGACTCCAATGAAGTCCAAACCCCATTGCATGAATTGATGGTCAACTGAAATTGGATGCAATGAAAGGGAAACAAGCCTCTCTTTACCTATGAAGAATGCACAATTATTGCACCTTTTGATCCATTGCAAAGCAATCACTGAAAATCTTGGGCCAATAATAACCAGCCTTCATGATTTTTAGAGCTGTCACTCTTGGTGCAAAATGACCACCAGTTGGTCCACCATGGAACTCTTCCAACACCCTATGAATCTGATTTGTGCTAATGCATCTCAGCAGCACTCCATTCACATCTTTCTTAAACAAAACACCGTCTACTATGGCATATGGGACAGCTTGTAATCTGAAGTGTCTTCTTTGGGTTTTGTTCATCTTTGGAGGGCATAGGCCTGTGCTTAGGAAATGCATTATACCTTGGGTCCAGCAAGGAGTGGGGACAGCATTATCCTCTTCTTGAGTGCTACCTTGCACATGGCTATCTTGAACTATCAAAATAGCCTCTTGTTTATTGCATACTCCTTTTTGCTTGCCCAAAATCAGCTACTCACACAATCCTTTTCCTCTTACCAACTTGGTGACCTTGATCTCAATGTCATACTCCATGACACGAGTGATCCAACCTGCCCTTTTCTCATTCAAATCCTTGTTGAGGAGGAATTCCTTTACTCCCGCATGAGAGACCAACAACTGAACCTTGTTATTTGAGACTAGATGCTTGAATTTCTTCAAGCTTCTGATTACTGCAAGTACATGCTTCTCAATAAAAGAATATCTCACCTCATAGTTCATCTAGGATTTGGCTGAAGAAATAAATTGGCTGCTCATCACTGTCCTTGTTCTGATGTACCAAAATGGTAGAAATAGTATCATTACCTCCAAATGCATAGAGGATGAAATCCTTGGAGAAATCTGGGTTGATGAGAGTTGGTGCTTGGGAGATGGCTTCTTTGATTGCTTCAAAACTCTCCTTGACTTTTGTTGTCCACTTGAAAGCCATGCTTTTCTTTAACATTTTGGTGATAGGTTTGACAAGGGCTGCAAAATCTGGGACAAACCTCCGAACAAAGTTTATTCTCCCCAAGAAACTCTGAAGGGTCTTCTTGTGGCTTGGCAATGGTAGTGCTCTTATGGCTTCAACCCTCTCTACATCAATTGCTAATCCTTATTTGGAGACAATATGGCCAAGGAGCTTTCCTGCATGTGCTAGGAAGATACACTTCTTAGGATTCAAAGACACTCCAAATCTCTCTGCACCTTTGGAAGACTTGTCTCAAATGAGAGAGGTGTTCTGCTGCATTCTTTAAAAAATAGTGATATCATCAAGGTATATCAACACCACGTTGTTAATCAAACCTTTGAACACCGTGTCCATTTCTCTTTGGAAGGTAGCTCTAGCATTGGACAGCCCAAATGGCATTTTCCTATATGCATAAGTTCCCCATTTGGTTGTGAAGGCTGTCTTGAACTGATCTTCTTCCTTCACCATAATCTGATTGTAGCCCTAGTAGCCATCAAGTAGTGAAAACCTCTCGGAGCCAGCCACAACTTGCAAAATTTGCTCCATAGAAGGGAGTGGGTAATGGTCCTTGAGAGATGCTCTATTCAAGTCTTTGAAGTCAACACACAATCTGATCTCTCCACTCTTCTTTCTGACTGGAACGAAGTTGGTAACCCAACTAGAATGCTTGATTGGGAATATGATTATTGACTCAACCAACTTGTTCAATTCCTTCCTCTATGAGAGGTTCCATGTGTGGATTGATTGGCCTTTGTTTCTACCTGATGGGCTTAGTATTTGGGTCCAACTCAATGGTGTGCTGAGCTAACTTGGGATTGAAACCTTTCAAATCTTCGTAGCTCCAAGAAAACATATCAGGGAACTCTTGACACATCTGTATGAACTCATACCTTTCTTTTTCAGTTGTCATCTTTCCAATTTGCAATGGTTTATGTTGTTGCAAATCAACAACACCCTTGGATGCAAATCAGGTTTCTAAATTGATGTTTTAGGCATCCAGTGTGATTGCACAACATTGAAACCTCTCTCCAAGTGTGGGAACTTTTAAAAATGAGAGAGGAATGTTCAGATTAGAGGTTGGTTCCTCAAACTCCTCTGATTAGATCTATTATTTACACAACTGCAGAGGTTCAGATCCTAATTTTATCCTAGATTACAAGGAGACAAGGATAAGAGATGTAAAAATTGAAACTAAACTAATAAGGGTGATACACCAAAGGAGTGGTGAACATTTTTGCTCATGCAAATAGACATAAATCAGAAATTGTAACATAAAACATCATGCACAGGTTGATAAGCTTTAATCAAAGGTTTGAAATGAAACAAACAACACATACAAAGGACTGAAAGCATTCACAGAGCCTGTATTATGATTTTCAACATCAAAATCCTTGCATTCCAACACTAAAGAGGTAGAAAACTGTTACAATCCCTGAAAAGGTCTAATCCTTGCAAAAAATAACTTGCTGAAGGTGAAAACAGAAGCTTGCTGTGTAAAATAGTGTTCCACCCTTTGAAAAATGAGCCAAATCTAGTTTTTACAGTGCATGGGTCGAGCCCAGGAGAGAGAAAATGTGAAAAAATATGGGACCCATTGCCCATTGACCAAAATGCATTAAAAACAGCATGGAGGTCCTTACAAACCCATGCCCCTAACATTTTTGACCATGCTGGAGAAGAATGCAACCCATTTTGCATTAAAATTGGTTGTTGAAACGTCATTTCTGTCCATGGGCGCGTACCAGAAGTTTTTTGTAATTTTATCCCTCCAAACTGA
>CM034154.1:759064169-759216669 GCA_019776745.2 Taxus chinensis | reverse complement strand
ATTTAAATTAGGTCCTTATTAGCACACAAGCCAACACATAATGGGAAGGAATGCCAACCAACACACAACTCAATAAAACCAAGTCTCGGGTCCAAAAGGCCCAAGAATCCAAATGACCACTTTCGTAGAAATTTGACCATTTTCTCATGGGGTGAAAATGATCATCAAACCATGAAGATGACAAAATGACTAGAATATTAAATAAATAATGGTTTTCACTTTTTGGGAGCATCAAACGTAGCACAAGAGAAAATAAATAGTTGTTTCCTAGGTATTGGGATGTTTAGAGTAGATTGGTGATAATTTCAAAATCCAAAATAATAGAAAGTTAAGTACTCATATATGATCAAAGGGAAATAAGAAACAAAGTGAATTGAAAAAGACATAGTCAAATAGAAAATCTTATCACAAAAACCATACAAAATAAACTATGTCAAAAATCGGTCAACACAAAGAATACGCACAAAAATGGCCTAATTTAAACTAAAATTAAGAGTACTAGAGATGTACTTTACTCAAACCACCATGAAAATCAAAGATGATGGTTGATCTATCTTAACATATTCTAAATCATGACAACATTACTTTTGTGGAGGAGTTTTCTAAAGAAATCCAAACATCCGACCAGATCATTTCTACACAATTAATTCGAGAAGACTTCCATAACACTTCTGAAAATTATCACATAAAAACAGCATCTACTTTATCTGAGGTTGAATTTCTTTCTTTCCCAAATGATTTTTTCTGATTCCACCAGAAAACAGTGGAATGGTAGATGGGGTTTGGCCTCTTGAAAATGCAGAAGAAGAGGAGCAAAGTTGGTGTGCTACATGTGGTTATGGCCACACAAGAGTTTGAAAAAACTCATTTAAAAAGAAAAAGGGAACTAAAGTAGTACAGAAAAAGGACGTACGTGGGGCATGGCTGGGGAGACCAGGGCATATGGCCTCCATGTTCTTAGATTACCCTCCAAATAAAGGGTATGTACCCTAAACATTTCCACATCTTGACTCTTAACTTTTGACTAATTACCCTATCCATTTTGGTGGTGTTTGAAGAAAACGAAAATGATGGGATGTATCGATTCGCTCATCATTGAGAAATGGAGGTGGAGGTCGGTATAACTTTTGCACGGATTTGCTGGATTCCATAACCAGCCCTCAAACCATGATTAGGCAGGCACTTACCTCCCACTTTATATCTCCGAATCAACAAAAGAGAATAAGCAGGCAGGCCCATCTGGATTAGACAAACGTCACTGTGGTCACGTACACAGAATATGTATGATCTAAAGTTTGCTTCTCAAAATTCCAATTGCAGGTAAATTTTCACCTCTATTCAAGATTGATCACAAGATGAAAATCAACTTAAAAACAACAAAAGTCAATGTAATGAAAGCTTGGCCAAGCGGCTGGGCCCAGTCCAATATTGGATTTCACAAATTGTTGAAAATAAAGAAAAATTGTACAAGAAGTTGAAAGAGCTCCATAATATGGGGTTGTAATCTTGTGCATGGACCCTCTTTGTTTCCTTGTATTTGATTTGCTTGTACACCATTTTCTTATAGTGCATGGACCCTCTTTGTTTCCTTGTATTTTATTTGCTTGTACACCATTTCCTTATAGAGGTCTACTGGTTGTAATCTTGTTCATGGACCCTCTTTGTCTACTTGTGGGTTTTGGTATTGTAAGTCATTATATCTTCTACAGATATTCTATCAACCGAGAACAAAACAAAACAAAAAGAATGAATTTCATCTCCAAAACTAAACAAAAAAAATATGAATTCATCTCAAAAACTAGCCATCTAATATTCAATATCTATGTATAAACTTAAATGAGATGAGAGCAACAATCAAATTTAAAATCATGAAATTAAAATTAGTAGTAACATCCATACACGTGGAGGGCTAATGTCCACAAGTTTATTGTTATAAAATGACAATACATACAAAACAAAATTTACATACTTCCAAAGTTTTGTTAACCAAAAATTGCTCTCAAGACATAAGGATATATGAAACTTGACGAGTTTGAATGTATATAATTTTGTTGCAATTGTATTTATGTAATTATAATTGTAAAAATCCAAAGCCAAATGATCCCTATAACTCCGAAATGCAAAAAATGAAACCCAAAGTTGGACGCTAAAAAAATTAAATCCAAAAATCTTGAAACCCAAATCCTTAAAAATATGAATTTAAAATCCTTGAAAACTATGAAACTTGAAACCCAAAAAAATGGATCTCGAAAAGATCCAAAAAATGAAATCTGAATCTTGAAATATTTCCACCAAAAAGTTGAAAAAATATGAACCACCCAATGAACAAACCTTGAAAATATAAAAAGTGTGTCGATACGAAATGCCTCTTAAACCTAAAACTTGAAAGTCTGAAATGTAACTAAAAGCCTTGAACATGAAAAACCTGAAAACATGAAAATTTGGTAACCCTAAACTCCAAAGCCCCAAACATTAAAACCTTAAAATCAAAATCCTAAAAAGTAAGACCTAAAAAAACTCAATACCCAAAAACCGTGAAATCAAAAACCCCCCAAACACCATAACGTTGATTGAATAAAGTTCCGCAAAATCTCAAAACCTAAAAGAAGAATTAAAAAATTCGAATATCTAGACCCAAAACCCTGAAAAACACGAGAAAAATCCTTGAAACGTGAAATCAAAAGTCTTATGCTCAAAATCCATGAAACACTTGAACTTGGTTACCAAAACCCAGAAATCCCAAATATTGATACCTAAAAACCCCAAACCCAACAACCCTTATTTCAAAAACCTTGAAAACGCAAAAAGGCTAATGATATAAAACAACCCCAAAACCAAAAATCTAAGAAATTAAAACCCCAAGACCTATAAAACCTGAACCCTAAAATATTTGAACCTAAAAACTGTGAAAGACATAATCGCCTAGGAGGGAAACACGAAAACATATCAATACCTAAAACCCCCAAGCTTAGAAAATCCCAAATTTGAAAATCACAAAACCAAAATAATGTTTGAATAAATTACCCCAAAATTGGAAACTTGAAAGTTGAAACCTAATAAACAAAAGAATTGGACCTAAAGAAAACAAAAAACTTTGAGCCTTGAAACTTGAAAGCATAAAATGTTAAAGCCTTAAATATATTGAAACCAAAATCCCAAAACATAAAACCCCCAAAATTTGAAACTAGAAACTTGAAAACCCTGAAAACACAAAAAATTTAAATGATATATAACACCTCCAAAACTCAAAATATGAAACTAGAAACCTAAAAATGTGAAGCTAGAAACCTAGAGACCCCCAAAATCAGAAACCCCAAAACGTGAACCTTGAAATCGTCAATAACAAAAACCATAAGATCTCAGCCCAAAATCCTCTAATGAAGAAAACATGAAAAATTACATTTATATACACGACCCACGAGACCCAAAAACCCTAAAGTTAAATAACCCAAAAAACCTGAAACTCGTAAGCCCCAAACTTAGAAACCTCAAAAACATTGAACACCAAAATTTATAAACTTGAAACTCCCATTTACCTAAAAATTGAAAACATTGAACCCCAAAATTACGAAATTGAGAACCCTGAAAACTAAAAAAAGATTGATATAAAAAAACTCTCAAGACCAAAACATGAAACTGAAAAAAAAAAAAACTTGAAAACTAGACACCTCAAAAACCAAAAAACATCGAAACTAAACCCTAAGAGATGCAAACCTAAAAACATGAAAGATTTGACAGTAAAATCCTAAAAAATTGAAACTTGAAAGTCACAACGAGGAAATCACAAAATGTTATGTACAGTACTAGTTAGCTCGTGTCATCTGATTGGCCCACCCTTGATTGGTAGCATCATAGTAAAGTTTCAATGTTTGGTGATCCGCTTATTTGACACACCCTTAAGTAGTGCATGATACCAAAGACCTCCTAGGCATCATTCAATTCAATTGGCCCACCTTGAATTGAGGATAAGAACAAAGGACACATTGTGCCCTTTGTGTAATATTGCACAAGTTTATGCTTTCCCATGCAGTGTGTGCATCCCCATGTGGTAGTATCTTGCAGTTTCTCATAACATTGCATGCATATCATTAGATTGGTATCTTTTACAATGTCACACATTTGCTTCACAACACTCACAACTTCTACAATTCGGTGCAACTAAACTAAAACACCCACAACTCTTGTAGTTCTATAGAAACATGCATTTTCCTTTGCAACATCTCAAGGAAATGAGTTAGCTTCATGGAAATGCATGTTGATGTTCAAGCACCTCATTATATTTTTTTGTAGCCTACTTACTTCACATAGCTTGCCTTACCTTCATGACATCTCTTAACAAGGATACAACCTTACAATAGTTCACAATATAAACCTAAGTTTTTGTGCCATTCCTTGTAACCTACTCCCTCTATGAAACTTGCCTTACCTTTGCAAAAATTATACAACCTTGTGGCATTGGTTGCAAACCCTTGCATACTCCATGAAAATTTATACTCCTATAATTTTTTCAAGACTTAACATATTCGACTATGGTCTGTGAAACCTTGGATCTTTTCCTCATACAATACCTTACATCCCACACACTTACTCTATGACTCAAGTAGATCCTACAATGTTTTTCTATAAATACACAACAGTCATGCCTTAAACAATGTTATAGAAACCAAATCAAATTTCTCATAGTTTATATAACACCACACCTCACCATGTTGCATCTACAATAGTTGCAATGCCACACACTTGCTTCACAACATTCTTAGCTTTTAGAATCATCTAAAAGAAAACATGCGATTATTGGATGCATCTCACCTACTCCGAATCTTGTGCAAGGCTTACACATGTAAGTTTCTCAAGGAATTTCACATGCATTCCCACAAAATCAAATAGATTTCACATCCTACACAGAGCCTCCATATCCTTACAACATCGCCAACATCTTGCACCCTTGTTCCACCCTTACCTCATTCACCCTTCTAATTTTACAGTAACAAAGATGTACCAATTTAGTAATGTGTGATACTTATTTCCTTTGTGACATCTCACACTAAAAAATCATACTCGTATCACTCTTACGTACCTCTGCAACACCTTGTAACACACTACACACCAATCTAGCTCGTTACATGAATCAACATCTATACAAAGAATCTTAATTTTTGTGTGGCTTTCCAAGTGGCATACTTTAACTATCACGATACATCGGGAATCTCATTTTGTAACCATTAGCCTTAGAAACTCAACTTCCATGCACATCCAAGAAGTTAAATCATCTCTAAGATTGGAAGATGAAATAAATTATAACCATTCCTCCTTGTAATAATTGTCTATTGTAACCGAATTCTTATGACTCTCTATATATTGTAAGACATAATACCAAAATAGTTAGGGAGATCATTTCCCCTTTCCTTGTCGACTATTCTTGACATCCTAAAACTTACATGCTTTGTGTGTCTCGTATCAATCAGTCATATCTCCTACATTTGAGAATGATATATGCATCTGAAATTTGAGTGGTCATCTCCCAACATAGACAAATCAATTAGGATGCACTCCCCTTTCTGATCACATGATATTTCTCCCACTATCTTTCTCGTCACTCACATACTAGATAAATAAGCAAGGATGTGTCCCCCTTCTGATTACATGAGCTTCTACTCCTATCCTCACTAAAAACATTTACAGACATATAATCTATCATATTCTTTCATTTAAATAGAAGTGGCACTATTATTCCAATCTCAAGTCTTAAATATGTAACGGTTATTTTCACATCCATTTTGTAGTTTGCATTGCATGTTATATAATTTGTAACTCTTATTAAGTAGGTCCACCTATCTTAGCTAGTTATAGTGTTGTCATCTTCACAACTTCTTAGGCTTGTTGCAGATCACAAAATTAAAAAAAAAACAAAACCCTAAAATTTGAAATACCCAAACCTTAAAAAATAAAATAAAATAAAATCCCAAAACCAAAACCAAAACCAGAAACTTGAAAACCCCATACCCAAATATTTTGAACCAAAAACCTTGAAAACAAAAAACGTTGATTAATAAAAAGCACCCACGAAGCCTAAAAATTGAAGTGAGAAAGCCAAAAAACTAAATGTGAAACTCATACACCATGAAACCTAAAGCCCCCCAACACCCAAATATTAGAAGATTCAAACCAAAAAAATATGAAACCCAAAACCCCACAACTAGGAAATCCCAATAACATGAAAGATTACATTGATGTAAGGTACCCCTGAAACACGAAATCAAAACAAAAAATTGAAAGGCTTAAACCAACATATCCTAAAACTATGAATTTTTTGAAAACATTGATACCAATAACTATAAATCCCTAAACATGTAAACCCTAAGAACCTTAAAAACTTTAATATCAAAATCTAGGGAAACCCCAAAAAGTTTAAAACACAAAATATTTTATTGATACAACACACCCCTAAAACCCAATAAAAATATAAAATAACTATCAATTCCCAAAGACCCCAAAACAAAAAATATGAAAGGCCTCAACCTAAAAATCCCTTAAGTAATAAAACATATTAAATGCATTTATATGAAAATTGCTTTAAGAGATCAATCTCAAGGCACATATATTAGATGTGTCACATACCCTATCAAGATAAATAACTCTATTACCTTTTTTCAAATTTACCACAAATTTATGACATATTGTCTCAATTTTTTTACAATGTTATATTAGGTTCAAAGATTTTTTTGTTTGGAAAAATAAGGCTCCAATCATAATTGTATGACCAAATATTATAATTTTTCAATCAACGTCTTGAAGCACTTAGAAAAAAACTTCAAAATGATAATCACATGAATGCTAATTTAACATCCCAAATCAATATAAAAAATAATTATATGTGACCTAACATTATTGGATATATAAACCAAATAGTAATACATGTGACATAAACATATCAATTTAACAAGTAAATCAATCTTTTAAATGATAAAACTACTTCATTAGAACTATAAAATACATAAATTTAATTAAATCAATATTTAATTAAATATTTGATCCAAAAATTAGGGGTTTTGGGATTAAAGGACATAATAACAATGTAAATAGTAAAACGATCTTTGAAAAGAGATGTATATTGCTCAAAAGACTGTGATTCGCTAGTTATCTCTGCAAGGAGATGCGTTTACTTCCCTTGTGGGTTACATATACTTATATACTACTTTTAGAAATACGAAGAGGCATCTAGAATAATGTGTAAGGTCACCAATATCGAGGGAGATGAGGCAGTTAACCTTCCATGAATTACATATGCAAAAAATTTGTGATACTATTTTTAGAAATATTTTTGTAGACAGTACTACAAAAATTACATTTAAGGCCTTTAGAAGTAGATTTCGGGGGTCAAAATTTGCTAAACCAAGTTTGTTCTCTTTTAACATGTTCTAAATGTTCTAATATTTCTTATACGTTTTAAATAGAGTCAATAAGAGCTACAGTGCAAAAGTTATGACTCCCGGAAGTTGCCCCACTAGAATTGTTTCTTGGGTGGTTGTCTAGATCATTCCTCCCTCCTTCAAAAGTAATGGTCCCCATTGCACTAAGGGGTCCCATTAAGTGTGGAAATTTTTTCTTTATCTAGTATGTGGTGAGCCACTCACCTTGATGATTGATATTTCCTTTCTCGATCACCTAGTAGAGTTGAATAGGACATCCTCTGGTGGTATTTGTCCAAGTGTCCATAATTTGATCTTCTTCAACTAGAGAAAAGATTTATGGGTTGAGTTCGTATATGTACAAATGTTCTACTATGACCGAGGTATCCAAAATAGGTGTATGATATGGCTTGGGGAAGTCCACATTGAAGATAGGATGCAGACCAAGGTAGGGTGGAAGATTCAACTTGAAGGCATTTTCACCTACTTCCTTGGTGAGAGTGTAAAGACCATACCATAGAGGTTGAATTTTCCTGTGTGGACCTACAATCCTTTCCTTCTAAAGTTGCAACTAGACCTTATCACCAACCTTGAAATTATGTGGAACCCTGTGTTGATCATGGCATTGTTTATACTTTTCATTCATCTTCTATAATATATCGCAGAGTTGTTGCTGAGTATATTGAATTTGTTTAACAAACCTTGTTATTTTTTATATTTCAGTTTTTCCATGATGTGTGTATTCCATTGTATGCATCGGGATACATACATTAATGGGTTCCATTGGCTAGAATCCTTATAAAAATTAAAATGGACTATGCTTGGTGGAGCTCTGGAGGTCCCAATTGTATCCATGTTGTATGTAAGATAGAGCCTCATCCCATGTTCGTGAGTGTTTGGAGTGATACATACGAAGCATGTGGACAATTAGGCGATTTGCCACCTCTGTCTGTCTATCAGTATGTGGGAAGGATGTGGAATTCATCAACTTAGTGTCCATAATTCCCCATAGGGTGGATCAGAAGATGCTCAAGAACTTATTGTCTCTATTAGAAACAATAGACTTTGGAAGCACAAAGGTGATCCATACATGACTAAAATAGAGTTTAGCAGTTTTTTCAGCAGAAACATTTTTCTTTCAAATAATCATTATAGCCATTTTATAAAATCGATCAAATACAAAAAACACAATCATTTCCATGTTTCTAAGTTTGAAAACCTGAGAGGAAATCCATTGAGATGGAGGTCCAAAGCTTGGTCAGTTTTGGAAATGGTGTATACAATCCTTGTTTCTTATTAGCTGGTTTGGCAATTATACAGGGGATGAAAAACTTGATGTACTTAACCACATAATCTCATAGATTGGACCACTTAAAGTTCTTTTGGATTACTTCTAGTCTTTTTCCACGCCAAAGTGCCCAATTATCATGCTAAATTGTGCCTCCCATGTTTTGCTCTTCAAGTTGAACACATATGTGTCCCATGTGGCAGAGGAGGTTATCACGTAGATAGAAATCAGAGACATGCTTACCCCCCAAAAATCTTAATGTGCGTTTGAAAATTTGGGATCTATCTCATACAAAGTGCACCAATTATAAGTTTCATGTCCACATAGGTCAAGGATAGTTGTGAGGCCTAAAATTTGAGGGCGGATTAGGAAATGTTCTATTGAATTGGAAATTCCCTTCTTATGTTTTATTATTAGGTAGAAATGTTGTAGGTATATGGCCCACTTCTGGTGTATTTTATTCCTTAGCTTTCTTTGTGTTTGAAGGAACTCTAATGGCCTGTGGTCTATGTGGATAACTGTCTCCTTCCCTTGAATGTAGTGTTTCCATTGCTTGTAGGCTTGGATGATAACATAAAGCTCCTTATCATATGTTGGGTACTTCCTGACTGTATCATTGAATGTTTCACTATGCTATGCAATAGGGTGGCCATGTTGCATGATAACAACTCCCATGGCATACCTAGATGCATCTGTCATCAATATGAAAGGTTGATGCAAGTCATGTAAGGAGAGAACAGGGGCTAAGCATAACATCCCTTTCAAATTTTTGAATTCTCTCTGTTGCACCTCCCTCCATCAGAATATAGCCTTGTTTCTTCCTTTAGTCACTTGGTTCAATGTCCAAGAAATATATGAAAATCCCAAGACAAACTGGTGATAGAAATTGGAAAGACCCAAGAAGTTGTGAAGTTCTATAAGAGTCTTTGGACTAGGTCATTTATGAATAACTTGGATCTTCTCTGGATTAACATTGACTCCTTCTTCATCCATAACATATCCTAGGTACTGAAACTTCCTCATCCCAAATGTGCCTTTTTCTAGATTTATATATAGTTTGTGCTTTCGAATGGTTTGAAGTACTTCTCAAACATTTTGTAAATGTTTTTCCCATGTCTGACTACAGATGAGTATATCATCTAAGTAGAAAACCATGAAGGAATTGCTGTAGGGCCACATGATGTCATCCATCATCCTCATGAATGTCACAAGAACATTAGTTAAGCCGAAAGGCATGAACAACCATTCAAATAGATCTTCCCGAGACTTAAATGTAGTCTTCTAGACATCGGCATGGGCTCAATAGAAATCTAACGATAGCTAGATTTGAGATCAATTTTTGTGAATAAATTCACACCATGAAGTTGGTCCATCAAATCATTGACCATCAAAAGGGGTTAGCGATTCTTCACAATGATTTTGTTCAAGACCCGATATTTAATACAAAGTATCCATGTTCCATCTTTATTTGGTGCCAAGAAAAATGGGATTCCATAGGGTGAAGAGTTTGGCCTAATGTGTCACTTTTAAATCAAATATTGGAGTTCCCTCTTGATCTCATCATTTTCAAGGATTGACGTGTGATACATAGGGTTGTTAGGTAAAGGAGAGCCCGAGAACAAATTAATAAAATGTTTTACCTTGTACTAAAGTGGCACCCATGTGCGTGACTGGAATAGATCATCATAATCAGATATGATTTGGTCCATATGCTTCTTTTGTTGTAATGAATGTGTGGTCAAGGTGGTCGTAACAACTTTCTTCGTGGCTTTTGGCATGATTATCATGGTGACAAAATACTTTGTTTTTTCACCTGCTTCTTACATTGTTTGGCACTGATGAGGGAAACCGAGTTGGAGGGGATGACCTTGGGTATCTGATAGCACCGGCCTCCAATGTTAATGGTGAATCTTTGAGGTCATGAGTCATAGATTCCATGTCTCTCCCACATGAATAGTTGGCCGAAGAGTACATCACAAACATCCAATGAAATAACATCAGACAATACTTCATCGTGGAAGGATTTGATTGCATATGGGAGGAGACATTTTTGTTTGACATGGATATATATTCATGGTTTCAACCACCCGATACTATATGGATGGGGATGTGGCTTTACATGAAGGTTTAGACTTTTCACAATATCATTAGAAATTAAATTATTTTCACTTCCACTATAAAGAATAAAATGCAAGGGCTTACCCTTTACCAAAAGTTTGGAGTGAAATAACCTTTCTTTCTCATCCATATTATTGACTTGTGAGGTGGAAATGATCACATCTAGTTCAACATCTATAATTTCATATTCTTCATCTCTAACCTCGGGGTGTATCACTTGTGGAGCAGTGGCTACTAAAGATTGTGACTCGGTTAACAAGGACTTTATGGCTTAACATTCTTCCTTGGAACGATGATTAGTCTTGTGGAGGTTACGCCACTTCCTTGTCTTCTCCTATGTTATTTTCCCTTGTGAATGCTTCTATTTCCAACCTTAGCCTCGGGTTTGACCTCCCTTTCCCCTCAGAGGCTACTTCTTTGTATTTATCTTTCTATGCTTTTGTTCAAACTTGATCATGAACTTGTACGCCTCGCCGAGGGTATGAAATTGAAATAGTTCCATGTCTTTCCTTATGTACCATTGTAGGCCAATATGATGTTTGAGAATCTTGTGTTTCTTTGTATCTTAAATGCCCAATCTTGAAGACAGAGAATGAAAATTATCAGTATAATCTTGAGCTGACTGGTCCTTACTTTGGCGGAGTTGTTGCCATTGTATGTAAAAATCATCATAGGATTCAACAAGGTAGTATTCTTCCTTTATGAAATCCACAAAATCATCCCATATTATTTCCTCTACGATTCTCAATTAATCCCTTGAGTCCGTTCTTGTACACCCCCACCAATTTTTAACAAAAACTAACGATTTCAAGAGAGAAAATGTTATCTTCTCTTTAGCAGTGATTTTTATTGACATAAAAGTGGGAGGATAATTGGTCCAACCAATTTTCTATTGCATCAAAATGTATTTTACCCTAAAAAACATGAATATCAAAATTTACTTGAACCTTGAAGGGTGTTAGGGTATTGAAGGGCTGACTCGCAGATGAGGAGGCATGATTTCCCATTTGTAGTTGTTGAAGGATCTGGATGAATTGATGTAACATCTAATCCTTTTTCTCCGTGAGAGATTCATTCACCATTTTCTTGAGAGGATTATTTGTCCTGGAGTTGTTCACCATTTGAGGTTTCCCGCAACGAGCAGTCAAGTATTCTGAAGGATCTTGTGTGGACCACTCAAGCTTCTTATATCTCGACCTCATTCTGGGAATCATAAAATCTCAAGAAAAGTTCACTCTAATACCTCTGATCCAAAACTTAGGGGTTTTTTGGATTAAATGACATACTAACAATTGTGCCAGATGTAAATAGTAAAACTATCTCTGAAAATATATGTATATTTCTTAAAAGAATGTGATTACAGTAGCTATCTTTGTAAGGAGATGTATGTCCTTCCCATGCGGGTTACATATACTTATATACTACTTTTAGAAATATGAAGAGACTGTAGACACCTATAATTTGGTCTACATGATCTTATTACTTAGATCATATTAGCTATCATAGTCTTGTAAAATACCCTTTCTAACCTCTTCTAAATGCCCTAAACCATGCTTATCCCTCTCTAACCGGCTTCTATAAGCTTGTTTCCCTTTAATTAAGCTTGTTTAGGTTAATTAACCTTCTTATTGACTTTCTAAAGAGGATTTGAATTTCTAAAAAAATATCTTACCTTTCCAGATAGCCACTTAGCTTCCTAAAATCATGTTCACACCTCCAAATATGTTTTTCTAAAAAATAACTTTTTGACTCCTTTTTAGTCCCAAATGCATCCAAAGCATCCTTTTCTCAAATCCAAAAACTATAAATAGAAGGATACCCCTCCCACCCATTCCTAATAACTCTCTCTCTCTCTCTCTCTCTCTCTCTCTCTCTCATTTCGGATTTAGGTCTTTTATAGTCATTTAATAGTTTATTTGAGCTATTTACTTGTTATTTGCTAATCCTTTCAAAGCTTTAGGTAAATGGGAGAAGCCATTAATTGTGAGCTTCCATTCTTAAGCTTTTGAAACATCAATAAACACAAAACTGATTGCTAGAGCTTTAATGGGTTCACTTATAGATAAATTTCATGGAGTAGAGAACTAATATAGTCATGTTTAGAGGTTAATTGTTTGTTTCAAGCTTTATATATGCATGCAAATAGGTAGCTTTTGCTTATCTCTAATCTGATGGTCATTTGAGTTGTTTGTTCCAAAGATTTCATGGTTTCTTTAGAAGTTCTTACCCCATTTTCATAGCTTTTGCAAACTTTTCATTGCACACATAGACATCTAGAAGAATGTGGAAGGTCACCAATCTCAAGGGAGATGAGGCAGTTCACCTTCCGTGAATTACATGTGCAAAATTTTTATGAAATTACTATTTTTTAGACAACACTACAAAAACTACATTTTGAGGCCTTTAGAAGTGGATTTCGGGGGTCAAAAATTACATTAAGAGGATATTTTATTTGTGAATAATGGTTCTCATATTGGTGTTGAACCATACTAGGACACTTTATTTGGTATAAGACTAACAATCGCACGTAAGAAATGCAATGTGAACATCGAAAATGATAGGGTGGAGGAGTGAAGAGGAGGTGTGAAGGGTTAATTTGGAGCGAAAGAAATATGTTAGGAAAAATTGGAAAAGGAGAACCATCTCATGAAAATCAATATTTCTGATCGGCCTTTGGTTCAGAATGGCAAGGTATGACCAAAAAAAATAAATATACATAAACTAAAATATAGTTTTAAAAGAATGTAGATTAAATCACAAATTTGAAGATAAACATCGTAAAGAGGCAATGTAAAATAAGTTCAGCTAGGTATGTAGAGGAAACATAAAACATATGTTTGAATATGTAAATATATATACATGTGTATGAGGGTATGTGAAAAAATGAATACACATTCATTTATAGAAAGAACACTCATTTATAATACACTATAAGTAACCACAACACACTACAATCAGGCGTAATAAGAAAAAATAATGTAGCTAATTAAAGAAGATGCGATATCACTTGATTTTTTTTGTGAAAAAGATTATGGTTATGTAAATGCATGTTCATGTGTGCATAAAATCCAATATGCAGGTATATCTGTATATATCTTCACACACACACACACACACACGCACACACACACGCACACACACATGCACACACGTACACACACATGTGCATAGGTGGTTTAAATGGAATTGTTCTTCATTGTCAGTTTATGATGATTATATTTTAAATTGCAATTAGATCGACATGATTTTAAAGTAACATTTCTTGAGTTTCATTGATTTAATGTATGTATTTAGATAGAGTGTTCACACATATACATATACAAGTGCGCGCGCGAGCATGCATGTGTGTTCAGACATACATAATAGGTTTCATTTTCTTTGTTGTCTAGACTTGTTTTTCAATGCCTCTTTATGACAAAAATCTATGAAGTTATGATTATGTATAGAAATCAGATTAAAGCTACATCATTTTAAAGCCATCTTTCTATAGTATGATTAAAGCATTTCAAATATTCTAATTTTCCTCTTATTGGGAATGGAAGGATTAGACCAATAAAACAAAATATGTAATATTTAGCAAACACTAGAAAAAATAACATCCTTGAACATACATAAGCTAAAATATACTTGAGAAATATGACTTTAAAAGAATGCAATTTTAATTACATTTATATAGATAAACATCATAATTAGACTGCGTAAAACAAGCCCAACCTGGTAGGTAGAGGAAACCTATTACGTATTTGTGAATACACACACACACACACACACACACACACACATATACATATATACATGTATAGGAGGGTATGTGTATACATGAACATGCATTTATATAACTATCAATTTTTCCGAAAGGAATTTTCCATTATACCCTTTACTTGATGGAGCATGGTAGGCATATATGAAAAATGCAGAAGGTGTAGATGTGGAAAGTGGTGTGGCACTAATAATATACTATGACTAACCACACCACATTATAATGAAGCCTAAATAGACAAAAATGATGTAAGTCAATAAACCAGACTTAAGAGCACTTGACAAAGTTCTTGTGAAAAATACGATATTTATTTAAATGTGAGTTCATGCGTACAAAAAACACTAATACACAGGTGTATATGTATATATCTTCATACATACATAAAACAAGTTAATACAACCCCTTGCTGCTTTCACAGGTCCAATGGGAGTTAAAACTAATCACTTTGCTGAGGCTCAAGCTGTTATATGGGAGATTATAATTGCTAAGGATTGTAAAGTAAAAAAATTAATAGTTGAGGGTAACTCTGTCAACATTATTAATAACCTCAAAGACACCCATCCTCCCAACTGGACTATTAAATACTTCATTAATGAAGCCAAGGATATTTGTAAGGAGTTTAATCAAGTGATAATATGTCACACGTACCAGGAAGGTAATGGTGCATTAGATGCCTTAGCCAACGAAGGTGTTTGCTCTAATCAATATAAAGTATGGTATGATCACAATGAAATCCCTCACATAACTAAGATCACCATTGTCAAAGATGCAAAATCCACCTATCCTTTCCAGCAGTACACGCTGATGATTTAGGCATTTGTGGATTCTTATCTTGGGGTACACCATACTTATGAGTTTTATCTTTATCAAACGGTCATCTTCCTTCAACCGGATGTGTTTTTATGAGGAGGGGACGACTGTTGAAAAACCATTCTTTTTTTACAATCAGTCTACAACAACTTTGCGCAAGTATTTTCTCTCAACAGTAGACAGTGGTGCTGCGGTGAATCCTTTCTCTAGTGGACCTTGAGTTGTTAATACCTTGTGCATTGCAGTTATCATGACCATGGGTGGCCCTCCTTACCACATTGATCCCATTTGTGACCCATCTTGGAAAGAGAATAATGACTTATGGAGGGATCTCGAAGTGGATGGTTTCACATATTTTATACAGAGAATCAAAGGTCATGATATCCATATTTCTCTGACCTTTTCCCGAAAGTGGAAGGATAGGATCATCACTTTCAGCGGGAAGGAATTCACCACATTAGAGAGCCTAATCTCCTTCATCATGGGTTTAGGCATAGAAGGAATCAAATTTTATAGGAACAAGTTTGACAAGGAAGTTGAAGAGAAGAGGTTCATGGAGGGAGATGAATTTTTGTAAATTGGTAAATCAGGGATACTCTGCTCTTTTCTTCCCCCTCCCTACAATGACATCGCCAAGATGGTAGTTATGTATGTCACTTTGGAAGGCCGCTATACTACTCTTCCTCTTCACCACCTTGTGTTGTTAAATCACTTTAGGCACCTGCTAAGGTAAGTCTCTCTCACTACATCATGCATTCCTTAGAGAAATCTATATTGGATGGGCAAGCCCATGCTAGAGCCCTTCCCCTTCATCAAGGAGTCATATTCCTTGTACATCAGTATTTCCTAGGTGTTTCACTCAATGACCCCGCTCCCCCATTGCCCCCCTCAATAACCCAGAGTTAGAACAAAAAATCCCAGCTTCCCTCCACACTCCCCTCCCCTTGCAAAAAGAGGCTTCGTAGTATGGACAAGGGCAAGAAGATTATTGTTGAAGGCCTCTTGAACATAAGCCAATCTACCCTTGACCCATAACTTAGATTTTTACACTGATCCTAAACCTATCAAAAAATTATATTTTTTACATTAAGTTGAAACAAGCATTACTGCCTTGTTTGAAAACCAAACTTGCATACCTCGAGTAACAGATAAGCTTGCAAAATGACACGGTCCAACAATGGCGGTGTAAACGATTGTAACATAGATCCCAAAAAATAGGCACGTGAAAAGAAATGAGGGATAAACCATAAAACAACCATATCAAGTGGAGATAAAACAAAATTAATTCTCAATGCATCGAGATGCCTCTGCATTGAATGCATATGCATGTGCATTTAAAACTAGTTATAAAAAATAATGCAATATCCCATCATGCCTTAAAACTCGTAAACCATAACTATTTGAGAAATATTTATATATCTAAATTCTATTTCAATTTATTTATAAAAATAAATAAATTTAAAAGGTTTTATAGAATATTTATTTTAATAAAAGAATCAAAATTATAATTTTTAGTTAGTAATTTATATTAGAAATAATGTTATCCATCTATTGTAGACTTCCATCAAAATTGTATATCAAATATAAAATTGTATATCAAATATATTTAAGTAATCAGTCCAATTATTCAATCTAAACTAAATAAACATACAAATTTTAATTAATATCTCATATATTATTAGATATTGCTTAGCCATATTCAATTAAAAAATTTACACACTTTCTAGTTGCAACAAGTTAAAATATCTGATTAACTTTCTAATTTAAAAGTTTTCAATATAGAAAGAAAGGAAAAAAATAAGAGTATTCAAATAACCTCCCTAGAATATATGATGTCCTTGTTTTAGTTAAATGTTAGGTTAAATTCACCCAATAAACTATAGAGTACAATAATTAAAATACTTGCATCTTTTCTATCAACAAATACATAATAAAATACTTTCAAAAATTGATATTATTTTTTATCATTAGAATAATATAATTATGAATATATTGTTTGCTTCTTTTTTATCATCTTTTTTAATCCAAAAAAATATTCTTTATAATTTTTTTAATAAATAATTTATTAATCAATTTTAAAATTATTTCTAAAAATTTAAAAGTCTTTATTAGATTAAAAAATAACCTCGCATTAATTAATTGACTTGTAATATATAAACTATAATATATGGATGAGGGGGCGGAGGCAAATGGTTTGAGGGATCCGACTCATCATGCATGGTGCAATTCCTGAGTGTGCGAGCAACTCCTGCAAGTGAGCAAACTCCAGAGAAACTTTTCTGCTTGAATCTGTATATGCACAATAGACAATATAACATAGAATTGTGAGCTTTCCAAATATGAAATAGAATACAAGCTCAATTCATACACTTGCTGGCTCTCCACCCCCTGGTTAGGGAATTATTGTTCCTCTTCAGATGCAAATGCTAGATCAAGATGGTTGGCAGGTTGTTCCTCCTTCGGCTTAGCCGTCAAGTGGAGTGTTTACCCCCCCTCGGGATGATTGTCCTCCTCCTCTTGGAGCGACGGTTTGTGCCTAGTCCTCTCTGTTTTTTATAGCTCTCGTGCTTTCTGTTAGCTTTTTGGACATTTTCTAGTGCCTACGTGACATTTTTGTGAGACTGCGAGTTTTCTGATCACCCCTAATAACTCTCTTTTTATTTTAATTAATATTAAAAGATAGTTCCAATAATAAACTACAATATATCATAATTCTTAATTCAATAGAAATATCTCTCTTATTGATATCATTATTGATAAGTTAAATATTTAGCTTAACCTTCTCGTCGTTAATCTCTAAATATAAATATATTAATTAAAAAGGAATTCACCTATCAAACTCTTTACTTACTCGTCCTACTTAATAGCTATAAATCCCTTTTCATAACATGGTATATTTCTGTTAGAGAGGGCCTTCAGATATGCTAAGCGGGTCTCATAAAATAGGAAAGTTGGATCATGCACAAACGAAACGCCATACTACGTACTATCAATTTGTATTTGTACAACAAAAGCAAAAGGAATTTGCCTTATCAACATTGACTTCAGCGGCTTTTATTTGAATCTCGGAGCCAAGCCTGGAAATTCAAACTATATTTGCTTGTCAAATCAAAATTTGTTGACGGTTTAGCTCTCTCACACACCTGTAAATTATATATATATAATGTTTTCTTTACAAACATATAAACAAGTTGTATATTTTTACATATTTTATATATATTTGTAAAAGATTATTTAAGAAATGATAAGGTTTTCTAAATTTTCAACCTATCATTTTATATGGGTACTTACATTTTTCACCAATAATCTACGATTAAAATCACCAAAAACGGTCTACACCCTGTCAATTTCCAGGCCTACTTGGAGCATTTCTTCTGACTAATACTTAAAAGGTATTATTATTTTTTTAAAAACCATATCAATACTTACAATAGTAGGTTTTTTTGAGTGAAGGATTAGTGTTTCTTGAGGAAAGTCTAAATTCTAGAACTTATGTTACTACACTACAATACTCACATTTTAGGCTGTTTTGAATCTAGATTGTATCAACAGTTTTTTGCGGAGATATCTATTTAGCCATACATTTTTTTGCGGACATTTCCATCGTGTGCCATTTCTCATAAATTGTGAAGTTGTGTCGGCTTCATTTTCAAGCTTGGGTTCTTAATTTCAATGCTTTGAACTCAGGATTCAGGGTAACCTCAAAATCGGTTCATCCTTACGCTTTGCCAATAGAGTTTTAAAAAGAGTTACTACTGAAAATTGGCAACGTTCTTGGGAAGGTGACTAAAATTGACAAAGAATATTAAAGAAATGTCAGTTGCATCCTTTGCGAGAATGGATGATTCTCTTCCTTTCAAGAATGAAATTCACAATGGTGAGCTTGAAAATTGCACACGTGTTTGACACTTTTGTATTTGAAGTATATTTAACCAAATAAAAAAAATGGATGCTCTGTAAAACTTCTCACAAGTTGGTATTTGAAATTATATAGATAGCCATAACATGAACAAAAGAAATTTAGTTTATAATGAAGCCAAGAAATTAGTTAAAATTAATCCCGTTCATGCACCAAAACCTGACAGAATTAAAGTACCAAAAAAAAATGAATCCCTACATAAAATGTTCGTACTTCATTTTGCAGGAATAATAAGTGTCTTTTCAAGCTTAACTCAACTCTGTGAGTTTTTATAGGAAGACAACTTCTCACATTCTGTGCTCTTTCATTAAAAAAAATCAATTTTCATACCATAAAAAATGTCTATTGGTGTTCTATTATCTCGTCTGTTTGTTTATTTGAGAGCTCTTCAATGAAAGATAGAAATGATTACTCATGTCTCTATTAGGGATGATTACTCAACCACTACTACAGAGACATACACTCATTTTAATTTTAGAAAGGCCTATCGGCCAACAAGAGGATTAAAAAGGAAGAATGATATTGCACAATATGATTTTGGAATAAATATGATTCAAAAATTATAAAGAACTCGAATGGGTTGTGGTTCAATGGTGTGTATGATGATGCAAAAGGTGTTGCCTAGTCATTCATCACGTTTCCATTCCAAAAAATACCAATAAATAAGGAATGAGCCCAAGATCATGCCTCAAGTGAATT
This sequence comes from Taxus chinensis, assembly GCA_019776745.2. Lineage (NCBI taxonomy): Eukaryota > Viridiplantae > Streptophyta > Pinopsida > Cupressales > Taxaceae > Taxus > Taxus chinensis. Next base: position 759,196,666 of record CM034154.1, on the reverse strand, counting down.
GGCGGAATGGAAACCCCTTAGTCCTTGATAGCTAAGTCTAAGAATTTTGTGCAGCTAATCCCTACAATTTCATATTCAATAAAAAAAATCATAAAAAAAGGATGGTTGCTATTGAGGAAATAGATTTAAATATAAATAGTATGAAAAATATGATGTACAATTAGAGGTAGTAATAGGGACGTGGTGGATTGTTTTTGTAAGAAAGTTTATGAAAAATATAGCATTGTACGAGGCAAGTTGTGGGGCAACCCACATGTCTTGAACTTGTATTTTATTTTACAAACTTGGGAGCACCATGATTCTCTATCCCAATGGTAGAGATCCAACCACCCTAACACCTTACTCAAGGAATAGATTTGTCATGGAGTAATGTGCTTTGATTTCTCTAATGACAAAGAGTGGAGAAACACTCACAAACAACAAAAAGGACTTCAAGAAGAGCAACAGTCAGGGGACAAGAAGTCCCTCCTCTTTAATGGGAGAGGTTCCCTTATTCAGAAACGAACTTATTTACACATATACAAAGCATGATTTTACTGTGGAACTTGGATATTATGAAAGTGTTTTCTATAAGGATCATCAATCACAAAAGGACTGAGGAATGAAAATGTGAGAACGAGCAGAAAGGCACCATTCAGAATTATAGATGACAGAGTAATTCCTTATGCATGTGAGGGTACAACGAATTGGAATAAGATCATTTGTATCACATTAATAAGATGAAATTTGAAAAGACACAAAGTTCTGTAAATAACATCTGCAAGAATACAAAGCTTCTCAGCATAATACAGACAAATGATCTAACAAGATTAAATGAATAGCTTAGGAATAAAGGAAACCAGATAGACAAAGAATGAAAAATCCTTCTGTATTGATTTCTTTAAGATTTATTTACACTTTCAGAAATAAGCCAAGTTCTTCCTCCTTCAAAATGGCGAGGAGAGGCCATTATATAGTTTACAAATTAGTTACTCCCGGTAACTACTTCTTTTAACTAATGATTAGTTAAAGGGCTGCAAATCGCAATACCCCAACTAAATACAATAAATTCATGATGAAGAAGAGAAGAAGGAGAAGAATCAGGAGAAGAAGACAAGCGTTCAAGATTGGGAGGGACCCACTGATTTAAGGATCCATTGTCTGAATCTCTTCAACGCCTCGGCTATGTCTCTGCCACGTGGGACTGATGTGTTGGCAGTAGTGGCATGAGCTCCGCAAGCGAGTATGTGTTTCGTTAGTTCGACATGAGTGTACTGAAATTGGGAAGCTCACCGGCGAAGTACCAAGCCACTTGTACAAAAGTCACATTGTAATGGGAAGCCACCGACGAATGCCAAGCCACTGTCATGAATCATCTGTGCCATAGCTGAAGGGTTTGCATCTGTCATCCTTGCCCAAAAATCCCCAAAATCAAGGTGGCGAACTTCACTGTCCCCGATATCGGGAATGACAGACTCGAGTGGTGAAACTTGTTCCTGCCCCTGGAATTTGATCTTCATGTTGATAGTAACTCGGAGAGCAAAGCTGCAAGCTAGACTTGGGATGGAATCGCAAGGGAAATGGATACGCGCGCAGAAATTTTGGTTGCAAGGGTTCGAGCAATAGATAGCATGAAAGCAGTGTGCAAAAACGCATAGGGGGTAGTTCATTATATAGCCGTTTAGGAGAGAGAAAGGCAATAAATGGCACTTGCATTAAATACATATCTACCAAATTGAAAAGTAAGATATTCGGGTAGAGCGGGAAAAATTAGCACGAATGGCACTTGGTTCATTTGGGACACGAGGGACGCGAAAGCGCGAAGTACGCGGTTCGGCCGATTCGGGCGATGCGGGGAAAAGACGCACAAATGCTTTTGGGACATGCGGGATGAAAGTACGTGGAATACGTGAATCGGCTGAATCAGGACGAAAAGGGAACAACGGGTCCGGGCGAACTTGGGACATGTGGGACAAAAAGTTCCGACGGGCCCGAAAAGAACAGACTTCGGGTAAACCGGCCGATCGGGGAACAGAGAGCCCAAATGAACCTGGGACACGCGGGACAAAAATGTCCGACAGGCCCGAAAAACACACAAAATGACCCAAAAAACGTAGATTTTCCCAATTTCTTGACTTTTCACATTATCAGGACAACAGAAAAGACACTTAACCTCAAAATTTTAATTTTCAACTTCTTAAAAGCAGGGGAATTTTGAGTGGACAACAGCTGGCTCCTTCTGGGGATGACTTGGCATAAATTCAAAGAATGAGACAAGGCAAGAATTTAGACAAACTCAGGGAAGTAGACCAGTACCTTATCCATTGGGCCACGGAGTCAAAAAGCAAACCAATACAGAAGACAACACCGCAAACAACACACAAAAACAAGGGAAGGAAAGGAGGACACACACTATACAGAATATACAAAGGACTTCCTAATCACCTATGACTTAAACAATTTCAGGTACTGCCCACTATAAGGAAGTGGGAGAGAAGAACCATCCATATAATCAAGGTAAAAAGAATTCTTACCAGCGAAGTGCCTGATCTTGAAAGGTCCGAGCCAAAGGGAATCAAACTTGCCATGGCTGCCACGAGGTTCATGCCTTTTATCCCACAACAAAACAGTGTCTCCAATTTTGAAATCCCTGAACCTGGCTTTCTTATCAAATAAGACCTTTACTTTCTGTTGGTGAGTAGATATCCTATCAGCAACTTCCAATCTGTCCTCATTCAATTTGTGAAGATACATGATTCTCTTATCCAAAGAATCATTGAAACTGGTATCTTCAATGGCCTTCATTAAATGCAAGGCTGGAAGCTCCACTGTAACTGGCAATTGGGCCTCCACTCCATATACTACCTGAAAAGGAGACATCCCAATGGCTCTCTTAGGTGTGATCCTATCTGCCCAAAGAGCATCATAGAGTTTCTTGTGCCAGTTCCGTTGGGATTCATTGACTAATTTCCTTATTATGGCCACCAGATTTTTATTTGTTGATTCTGCTTGTCCATTTCCCTGAGGATAGTAATCTGAGGAGTGAGCTAGGGAGATGCCATATCCATAGCAAAAATCCATCATCTCAGTTGAAGAAAAGTTTGAAGCATTATCTGTCACAATCTTGTTTGGCACACCATACCTTATCAAGATGTTTTCTTTGATAAAACTGCATACTACTTCTGAAGTAGTACTCTTTACTGGAATGGCTTCTACCCATTTGGTGAAATAATCTGTGGCAGTTAATACATGGGTATGACCAGCACTAGAAGAGGGATTAAGTGTTCCAATGAAATCTAAACCCCATTGCTGAAAAGGTTCTTCGATCACAACTGGTTTAAGGGGCAAGGAGGCCAATTTGGGTCTACCCACGAAAGTCTGACAAGCCTCACATTTATCAACCCATTTTGATGCATCCTTGAACAAGGTAGGCCAGTAATATCCTCCACGAAGTATTTTATGAGCAGTGACAGTTGATGAGTAATGCCCTCCACATGCCTGATCATGAAAAGCTGAGAGTAGCTTCTTCTGCTGCTCCTTGTCCACACATTTCAAAAACCTTCCATCTAACCCACGTTTAAACAAGGCATTTTCCCACAACACATATTGGGTTGACCTTAGTTTAACGGCTCTCTTCTCTTTGGTAGTCAAATGAGAGGAGCATTCTCCATAGGTGAGAAAGTGAGCGATATCAGCATACCATTCATCAACTGAGCTAAGAAACAGAACGGTAGGAAGACCAACTTTATCCTCCAGTAACTCATGTCTAGCTCCTTCAGCGATGAGTTCACACAGGCCTTTTCCACGGACGAGCTTGGTTGGTTTGATGTCAATATCATATTCTTGAACCTTGGCCACCCAGTTCCCTCTCTTGGATCCAAATTCCTGCTGTGTGAGAATTGACTTGATAGTTGTATCCGGTACCAACACCGTGGAGTGAGAGTTAAGAATGTAAAAACGAAACTGCTTGACAGCTTTAACCACTGCAAAAGCATGTTTTTCCATTATGGTGTATTTTAACTCATGATTTTTTAGAATATAGCTCATAAATGCAATTGGGAGTTCGTGCTCATTAGAATCTTCCTGAGTCAAAACAGCAGCCAAGGTGTTATCCGTGGCGTAGCAATAGATAATGAAATCTTTGCTGAAATCTGGACATGCTAAAACAGGAGTTTTAGCAATGGCCCTTTTAATACCTTCAAAGGCTTCTTTCCCTTCAGGAGACCAACCAAACGTTTGTTTTCCTTTCATCATTTGGGAGATATTCAAAGTTAGCTCTGCAAAATCAGGGATGAACCTTCTCAAAAAGTTGATCTTACCAAAGAAAGAGTGCACTCCCTTTTTGCTGGTTGGAAGAGGAATTTGCTGAATAGCTTGAACTCACTCAGGATCAATTTTTATACCATCTTTGGAGACAACGTGCCCCAATAATTTCCCCTCCGTGACACAAAAAATAGATTTCTTAGGATTCAAAGAGATCCCATGTTCTCTACATCTTAGCAGAACTGTCTCTAGATGCTGGAAATGATCCGCCCTTGTTTTAGAAAATACAGTCAAGTCATCAAGGTATACGACGATACACTTTCCTTTCAAACTTCCAAAGGCCAAATCCATAGCCCTCTGAAAAGTGGCACCGGCATTGATGAGCCCAAAAGGCATCCTTTTGTAAGCAAAGGTACCCCAAGGGGTAGTGAAAGCCGTTTTGTGTTGGTCTGTGGTATTAACTTCTACCTGGTTATATCCTGAGAATCCATCAAGCATAGACAACATTTCGGATCCCGTTACTGCTTGCAAGACCTGATCCATCATAGGTAAGGGATAATTATCTTTCAAGGAAGCTTGATTTAGATTCCTGAAGTCAACACAGATACGAATCTCACCATTTTTCTTTCTAACGGGCACAATATTGGCAATCCATGTTGAATGATGGATAGGAAAAATGATTTTGGCTTTCAATAACTTCTGTATTTCTTGAAAAATGGTGTCAGCTATTTTAGGATTATATTGCCTCTGCTTCTGTTTAAAAGGCTTAATCCCAGGTTTGAGAGGGATAAAATGCTGCATCTCCTTTGGTTGGAAAGCTTTTAAATCTTCATAGGAATAAGCAAGAACATCCTTATACTTTTTCAAAAGACTCATTACCTTCTTCTTTTCTTCTGAGGTGCAACATTTTCCAATGTTCACGAGTTTAGGATCAGTAGAACTCCCAATATTGATTTTGTCATATTCGGCTGATTGTTGGGGTCCAGTAGAAGCTCTAAACTTTACATACCTGTCGTGTTTGTCAAACAGTTTTTCTAAACTCACCAATCCTTTTGGAATCTTGTTTCCTTTGAGTTTGATACATCCATCCTGATCCGCTTCTTCTTCTTGGGTGGCTTCTTTGTTAAAGGGCACACTTTCACGAGGCAAATTATCACTTCCTTCAAAGTACAACTGTTCAAAATTATCCTTGAGTTCTAAGAAAGAAAGCAAGTGTTGATCGTTATTGAAAACTTGCCAGTTACTTGTATTATCAGGTACACTGGGTCTATGAATCATTTCAATGGTGAACTTATCTTGAGAAAAGTCAGGATGAGGAATAAGCAATGACCCTGAGACTGCTAGAGAATCAGCCCTGGTATTCTTCTCCCTAGGCACTGCTTCGATGGAGAAGGCATCAAGAAATTCAATGGAGTCCCAAACCTGATTCCTGTAATGTTTCAACCTTCCATTCTTTACCTGGAAGAGGTTTCTAACTTGCTTGACAATCAATTCCGCATCCCCACGAGCTAGAAGATTCTTCACACCCTGTTCTTTTGCCACCTGGAGTCCAAGAATGAGAGCTTCATACTCTGCTGTATTATTGGTATTTTCAAATTGCAACTTGAATGAGAAAGGATGAATGCTTCCTTCAGGCGACACCAATATGACACCAGCTCCAGAACCAGCTGAAGAACAACTTCCATCAAACTCTAATATCCAAACATCATTAGGATCTTTAGGTGAGACTTTGGGGAGTTGGATTTCTTCTGGAGACATAATCATGTAGTTGCCATGCCCCATATCCTCATAGAGTATTTGTGCTTTGGGATCATCAGTTTTTTGTACAATATACTCAGACTGCTTCTCAGGCAGCAGCTTCTTCATTTTCCCATTAACAGGTATGAGGGCATGTGACCAATCCATTTGAATTTCTCCACCCACATCCTTACAGAAGTTTCTGCTTAGCAACATCCCATATGAAGGAGGAATATCTGCTACTAAGATAGTAGCCAAAACTTTCTTCTCAGGCAAAGTAGCAAAAGCCACTTGTGCGTCCTTAATTCTTCCGACCAAGGGCACTTCCTTACTCTCCATGGAATAACAAGATCCGTAAGTGCGTGTGAGAGTCAAGCCTAAGGCATGAGCTACTTTGGCAGGCATTACATTGTCTGATGCTCCTGAGTCTATGACGCAATTACTGAGCCTATGGCCAGCTATAAGGAGTGTTACATAAAATGGTTTGATTTTGTCATTGGGTGAGGTGACAGCGGCTACCAGATTAGGCTGTGGTGCAGAAGAAGGAGTGGGTAAAAGGCCTTTAGAGGTAGTTTTAGAATGGGAATTGACAAAGTGAATCATTTTAGCAAAAGCCTTGGGATGAGTTTGATAATATTCAGCCTCTGAGATTTGAACCTTAGTCTTTTTTAAGTGATCAATAATATCGAAAGACCCAGAAGTGGACGGGTTATCATCACTTGAGATCCTAGTTTTATCAATTTTAGGGGAAAAAGAAGTAACTTTAGTAGCAGAATTGACAGGACTCACCTTTGGTGTAGATGAAATGGGGATAGGAGATCCTCTTTTTGCAATTACAGGGATAGTTGTCGGCTGCTCCTTAGATTTCTTGGTGGGCTGCATCACTTTCTCCCTCTGATTTGTCTGCTCTCGAGTCATGACAGCGTATGATTCACTATTCATGTCTGCTACTACTTCGTCATAATCATCCCCTTCATCAATGCCTTCAGTGGTGAAGAAATTAACTCGAGATCCCTCAAGTTCATCTGTTTCATCATCAACCTCTTCAACAAATTCCTCACAATCTTCATTAACCTCCTCATCCTCTGGTTCCTCAACTTCACAGGTTGCATTGACAGGAACTTTAATAGGAGGTCCTTCAAGCGCTAGCCTTGTTTGAGAAGCAGGCAAATGATTTCTGGGCTGAAAATTCCTCCTTGGAACGTCTGCATAGGGAGTATGCTGAGCCAATTGTTTCTTAATGGCGATGAGATCATTTGCAAGTTTTTGTACCAATGGATCAGTATTAGGTCCAGGAGTGGAAGAGGAGGAAGAAGCAGACTTAGATTTAGAAGGGTCTCTCCTCAACTTCCCTGACATGATTAAATCATCTTCAACACTAACAACAAGAGTTTGATCCTCGGCCAATGTTGCGAGATTAGCCCTTCTCAGTGCATAACTAACTTCAGGCAATTGGGCGTTTAGGAAGAAGCATTTTTGAATTTGATCTACAGGTTGAGTATTTGGTGGAATTTTGTTAATCAACCTGTTGAATCGAGCCACAAATTCTCTCATGGGCTCTTGTGATTCCTTCTTTATTTGAGAAATTTGGGCTAGCAAAGCATGCACGTCTTCCGCCGGTTTGAAACGGTTTTCAAACCTAGTTCTCATTGTGTTCCAGCTAGTGATAGCTCCGGCCGGAAGGTGATAGAACCAATCAGCAGCATTATCTTGTAAAGTCTCAACAAAAAGTCTTACGGAGACGTCTTCATGTTCAACTCCCAGAACTCCGCATGCAACTATGAAGGCTGCGATGTGTTCATCAGGATGTACTTTACCATCGCCTTTGAATTTAGGAAAGTTCTTCCGGTTACCTCTGGGTAACTCATGCAAAGGCTGAGGAAGGGCAAGAGGCCCAACACGATGGCCCCAAGGCAATGGTACCACCATTCTTGGAAAAATGGCTTGAAGAGGAACTGAAACACCAGCAAGAATCAAAGCTCGAAGATTAGGACTGATTTGTTCTGAAGGAATACCACCCGTAGGGATTCTATCTTGGACAGGAGGAGTGCTTGTTGAACGAGCCTTTCTATTTCTTCTTGTTGAAGGGAAAGGAAAACCCTGCTGTTCCAAAAGTTGAAACTGAGAATCTTCAATACCAAGGGCCCTTCTCCCTCGAGTAAAACGTGGAGTCGCCAGATCAAAAGATGATCAATAAATGATTATAGAACTGGAATATGATTCCCCAGCGGAGTCGCCAAAAACTGTTGGTCGTCAAAAAGGACTTCAAGAAGAGCAACAGTCAGGGGACAAGAAGTCCCTCCTCTTTAATGGGAGAGGTTCCCTTATTCAGAAACGAACTTATTTACACATATACAAAGCATGATTTTACTTGTGGAACTTGGATATTATGAAAGTGTTTTCTATAAGGATCATCAATCACAAAAGGACTGAGGAATGAAAATGCGAGAACGAGCAGAAAGGCACCATTCAGAATTATAGATGACAGAGTAATTCCTTATGCATGCGAGGGTACAACGAATTGGAATAAGATCATTTGTATCACATTAATAAGATGAAATTTGAAAAGACACAAAGTTCTGTAAATAACATCTGCAAGAATACAAAGCTTCTCAGCATAATACAGACAAATGATCTAACAAGATTAAATGAATAGCTTAGGAATAAAGGAAACCAGATAGACAAAGAATGAAAAATCCTTCTGTATTGATTTCTTTAAGATTTATTTACACTTTCAGAAATAAGCCAAGTTCTTCCTCCTTTCAAAATGGCGAGGAGAGGCCATTATATAGTTTACAAATTAGTTACTCCCGGTAACTACTTCTTTTAACTAATGATTAGTTAAAGGGCTGCAAATCGCAATACCCCAACTAAATACAATAAATTCATGATGAAGAAGAGAAGAAGGAGAAGAATCAGGAGAAGAAGACAAGCGTTCAAGATTGGGAGGGACCCACTGATTTAAGGATCCGTTGTCTGAATCTCTTCAACGCCTCTGCTATGTCTCTGCCACGTGGGACTGATGTGTTGGCAGTAGCAGTCTAACTTGGGCACTTCTCCATGAGTTATCACCATGAGTACGATTCGTTAGTTCTTCTTGAGTCGAAGGACTGAAATGAGCTCCGCAAGCGAGTACAAAAGTCTGCACATTGTACTGAAATTGGGAAGCCACTGGCAACGAAGCCATCTGTCATGAATCATCTGTGCCATAGCTGAAGGGTTTGCATCTGTCATCCTTGCCCAAAAATCCCCAAAATCAAGGTGGCGAACTTCACTGTCCCCGATATCGGGAACGACAGACTCGAGTGGTGAAACTTGTTCCTGCCCCTGGAATTTGATCTTCATGTTGATAGTAACTCGGAGAGCAAAGCTGCAAGCTAGACTTGGGATGGAATCGCAAGGGAAATGGATACGCGCGCAGAAATTTTGGTTGCAAGGGTTCGAGCAATAGATAGCATGAAAGCAGTGTGCAAAAACGCATAGGGGGTAGTTCATTATATAGCCGTTTAGGAGAGAGAAAGGCAATAAATGGCATTAAATACATTCTACCAAATTGAAAAGCAAGATATTCGGGTAGAGCGGGAAAAATTAGCACGAATGGCACTTGGTTCATTTGGGACACGAGGGACGCGAAAGCGCGAAGTACGCGGTTCGGCCGATTCGGGCGATGCGGGGAAAAGACGCACAAATGCTTTTGGGACATGCGGGACGAAAGTACGCGGAATACGTGAATCGGCCGAATCAGACGAAAAGGGAACAACGGGTCCGGGTGAACTTGGGACATGTGGGACAAAAAGTTCCGACGGGCCCGAAAAGAACAGACTTCGGGTAAACCGGCCGATCGGGGAACAGAGAGCCCAAATGAACCTGGGACACGCGGGACAAAAATGTCCGACAGGCCCGAAAAACACACAAAATGACCCAAAAAATGTAGATTTTCCCAATTTCTTGACTTTTCACATTATCAGGACAACAGAAAAGACACTTAACCTCAAAATTTTAATTTTCAACTTCTTAAAAGCAGGGGAATTTTGAGTGGACAAAAACAATTCCACTTACCCTCGACATTAAAATCGAAGAAGGAAGAATTATAGATAGAGTGAAACTCTTCTCATAATCAGTAGACTGAAAAACTCTGGGGAATACTGAAACTCCATAGCCACTTTCTCAACCACCTTGGTCCGTGATAATGTGAAGGCTGTGACGCATGATACCATGACCATGTAAGCATTTATCTGACATGCAATGCAGCGCCACCTTGAAGAATGACGACTTTTGTATTTACGTGAGCGTCACTAAATTTGCATCCAAAACCCCTAATTAACCCTGCCACTGTTATGCCGGGCCCTCTGTAAGTAGTCTCTACTCGCTGACGCTTACTTATGTCCACTAACGCCCATCCCATCGTCTCTGTTAAAGACTAGCAAATGGTATAAATACCCCGCTACCACCAACGTATTTCTCTCTACCTGCTTTCATTCCTTTCTGAAATATACGACAGAAAAATCTCTTGCTCTGAGAATTCTAATACAGAGTAAATTCTTGCTCTGAGAATTCTAACGCAGAAAAGAATGCAAGACAGGATAGGTGATCCATGAAGAATAATTCCATTTGAACTTCATCTATGGATCCGAAACACTTGGTGTTGTTTCTTCTTCTTCTGTTTGCACTGTGTCCGGCTTCATTGTCATCCAGCGAACAAACCGATGCAGCAGCGCTTTTGAGCTTGAAAAAATGGGTACAACATGACCCAGCCGGTGTTCTCCAGGGATGGGATTCCGCACAGGATCTCTGCTACTGGCACGGAGTAACTTGCTCATATTGGCGAGTCACAGAGCTCGACTTGAGCAGGTCAGGCCTCGTGGGAATCCTCCCTGCTTCTTCTCTAGCCTCTCTGGACAAGCTCCAGGTACTCAATCTCTCCCAAAACTCCTTTTCCGGAAATGCTTCCCTCCTCATAAACCTCCCTCTGGGTTTACAGCAATTAGACCTGTCAGTCAACCAAATCACGGGTTCAATCCCCGCAGAGTTCTTCACAATGCACTCCAAACTCAGTTTCCTTAGTCTATCTCACAACAACCTCACCAGCCTTACTGTTTTCAGTTCCGACCAGCTGCGAATTCTGGATCTTTCCTTCAACAATCTGTCCGGAGCAATCTCAGAGCCAGACAAATTCATAGCCTGTAACAGTCTCGTTTCCCTGGACATGTCCTCAAATTTCTTGGTAGGCCACATTCCTTCCTTGTTTTCAAACTGTACTGCATTGCAGACTCTGAATCTCTCGTCAAACCAGCTGGGTGATGCCATCCCCAGATCCTTAGGCGAGCTTATATCTCTTCAGCGGCTGGACTTTTCCCACAACCACTTGACAGGCCCTATTCCTCCCGAGCTGGGAAACACCTGTCAATCTCTCACAGTACTCCAGCTCTCGTCTAACAACATCTCTGGCTCGATTCCCTCCTCTTTCTCCACTTGCTCTGTGTTGCAGGTTCTGAATTTAGAAAACAACAACATATCTGGGCTTTTCCCAGATTCGATCCTGGGCAATCTTCTTTCCTTGGAGAGCCTGCTTCTGAGCAATAACTACATTTCGGGTCCATTTCCAGCCTCCATCTCCAGCTGCAAGAATCTCAAGGTAGCCGATTTCAGCTCCAACAAGCTATCAGGCTCCTTGCCTCGCTCCATATGCCCGGGGGCTGCAGCTCTGGAAGAGCTTAAGCTTCCAGATAACCTCATCACAGGCCGAATCCCTAAGACCCTGGCTTATTGCCCCAAGCTTAAGACCATAGACCTGAGTCTCAACTTTCTGAAAGGCCGGATTCCTTCTGAGCTTGGGAGGCTTAACAATCTGGAACGCCTGATGATGTGGTTTAATGGGCTGGAGGGAAGAATTCCTCCTGAGTTGGGGCAATGCAGTAAGCTCAAGAATCTCATCCTTAACAACAACTATCTTACAGGGGAAATCCCCCAACACCTTGCTAATTGCAGCAATCTGGAATGGATTTCGTTGACAAGTAACGAGATCCGTGGAAGGATACCCAGAGAGTTTGGGAGGCTCGGCAGGTTGGCAATACTGCAGCTGGCCAATAATAGCCTGAGTGAGGACATCCCACAGGAGCTGGGAAACTGTACCAGTCTGCTCTGGTTGGACTTAAATAGTAACAATCTGAGTGGGGACTATTCCCCGGCATTTGGGACGTCGAGGGGGTCTTGCCCTTAGTGGGATTCTTTCAGGCAATACCCTCGCATTCGTGAGGAACATTGGGAGTTTTTGCAAAGGTGTTGGTGGGTTGCTGGAATTTGCAGGAATCAGGCCGGAGCGTCTTCTCCAAGTGCCCCACCTTGAAGACATGCGACTTCACCAGGTATGAGGTTTTGAAATTTTGACTTGGATTGATGATGGAAAGTAAAACTGATGCCGTCTAAATTCACATTATGTTTAAAATTTCCAACCATAACTGAACTTTTTCCTCCTCCTTTTCGTTCTCTCTAAGTTGCTCTTCAGCCATTGTTGGATTTTTCCTTTCTATTTACTGAGCAACCTTTTTTTTATTGTAGTATTTGCCAACTTCATGCGAAAACAAACTATCTTTTGGTGTTCCTTTTAACTAATGTTTTCAGGTTGAGTTGGAGAGTTTTGAAGTTTGCAGGAAAGTGATCAATGATAGAAAGGATAAAATTTCAGAAATAACCTTTCTGTTATTTGTAGAAGAATGTGAGAAAAACCCAAATATTCAGTAGCTTACTGAAATATATGGATTAGAGCAGAGTAAATTGTTTCTATTTATGCCTTAAGCAGGCCCTGGAGATCTATGGAACTGAGAATATATTGTGCAGAAGATTTTCTGCAGCTGTTATGGAGTTCACTTTTTACACTATTAGTGTAAGCAGCTCGGCTGACATTTACATCAAATCTCTCTCTTTCGACATCACATACGAAACATTAAATTAAATTGAATTCAAACCAATGAAATGCTAAGCAGAATGGGAAGGTATTAGTACTGCATAGTGATCCACAACAAAGGATATGTAACTGTCTTTTCTGTGGGTGATCACAATGACTAACAACTACAAGTAAGAGGATCTACAAAGAACAACTACTGCTAATGTAGAAAGATATTAACAAATCAATTTAGGGCCTGTACCCCAAGGCCAATGGACAAAGCTTCATATTTACCTCTTTAGTTAGTCTGCCTGCTGATAGATGTGTTAGAATTATGGGTTAATAAAGCCTCAAATTAAATAACAGCTAAGCTGGTAAGTTTTTTAAAAAAATAGTTTGTAACATTTTTCTTAGTCCATCTCCTACAAATATTCACAACAGATTCATTTCATTTCATGTCACCAGGCTATACTCTGGCAGTGCTTTGAACGATTGGACCCACTATCTCAGCCTGGAATACCCTCCGACCTATCCTACAATAATCTGCAGGGGGAACATTCCTTCAGAGTTTGGTGAAATGGTGGCCCTGCAGGTTCTTGGTCTTGCCCATAACAAGCTCACTGGCCCTCTTCCTGCTTCTCTGGGACAGCTCAGAAATCTAGGAGTCTTTGATGCCGCACACACAACAAGCTCCATGGTAGCATTCCGGATTCCTTCTCCAATCTAACATTCTTAGTACAAATAGACCTTTCAGACAATGACCTGGTTGGACCCATTCCTTCCAGGGGTCAACTCAGCACCCTGCCTGAAATCACAATATGCAAACAATCCTGGCCTCTGTGGAGTCCCTCTTAGCCCTTGCTCTGTTCAGTACCCAGGCAATAACAATATAACTGACAACACCAACATTCAAACTTTGAAGAGACCCGCTGCTGCATCATGGGCCTAATAGCATTGTTTTGGGCATCTTGATCTCCATGGCTTCTGTCTGTCTGTTGATTGTTTGGGCAATTACTATGAGGGCCAGGCAGAAGGAAGGAGAAGCAGCTGCCATTCTTAGCACCCCTGCATAACTCCAGCAATATTACAACATGGAAGATAGGAAAGGAGAAGGAGCCACTCAGCATCAATGTTGCTACCTTCGAGCGACCTCTCAGAAAACTCACCTTCTCCCCAACTCATTGAGGCCACCAATGGATTCTGTGCAGAAAGCCTGATAGGCTGTGGGGGATTTGGGGAAGTTTTCAAGGCCAGCTTACGAGATGGGTCTGTTGTTGCCATCAAGAAACTAATCCGGTTGAGCTGCCAAGGGGACAGAGAATTCATGGCAGAAATGGAAACCCTTGGCAAGATAAAGCACAGGAACCTGGTTCCTCTGTTGGGCTACTGCAAAGTAGGGGAAGAGAGGCTTCTGGTGTATGAATATATGGAATTCGGAAGCCTAGAAGACATGCTTCATGGGGAAAAAGCCAAAACTCTTCTCACCTGGGAAGTAAGAAAACAGATTGCCAGAGGAGCTGCCAAGGGCCTTGCCTTTCTCCACCACAACTGTATTCCCCACATAATACACAGAGACATGAAATCCAGCAATGTGCTTCTGGATAAGAACATGGAAGCCAGAGTTTCCGACTTCGGAATGGCGAGGCTAATCAGTGCATTGGACACTCACTTGAGTGTGAGCACTCTTGCAGGCACTCCTGGTTATGTCCCTCCTGAGTATTACCAGAGCTTCAGGTGCACTTCTAAGGGAGATGTTTACTCATTTGGTGTGCTTTTGCTAGAAATCCTTACTGGAAAGAGACCCACTGACAAGGAAGAGTTTGGAGACAGTAATTTGGTTGGGTGGGTGAAGCTCCATCTCAACCAGGGGAAGGCAATGGAGGTCATTGATCCAGATTTGGAAGGACATTGGTGCAAATTCTGAAGTGTTGAGGTATCTCCAGATTAACAATGCAATGCTTGGAGGATTTCCCATCTAGAAGGCCTAGCATGATACAAGTGGTTTCCATGTTCAAAGAGCTCCATGCTCGTAGTGGTGGAAGCTGAAATACCAATGTATGAACTATGCTTCTGGTTCTATTTTAGAACCTCAAACCACAAAGAAATCCCAGACCACCCTCTAGCTCCGGCATTCATAGAGTGTTCAGAAAAAAATGCTTGGATTATTCCCAATCTTGAGAGTGAGCCATGAGGGCTGTATAAAAGTTTTTAGAAGGAGTCCTCTGTAATTCTATGTCATTGTCACCTGAATAATGGCCCTGCTTGATCAAATCAAATATCCATGTGATTGTGCATTTGTAATTTCAGATAAGGAAATATTATCACCACCTTATTTTGTGCCGGTATTTTTTTCATATGGTTAACCGATTTTCAGATACTTGGTTTTTCCGACGCGGTTATCAGCACTTGCTGAAGCTGCTAACAGATAATGTTAGTGTTTAGTTGCATTTTTTTTAAGGGTTTTCGTTTTTTAACATCTGTTCTCTAAGTTGTTTCTATTAAAAAGGCCACTCTTTATTATTAAAAAATTGATGTTTAAATATATGAAGTTTGCATTTGGTCTTGTTTATGAGTTGTTTTATTTTGTTTTTTGGCCAGCATATGTCACCTTCGTTTTGTTGTAATTTATTATTTATTATGCAATAATATGATAAGTCTTAAAACTTCCATCATGTATATCAATTTTTCCGATGTTTTCTGTTGTCAATGTTTTGATATATAGTGTTTGTGTTTAGTTGTGTATTTTTATTTTTATTTTTGCAGTTTTTAAAAAAAATTTTGGGGTTGTGTATGCACCTCTTGTTGTAAATTATTTTAAACTTATTATTTTGCTTTGAAATAATATGATATGAGTTTGATTTTTTTTTAATCATGTATATTAAAATTTGGATGTTTCAATATATAGTGCTTGTTTTTAGTGATGTGTTTTCTGGCTGTTTTTGTTTTGTTTACCTGATTGTGTATATTAATAGACGGGTTGTTTTGTTGTAAAGTTATTATTTTATTTTGAAATAATATAATATATCGATGAATTCCGATATTTTAAAAATAAATAAATAATATTCTATGTACAATATCATGCTCAATTTGCCTCTATATACATGCCTTACTAACCAAAGTTAGACATGTCTCTTCAGTGCACCTTGGGATTGCTTCTACGACTCTAAATCCTCATCGCATGTAGTTTAATGAGTAAGGTCTTTGGTATACATTAGTTTTTAGTGTATATTCTACTTCAATAAATAAAGCATTGTTTTTAAAATGGTTTTAGCGTTAGCCCAAGATGTGACAACTTTATGGCAGTGCAATGATATGGGCTTATTATTCTAGCACTTTTTTTGTGCACATTGATTATTACTAATTTTTTCGTCATATGTCTTGAAAAAATTGGGAATTAAGACTTAATGCAAGTCAACAAACAATTTGGTGTATGTAAGTGTACCAACCCTTTTCAATGGGTGCAATACAACAAAACAACATGCTTGAATTTTGATTTTGACATAGGGATGCTCTTGGAAACAATAAATGAAACTCTTGCATATTCAGTATCACTCTTGCATTCAATCTCTGTGTCATTGACTACACTAATGCACTCGGGTATTCATTAATTTATCAAATTCAAATCATGGCCCTATTGGCATGCAATTCAACACACCATGAGTGGGTATAAACACCTCAAATTTGGTAACTTACCCTTTGACAATGACAAGTTTAGTTTTGTTTCTCTATGCTAAGAAAAATTCTCACATTCTAAGATCAATTGACATATCCTCTCTCCTGCATGAATTGTAAATATCTACACACTTCTCCATCATTCATTCATGCAATATTAATCATTTGAAGAAACAATTTATCACCAAACCTCACTCTTAGACTTTGGATCTTTTGTCACTCAATTTCTATATGGGACTATACAAAATAGGGTCAAATTGTACCATAGTCTGGGATTACCTGTACGGTCCCATTCCCTCTCTCCCAATGACTCTTTTTTATTTGTAAGCTAGGTGGATATTCCACACTAGGATTCACCATCATGGATACTTATTGTTCCAACTCAACAAGTGATGAATAAACAACTCACTTTGCATACAAATTAGAGTTTCAAAGTGCTCAAAATGAAGTCCAACAAACACATAACACAGAAAAGAGATGAGAACAACTGCGAGCACATAACAACATAATATTTACCCTAGAGAAACCCCAATAAGGGAAAAAAAATCTAGTGGGTGAGGCAATAACACCCCCCTTCATTATCTAATTCACTATTTATATAGCATATTGCCATATTCATGGGCATTCACGAAAAGAAATCTCTCTTCAAAGTTTGTACAAGACATTATTAACACTTTATAGACATTCTCTATCTTCCTACATCACTTAGAACACATCATTGTTGGCTAGGAACAACTTCAATCCCAAATAAAGATCTTCCAACCTTCTTTCAGTGGATGGAAGATTCTCATTTTGTTACTCCTCTATCCATTCTTGATGATAACTAACATCCCGTACACCTAGATTGATTCTTTTTGCCATAAAAAATTGCCCAAAAATTCTAAAAAAATAACTTTGGGAAGTTGAAATGTGTCCAACCCGTTTCAAATTCACCCTTTTTTTGGACTCAAAATGGAACCATCGCCTTTTACAGAGAGGTGGTTACACAATTTTGATTGTTGAACTGCGTATTTCGTACTAACAAACGTGTAACTCCTGGAGGGGCGGTTCTATGTCAAGGAAAAAGTCCTCTAACCTCCAGGACACCATAACTTTTGCATACAAACTCAAAATCGAGTGCCTTTTTTTTTGAAAGTGTGTAATTTTTAATAGGAACCTAAATATGCCATCAAAAACATAGGAGGTTCTATTGTGAATTTTATAATAAATTCCTTTTTCCAAGTGTTTACAATATGAATTACATGAATTGAACATATATAAATGCAATTTTGCATCCTAGCCTACCCAATTTGAGATTTTTTAAGTCCCTAAAAGCTTTAGGAAGTGATTATGTGAGGGAAATTCCTCCCCACATATTTTACCTTTCTTGGAGGTGCATCTAATGAACTCTAATGTTCACCTCTTTGCTCCTTTTTAAGTGGCCAATTTCCTTCCATCAAAGACACTTGAAGACTATAAATAGATAGGAAACACCCCATGTAGAAACTTCTAACCCATGGTTAGTAGATATGTCATACAATTGTTTACACCAATCAATCCCCTAGCTTTCAAAAGGAGAAAAAAACATCTTTCCACTAGCATTCAACAACTTGTTACCTTGCGCTGAACTTACCAAGGATATATGCGATTTCCCTTCATATAATTGGATAATGTAGTTCTTCCAATGCTTAACCAACCAATACTAATTTTCCCCTCCACATAAAGATTGCACCACACTCATACATGTAGGGGATGCCAAAAACTATGCCACAAACATCCATATGTACTACATCCACAACAACATTGTCAATGACATGTTCATTTATAACAAACTTGACAATACATTGCTTAGAAACCTTAGTCTTTGCTCCTTTTTTCACCCAACCTAATGTATAAGGATTAAGATGATTTTCCACTTCCAACCCAAGTCTATATACTAGCTCCCTATTAGAATAAATAATAGGTTAGTGTTTCATGTGAGAGTGTTATCATATTATGAATGTGGATAGGAATATGGAGAGATCATAGGAAATAGTTAGGGATTACAGAGATATTATTGGGATGTCTTAGTTGGTACTGATAAGGTTTGACTCCTTATATTAAGGAGTCCTTATATTAAGGAGATCATCCTTAGATATATATTGTAATCTCGATTGAATTGAATAAAAACAAGTGGCAAATATTATTGTGATGAAATTGTGGAAGTCTATCTAAAAAGTTAACAATGGTATCAGAGAAGGTTTGTTCTTGTTCTTCTGATGGAAAAATAGATCGTTTGTTAAGCCTCCTAAACTAGGGGAGAGGACCCTGTAAGTGAGCATGCACCAAAACATGTACATCTCTTTTCACCATAGGTTGTTGACAAAAGTACCAATAGTTGTTCAAGTTTTGGTTAATGACACCTTTTAAGAGTTAATGAGAATGTCACACATAGGGCGCTCGACTCATTGGCCACCTCTTTCAAATGCTTTATATTGATTTTCTTCATATTAAATCAATTCAAAAACCACTGTTCCCTCCAAATAAACACACAAAATGAAAAATGTTGATATGGCACGATCATACCCTACACGATGATATAATTTTTTTATGCTACCGACATACCTACATATATCTACGTGCCCCTAAAGTTAGGTGCACGGTTATAAGATCCTCTCCCCTAATTACGTCGAAGACATATCATAAGTTAAATTGAACCACCGAAATCTGACATACAATACATATCATCTGCGGATGTAATGGCTTCCGTGCATAGATGTTGATTCAAGAAATCTTGGCTGTTTATTTGTGTGACATGGATGTTGTTCACTCTGTCGTTTGTGTGCCACGTGGCGGTTGTCTACTCACCTCACACCATGTCAACCAATGCCTGTCTCTGTGGAGGGAAGCCGTAACCAGACCCGCTCTTTTTGCCTATAGCAGGTTATGGGGAACAAAATCGTGCCTTTACACGGTCGTAGTGTGCGACGCAGGAAAATCGACCCTTCGTCCTGTTGTTTGGCAGCGCTGTACAAATCTAACGCGTGGTGGCCACATTTATTAATGGCTGAAAAGGAACCATACAGGGCAATATCTAGCTGCTTGAGTCCAAAAATAATAAATAATTAAATTTTTTATTTTTCCTTTTATTTTTAACACGTTTTTTTGTGTCTTTGAGTGAAATATTGGTAATTAATGTGTTATCCCAAACAAAACTATCCATACATCATGGATTTGGAATTAAAAAAATAAAAAAAGATGAGATATTTTGAATTTACTTATATACCCACATCACAAGTAGACGTTTCAATTCAACGGAATTTACGAGTTCAAATGCTTATAATTTTTAATTTACATTGACATTCTCGATTTCAATACTAAGTTAAAAAAAAGGTTATGTATTCTTATTCTAATATCAACCAATGCAAAACTAATACATTTTTAGTTTTTTATATTTTTAATTAATAGTATGTTTTGCATATTTTTTATTTAAATTATTTCTGTACAGATATCATGTAGAGAATGTTTTGATGTCTGGCATGTCCGTTATCTCAAGTTATAAGTATTTGATCTCCACCTTTCTAATTACGTCAAAGACGTTTTCCAAGTTAGAATGTATATGAAGTGAACCCACCCCTACTCTGACACCACCCTGATGCACTTTCAACAACATAATATTGTTTATTGTGTTGATTTTTTTATTTAGCTTAGAATGGTATTTGTGCCATGGAATTCTTTATAGACTTGTTGGTAATGGTATTGTCCTCTCTGTAATTCAAAAATAATCTAAGAATAAAGGAATGAGTTCGTGGTTCACAATACAACTTTTGTTAAGCCAAATCCAAAGATACCATGTAACCAAGCATTAACCCCATCAGTGCGACTGCGACTGCGACTTCACCAACGCCACATATAACCTTGGTAAGACTTGCTCAGCTGAATCCATTAATACTATTCTAAAGTAGCTCCTGTAGAGGAACAACCTGCTGGAAATATGACAATAGCCCCATCCATGTAACAGTAGTCTTAATGAACGTGGCCTGAAAGACTGCCTATGACCCCGTCCAAGATTTTGCAACGTAAATCAGAAAAATTTGAGGGAAAAAAAAACATTGAAAGCAATAGAAAACAACTGAAATCAAAGACGAACCAGATGAAGACAAAGGTTTAAACACTAAAAAAACGAGAACAGAAAGTAAAAGAATTATCCTATTCGTCCTTGAAAAAGCGTATGTTTTGCTTGTATTCGAGCCAAATTTGTGTATTCTTATCCACGTCATCCACATGGAAGTTTTCGTCGTGACCCAGGTCATCGTTACTATCCACGTGAACGTCAGTTGTCATTTCATTTAAATGCTTTTAACTGTGTGTTACTTCTTGTTGTGTTGCAAAGGCGTTTGACGATATATGTCTAAGATGTACTATAAAATGAAATGAAATGAAAGATTTTAATGACGTCCACGTGACTAAAGAGTCAAAGGGATTATTTTGAATTTAACAATGATTGAGATATGGTTGCTTTGTTGGCCGTTAGGAATGGATTTTCACTTGGGCTTAACAAAACTTACCAAGCATTTTACCATATTTAATGTGCCTACATGTTTGGTCTCTAAATTATTTTTGAACATGAAAATGATGTAAGGTTTATTTACTCACTTAGGTGATATGGTAGAACATTTAGGTTTTGACTTGAATTTATTGGTTTTCTTCATTTTTTTATTCTGGCCCCATTAAGCACGTATTGCAATCATGTGAATAATGCAAGTGACATTGAGACAATAAAATGGAGCACATATAGTAAAGATTTATTAGGTAGTGACACTACGAGCCATGGAATACATGTGTGGGACATGCAAATATTTAATTCCTACCTTTTTATTTCCAACTCTCCAATCACATCGTTTTAAACAAATTAAACTTCATCTAATCGATAACCTTGACGTCAAAAAAAAAGATAATAACAAAGCCTATTTTATGATCGTCGTCCTGTTGTTGCTCGTCAAATAACCCCTAGTGCATGTTGAGAACGATTTTTCTCCTTTACCAATTAGAAGTATAGATAACGCTTACGGATGAAGGACATGGGAGTCACTTCTTTTGAAGATGTGAACAAGGAAAAGGGTTTGTTGTATTTAGGCGGTTGGGTTTTGAATATGGAATCTATTAGACTTTTCCCATTCTTTATTTTGAGCCGTTTAAGTGCAAATTGCACTCATGTGAAAAATGCAAATGAGATGGAGACAATGATGTGGAACATCGATAACATATATTATTTTAGTACAAACAATCTAAGAATTACAATGGGTGTAGAACATGTGAGTATTTGATTCCTACCTTTTTATATTAAACTTTCCATTAATGTCTTCACCTTATCTTACAAACTAGATTCTGTGCAATCAAAAGCCTTAATGTAATAACAAATAAAATAACAAATCCCAATTTATGTTGGTTAGCTAAAAAGACTCCCTAAATCATAAATGTACATGAAATTGCTACCCATGGGATGCTAGGTCCACTACACATATTATTGTCTCTAAAGTGTCGCATGATACCCGCTAGTAAAAAAAAGCCTTAAAACTACCATATCTTCTAACTATCCAAAAACCACAAGGGTTTGAAATTACAAACAACAACTATTACCATTGGAAATATCAATCAACCACTCCTTTCCTTCTAAGATGTCTACAAAATATGTTGCCCTCTCCATGTCTTTTTAATTGAAACTCGCCTTCTCCTTCTAATGAATGACATCAATGGTAGGTGGTAGAAAATAAAAGTTTCACATTGGTTCCCCAGAGTGTTTCCTTCCCCACCCCCGTCGACTTCTCCACCCCTCAAACGAATTCTCTAACTCTTTTCACCCTCTCTTGTTATTTTGGCCCTTTCAATTTCACTTCTTCAATACATCCCCTTCGGCGTTTCCATTGTGTATTTTCACGTACGATTGCTAGTCCATAGATGCTATCCATTTTTTCCAATAATAGTGGATACTAGAGCCTTATCAAAGATAACGCTCAACCCCATCCAAAAGTGCATCTATCAATTCATTCATCATTGTTCAAAGTTCAAATATTTTGTGGCATGTTTTCATTCACACTTCATGCTCTTTCAACAGTCGTCCATTCACAGTTGCATTATGCAAGTTGCCCATGGTTTCAGTTGCATATTTTGTAGATTTTTTTTTTGTGATTTTACTCTTGTTTTGTGTCTATTATGTATTCTTACAACATATGTCGATTAGTTTGTCAATTATTATAGTTATAGATTTATTGTATTATGGACTTCAATTCAAAATTCGTTCACTAATTTTCATGTCTATTTGTTTATTAAGTGTGATAAAGTCCAAGTCAATATTTTTTAGGTTTTTAAGTCATTAGTAGTTCTTTATTATAAATTTGTTTGTAATGTCTTGATAATAACATTGCTTAGTTTTGTCAATCAAAATTGTTGTTTTAAAAATAAGTCACTGTAGTTTTCATAAGTTTATTATCGAAGTTGTAATGTTATTGTCTTTTGCCAAATTTCATAGTCATTGAAAAAGTTAAGAAAATGTCGTAAGTCGTCAATATATCGTATTGTTTGAAAAATAAATTTCCTTATGAACACATTTTTAGTGGAACCCGACGTTCGATTTGTAAAAATATTGAACTAGAGCTTTGAGTTTTATTCACTTGAGTTAAGCAACATCATAATGGAAGGTGTAAAAAATGGATGAAGAAGGTAAAATAACGACCTCTCGTTAGTCACTAGCATTGGGTTTGTTTTTGTTATAGTGACGCTTTATGTGTTTTCAATTCAATGTGTTTTCTTTCCATTGTTATTTTCTCATAGTTATTGTTTATTGGTTTGTTGAATGAAACTCTACTGTGAAGTTTGGGAAATAAGGACATGTACCTACAAAATTTTCTTTTTGGGGGCAAGGGAAGATTTTGAGGTAGCTCAATATGGATTGTTGTCCAACTAGTGAGGGAGCTCTAGGAATCAGGAGGATTCAAAACTCGGGAACCCAGGGAATGGGAATTGACCCTTAGAGTTCATCTCACCACTACACCTTTCTGAGGGTAAAGAGATAGCTCGATGGAGTGTACCTAGTATAAGAAATGTTTTTAGGGAGAATCATTTCCATGATGATTTTTTTTTCTCCCATGTTCACACTGGGGGGGATGTTAGGAAAAATAATATGTTAGTGTTTTATGTGAGAGTGTTAACAATAAAATGAGTAATTAAAATCATATTAATAATGTGATTTTTAATAACAAATCACATATAGATAGGAATTGTTGGAAGCACATCCACTTAGAAGGGGGGGTGAATCAATGTGCATTAAACTTTCATTCATTTATACATTAACATACATCAACTGTTTAATTTAACTTAGCCATTATGAATTATCAAGACAAAACAACCATTAAACACATGCAAAAGGAGAACAAGAACACATGAACACCATATTTAAGTGGGAAACCCTTATAGGGAACAAAACCCACTGATCAATGAAATGAACAACTACCCTATTAACAAAGATCAAATTTAGTTGAGCACCAACCCAACAAAGAGCACCAACCCCTAAGTTTAGTGAAGCACCAACCCCACAAGGATCACTAACCCCTAGATTTAGTAGAGCACCAATCTTACAAGGAACACCAACCCCTAGATGAATCAACACTAACTAAGCCACCTGATTGTTTTTCATTTTCAGAATGTTTCTATAATAATAGATGATGAATCTTCTTTAGCTCTTCCTTCTTCTCTCTTTCTCAAAATTGCCTTATAGGTTTTTTCACACAACAAGCTTCTTCACCAAGCTGATTAGGTCATCTGACCTTGAAAATCACATGCTCACCACCTTTTGAATCTACATGAAAACTCCACTTCCATCTTACTCGTACTTTTTCATACATTCTCTACAACAAAATAGGTCTTCTTCACATGCTTATATACATCACTTAAGCATCATACACATCTAGGTCGGCCATCATAGAAAATAGAAAACTATTAAAATATGGAAAACATATGAAGACGTCATTCACAAGCCTCCTTAGGTTGGTAATATCACTTTGTAAGAAAATTCCTCCATTAGGTCTTAAGGAGACCTAAATCCTCAAAACTACCCTCTCTCTAAAACCAAGTCATCTTGTCCTATATGGCTTTCACCAAAAAATAGAAACCACTTAGACATTTTTTCTAAATCCACTCCATGCCTCCTAAATTTTTCTTCAATTCTATCCCACTATATCATGTCATGAAGCCACCATTAGGATCAACTATCCTCATTAGGTCTGTGACCTACAAAACCAGTCTTCACATATTGAATAAAGAACACCATAAAATCACCTCAACCTTGCATGCATGACACATGAATATAAATATCATGACATCAGGGTCATCACCAACTTCTTATAACACTTTGAATTGGATTGTAAGAGCCCAAGAACAACTCTACAACCATGTCACCAAAAAATGCCTTTATACCTCAAAACCAGTCTTACAAGAATGACCTCAAAAGACCCCCTACTTGGGCTAAATATTGTTCTGAAACCACCATGTAAATGTATTATGGATTCCATACTTCATCAAAAATTCATTTGTTCATCTGGTCGGATGTAAAAATTGAGAGAAAACATAACTTCTTTCGAAACTTACCTTTTTCTGTGAAGTCCATACACTGTCATGACACACCAATGCCACCTAGATAAATATGGAGGAGTTCTCTACAACCTCCAATCATAAAAAAAGGGGAAATAATCCATTCTGAGCCATATTGAACAAGTTATTCTCCATCACTATCTAACTAGGGTTTAAGGAGGGTTATAGTCCACCTTACGTTCTTAACGATTGATCATAAAGCTTTACCCCTTAATCTCTGAACTAATGCTTGAAATTTCATCTTAGGTACATTCCAAAACTACCATAAATATCTTGGCCTCTCATGAACATCTCACACGTGCCAATGAGCATCAAAGAGTCCTTCTCGAGATGGGTTTCTCACTTTCAGTGAACTTGGTAGAGATAAAAACACAATTTCATGCTAATTCCTTCAAACTAGGTCTTGAAACTTTGTCCAATCCTATAGAACAATTTGAAACACATTTCCCAATGCTCACCTTTTCACACTTAGCTCAGAATCAGATAAATTAACCTCATTAGGCCACCTAGGGATTAAGATAGGTTTAGGTACATACCTAGAAAACATGGCAAATCCTCATAAACACACTCTGAGACACTTATGAGTGTCTTTACACCTCATCTCTAAGTTACCCTTGCTCTTACCATGCTCAACTAGATTCTTCATACCTATGAACCACCATGTCATACCATTCTCCTTCATGTATGTTGACTAGGCCTCCTAACAAAGATTCTTGATCATGCTTGCACCTCCCATGCTAGCCACCTTATGAATTTTTCACTCTTTGCCACCAACAAGATCCTTCAAAAACCTTCATGAAATCACTATAACATCCACCTATCGCTGCCATATCATTGCATCACTCCTATAATCCATCATATTTGTTGAAGACACCTCATAAATGAAAAATAGACCAAGCAAATCAAGTTGACATAAACAAAACAAAAGTCATCAATGAATGAAACTACCAATCAACCTTCATATATGTCATTACTTTATCCTTTTGAAATCAATGATACTTATTGACATCAATGAACACACCACTTGCTAACAAGATTCCCCCCTTTGTCATTGATGGAAAACCCAGTCATGGAAAACACATATAACTCATTCTCTCAAGTCACCATCTCATTCTCCTCCTTTGACATTAATGACAAGGGGTCATGCCTGTAACATATTAGTTCTCTTCTTCTGTCATCTCATTAGGATTCACCATTTGGTTGGAAACATCAACCAAACATAACAAGCTCCATTTGACCTCTTCATCTTTGTTTTGAATCTTTAGAGAAACATAGCCCCGCCTTAGCAGATACATGCCTTCAAAGAACTACCTTTTGAGATGAGAACGCCTCATTGACTCCCCTTAAGTCATTGACACCTCCAACATGCCTTGATGCTTTCCCTCAAGGATATTGTCTAACAACAATATAAGATACTTGTGTTACCATCTACCCATCTAAGAGCTACCAAGCTCCCCCTTAGATCAAGCACCTTCCATAGGAAACTCTTTCTTACAATAAGAGCTCAACACACAACATATGAAGCATAAAATTTTCATGCTTCCCCTAAACTAAACATCCACCAAACTTGTAACTTTTTTGACTTTCCCTCTTTGAAAATGCATACCTTCTTCTATAGACAACTACCTTCTCGTGGAGCTATCAAATGAACCTTCTCAGATCCCCCTGACTCCTTATCTTCTTCAATGGACACTATAATAATAATGAAATACAAAACTAGGACATCTCCACCTTGTCTTCATGATATGAGTTCAAATTTATGCCAGCCATATAGAGAATGAACAACACAAGAAACTTTGACATACCTTTATCCATCAATACAGATCCTTCAAAAACCTTCATGACATCACTAGAGCATCCACTTATCACTGCATCACTCCTATAAGTGATCATATTTGGTTAAGACACATCATCAATGACAACTAGACCAAACAACTCAACTTGAAATCAACACAACACAAGTCATCAATGAATGACACTACTAATAAACCTTCATACATGTCATTGCTTTCTCCTTTTTCCATTAATAACACTTATTGACATCAATGACAATACCACTTGCCAACATTAATATGGAGAGATCCTACGACATAGTTAGGGATTAAGGGTATACTATTGGGATGTATTAGTTGGTTTTGATAAGGTTTGACTCCTTATATTAAAAGGAGACCATCCTCCTATATATTGTAATTCCAATTGAATTGAATAAAAATAAGTGGCGAATATTATTGTGTTGAAATTGTGGAAGTCTATCTAAAAATTTAACACCCTCTACTAATTAAATTTTCTTGAGAACATGAAATAAAAAGAGAATCTACCTAAGTTTTATTTTTAATTTGGAATTTAATATGGAAAATATTAGAAATATCACCTTTTTGTGGAGCATCCTTATAATTGGAATTTCCCAAACATACCTTCCCTTGAAAAGAAGTGGATCACTTTCTCTCTTCTCCATCTTGGTTACACCCATCCTATTTTTATAGAAGTAAGGTCATAACATTGTTCTTCCTCTTGTTCCTAAAAGGATGTAACTCTAGATGGAACTTCTAACATGTCTCCTCTATATGATCATCACATCACAATTCCCACAATTATCTACACATTCTTTATTATAAATATAAGTATCATTCAACTCACCTTCCTTATCATCATTTGAAGAGGGATATGAACCCTTGTCCCCATCCATCTCAAGATAATGAGCTTAAGAAAAAGTCTCATTGAGATCTTTGGGCTTAGCTAGCAACACTGACCTCCTCAAGTGATTACAACAACCCCCCAACATACTTCATTAAGATGTCACGAGAAAAAGCGTCTTGTCCCATTTGCACCACCATATTATGAAACATAATGGTATAATCCTGCACAGTTTGTCCTTGTTCTTGACTAAGATATTGTCAAACAATATATCATTCCTCTTCATAAGAAATAGGATATAATTGTTTGTTAATAAAAAATTTAAGTTCCTCCCACTTACTAAGGGGTGGTAGCTTCTTCATAACTAAAGAATGAATATACCTCTCAAATCAAGATAATGCATTTCATAGATAACTTCAACTTTGCAAATGAGATTTTTTGACATTCATTAATTTGATGTAAACCAAAGTATACATCAATCCGAGTCAACCAATGGTGTAGCCTCTCCACATTCACCTCTCCATCATATGGCTTAATTTCAATATTTTCCTCAATCTTAAATAGAGGTGGAGCTTGGTTGGCATGTGGTGGTTTTTTTATCCTCTCATGTTTGGGAGCACCCTCCTCATTTTATTCTAGTGCCTCCATCGAAGCACCAATATTATCCATGATGGATCCCAACCTATACAACTTCTTCAATGAAATATAAATACTTACAACATCCTCTGCTAACTTACAAAACCATTATTTAGTTGTATGGGCTTCCTCATCATCAAAGTGTGTCATGCTTCTTACTTATGTCTTCCAATTCTTGGTGAAGATATCTTCTTGTAAGGGAAACAAGTCACCTTTTCCACAAACACATGTTTCTTGGGCATATAACTGCAACACAAGTCACATAAAACCACACTTTAAAATGGAACAAAAATTACACAACTTATGAAAAGTGTTAGAAAATATTCTATGGAAAAAAGAAAAATCATCTCTGATACCAATCTGATACATAAGCTAGGTGGATATTCCACACTAGGTTTCACAAAAACAATACATATTATTCCAACACAATAAGTGATGAATAAACAACTCACTTTGCGTACAAATTAGAGTTTCAAAGCGCTCTAAATGAAGTGCAACACACACACAACATATAAAAGAGATCAGAACAAATATAAGAACATAATAACCCAATAAGGGAAAAAATCTAGCAGCTAAGGAAATAACAGTCCCCATCATTATGTAATTCATGGTTGTACATCATATTAGCATATTCATGGACGTCATCAAAAGAAATATATCTCCATATCTTGTAAAAGAATTAATTAACTCTTTACATACATTCTCTCTCTTCCTACAACACTTAGAACACATCACTATTGTCTATGAACAACTTGAATCTAAACAAAGACCTTCCAACCTTCTTTTAATAGATAAAATATTCTCATTTTGTAATTCCACCCATTGTTGTTGATAACTGATATCCCTCAAACTTGGGTTGATTCCTTTTTCCTTAAAAAAACACCCAAAACATTCAAAAAATAGCTTTGGGAAGTTGAAACATGTCCAACCGTTTCCAATTTACCTTTTTTGGACTTGAAACTGTACTATCACCTTCTGCAGGTGGCGGTTACGCAACTGTTACTATTGAACATGTGTTCGTCATTGATAAATGCAAAAATTCCATTGAAGAATGCACAAACACCACTATCAATATTGTGTTTTTCATTGATGAATGCACAACTGTCAGGGTAGTTTTGTGTCAGGGAAAAAGTCATCTAACTTCTAGAGGCTGTAACTTTCACATACACACTCAAAATCAAGTGCCATTTTTTGAAAGTGTGTATTTTATTGAGAAGAACCCAAATATGTATTCAAAATGTAGAGTTTATATTGGAAATTTTACAATAAATAAATTTTTGAAGTGTTTACCATATGAATTACATGAATTGGGAATATCTAGATCCAATTTTGGATCACTTTTTTTTTTTTTTAATTTGACAAACTTATGTGTGTTGTTTCATCTTCCACGGGTTGGAATTAGTGTGATATCTAACTTATAAAATCCTATATAAAAACTTCAAAAGCACTTCATACCTCACATGACATTCTCAAGGACTCGTATTGTAAGATATCAACATTACAACACTCAAGGCTCTCTGAAATCTTCTTAAAAGGGTGAGTGCACAAACATCTGGTCCACTTAATGAAGTCCATAGGGGATACATGAAAAGTGGTGGGAATAACCTAGGTTATGACCGTAACCTAGGTAAGCTAACATGGTCCTACGTGGCAACCAAGGTTATGGTTGTAACCCTTACGACTGTAACCTAGCTGACAATTAAAAACCCAAATTTTGGCCCCATATGTTATTACGGATGAACCACTTACCAACGGATAGTGCTGGTTACCAAGGCGAGTCTTGGAAATAGAAAATATTGGTAAAAGATAGTGTTGGGTGTGGAATATTTGACAACAGATAATGTTGGATGCGATGAGTGTTTTTCTGTAAAGATTAAAAATTATATTTTTTAAATTTGTAGTTCAATTATTTTGTTAAATTTTTGATGGGTGAGTGTTGATAACAGATAGTGTTGGACGCAACACGTGTTTGCATGTAAATATTATAATTTAAATTTTTAAATTTGAAGTTAAATATAATTTCGATTTGATAATATTTTTCTCTTGTTTTGTAAAAAGAAAATAATGGAAGAAGAAATACAACACACTTATATTTTCCTTTATATTTGATTAAACCTCACATGACCATACTAGAAAGCTATTTCATTTTAAAGCTTTTTAAACATCGGTTTGGTAGAAAAAATTCCATATTTAAGTGTTTCCATGTAATACATAACATAAAACTCTCCATTTAGGCATTGACATGCATATGTTGCCTCTTGAGATGTTGAGGCCATTTTACATATTCATTATTTATGAAATAATAAAATTAATATATGTCTCGTGAACTGTGTAAGAATTGAACACAGCCTTTGATTTTTTTGAAAAACATATGTGACTATTAAATTTAAAACTTAATCTTTCTGTAAAACATATATTAAATATATATTTGTGGTTTTTAAGCAAGTGACATCTTTGATGAGGCTTTTTAAAAAATTAACAATTTTAGATAATTTTTGTTCCTATCCAATATGTAAGAAAAGAAAAGAATGGAAGAAGAAAAACAATATATTTCTATTGAACTATGTAAGAGTTGAACCTATGGTCATTGAATATTTATTTGATAGACATAAGTGATTGTTAAATTTAATTTTGTAGCCTCCTGCTTAACCCTTAGATACATCACATAATTTTTGTTCATGTCCAATATGTAAGAATTAAAAGAAGAAAAACAATATATTTCTATTGAACTGTGTAAAAAATGAACGCAGTTATTAGAAATTTGTTTGATAGGCATATATGGTTAAGTCCCTATTAAACCGTTCATGTAATACATTAGATACATCACATAAATCAACAAAATCGATTATGGAAAAATTATTGCATAACTAAAAAATATTTATAGGAAATGATTATAACAAATAATGAGTGAATAAAAATTTGTTATCATATGAAGGGTGAAATGTGTAAATAATGAACTCAGTTATTAGAAATTTTTTTGATCCTTTTTCCTCATATTTTTGTGGTTAAGTCCCATAATCTAAACTGTTCCTTATAATTTAATTTTCATTAGATACATCTGATAGAATTTCTATTTTGTTGATTTTTCAAAAAAATTGACATCTTATACTAGAAAATCATACAAAAAATTTGAAATATAACTAAAACAATATTTGTAGGAAATTACTTCCATAACAAATAACGAAAAATGAAGTAAAAATTATGTTAAGCCTTAGTGAATTCATATCAAGGGTGAAATGGGTTGTTTTAAAGTTGGCTTTGAAAATTGGTATTTTAGAAAATATTGCGTACACTTTTTTTTAGTAGTGGACCATATATCTTTTAATCCTTTAGAACACATCATATGCCAAAAAGTTGATGAGTGATCACATATACATATATAGATATCTGGTTTACTGTATGGAAGATTTAGTTTTGTACAAATTTGATTTTTTGTTTAATAGATATGGAGATGGCTGATAGAATTTCTATGGATTACATTTTGTTGATTGCTTTTCTGAAGACGTCATTACGAAGTTAAAATTACATTGACATCTTCTACTATAGTTGCCTCATCATACAAATTTGTTGAATATTATAGTCAAAATGAGTTGGAATGAATGATTAATCACATTAAATCTCACAATCCATAT
Organism: Taxus chinensis; assembly: GCA_019776745.2. Lineage (NCBI taxonomy): Eukaryota > Viridiplantae > Streptophyta > Pinopsida > Cupressales > Taxaceae > Taxus > Taxus chinensis. The sequence goes on along the minus strand of CM034154.1, from coordinate 759,164,626 downwards.
CACATGTTTTCATAATCATAGTTGATAAAAATAAAGTCAGGCACCATTATTTCCAAGCCTTAGTGATTGTTATCCATTTTTCCCCCTTGGTAAAAATTTTTGAAAACTTGGAAAAATTGGACTTGTTGTCTAATTTCGTGGGATCTTGGTGGAGAATATGAATTTGTCAGGTGTGCAAGTTTTCCATGTTTTGTATGGGAATATTGCTTACAAGAGATAGTTGAAGGACTTTTGGGACACAAGCATAGGGGGAAAGGAGCCATTTGATAACCATCCACCATTAGTGAATTATTGCCCATACTTCTGTGTCAGTTCCCAATTACACACAAAACTCTAGTAGTGCAATTCTTAGCTTCAGATCCAACTGACCCACTTACATCTTAGTTTGATGGGTTTAAAATTCATATTAGAGATGAAATTAGCAACTTGTGAAAAAGAATAAGATATTGTATATCAAATGACACTATTAGGGCACCTATATAGCACTTAGACTACAAGACTAGGGTGCCCACAGGTTTCATATCGGATCTTCACCTAGATCACTCATGAATTCATCTTCAGGTTAGTACCTTATCACTCTTTTTTACATTAGATCTAATCAGTTTAAATAGCTTAAATTATTTAGCATTTACTTTTAGTTTATACCATTTATATCCATTACTGTTACTAGTTTAGATTAACTTGGAGAATAACATTAATATTCAACTTAATCAATTTGGTGAACTCGATGTTTCAAATAGAACTTTCCCTGAGGCCAATCAAACCCTAATGGCTAAGGATATTTCATCTTCTTCACCCATCATCTTAGGTTAATCTATGATGAGGACTGCCATTGTTGAGCAATGAATAAATGAAAAGAGGGGCTAAGTTTGACATTTTTGAGGATCATTTACTCCTTACCAATGTTATATGGCTAGATTCTGACGATTCTTTAGGTTATTGATTACTTTCTTGGTGGCCATATGGATATAGATTCATCTTCTACTCTGATGACAATCCTTCAAGTTACTTAGGGCACATTATGTTGATGAATCCTTCCATTCTTAGTGATATTTTCATCTGAATCTCTACCTGGAGGCAGTTGATAGTCATGGTTCTCCTTCTTTCCATACTTTCTAAGTGTGACTCACCTAGACCATCCAATTTGAGATATACATCTAGCACTGTCCATGAGTCACCACCATCTAAGTATTTGGGATTCTAGTAGAAAAATATGATTGGTTACCTCAGTACTATTAAGGATAGTTGTATTGTAGAAAAGTAGACAACTGATCAAAATTGCGGGGTTACAATAGATTAATCATTGGCCGTGTAGTCCACAAAATCACGCACTTAAAGTATTTGACTAACAATTCATTACATGGTAACCCTGTCCCTAAGACAGACTTCATTTATGAATTCCCTCTAAGTCTTCATCATGCCTAAGTATGTTTGTACATTACCATATGGCTTTAATTCTAATGTGGATCTCGTGTAAGATAAATTATTCAATAATAATCAACATGGTGCTAAATTTAGATGACCATCAGGGATCCTTAGGCTTATATTTTATGATTCAATGTGTCATAAATTTTGAGTTGTTGTGGTCTATCCTCATCTTCCTACATGTGATTTTAAATCTTTTAGAACACTGCATTCTTTCAACATGCATCATAGATCGTCTATTCTGTTTGTTAGAATCCTAGTTCTGATAATCTCCTAACCCACTTCAGTCCCATGTGTCGGTCATTTGGTCATTTTCCATCTCTAGTACTTTCTCTTAATTTACACTAGGGCAAGAAATCATCTGAAACACTGTAGAAAGGTTACATGAGGCATCTTTCCCTTCAGGACAGATTGCAACAACTAGAGGTATTCATTAATGCTCATCCCATCTAGTCCTGTCTCAATTTTAGGTCATCATCATTTGGTTCTTGCATAGTACATCAGTTCATTTACATGCAGTTCAATGGTCCTCTCAGGGATAATCAGGTGTTGTTATTTATTTTTCATCAGTATTTGAGGGTGCCTATAGTACATGGGGCGCCCATTTGAGGTCCTTAATTTTAGGTGATTCATATCCTCATGAAGCACTTGGATTTGATTTACTTATTCGTTAGGTCTTTGTCCATTTTCCCTATTCTAATTCCCCTAGGTACTAGTTGGCATGTCAGGTCATTAGTGTCAAAATTTGAGCAAGAGATCCCTATATAAACATAACATACTCACTATTGTATGGGCAGACTATCTGCTATCAAGAGATATCTATCTAATAAGGCAAAGGACTACATTTGGGCATCATTTACATCTACATCACACAAGCATAGGGGGAAAGGGTTGTATTCATTCATATACCATCCACCATTTTCATTTTACATCTAGTTATTGCCCATACTTCTGTGTCATTGACCCTAAGGCACCCTAGGCACACAATTACACACACAAACACAAAACTACATTGGGTTTAGAATGTAGTGCAATTCTTAGTTGTAATTCCACCATTATGGTAGCTAAGGTCAGTCTGACCCCTTCATTTACATCTTTCTTTTTTAGGGATTTGATGCTTTGTATGGGGTTTTGCAGGTAGATCTTCATATTAGATTTACGGTGACATAAGTGACAAAGCTTACTACGACAACTATGTGAAGCCCTAGAGAATAAGATATTGTGAATATAGAATAGAATGACCACTATTAGAATATTAGATCATGAGCTTTCCTACAATACTATAGCACTTAGACTACAAACTAGGGTGCCCACAGGTGCCCCAGTCCATTCGGATCTTCACCTTGCTGTAATTCCCTAGGTCGTGCCATCACATTCTTCCCTATCCACACATCATCCTATTCAGTCTAGAATCACAACGAGATAATTCATCTTCAGGTTAGTACCCTATCACTTCTTATTTTACATTATTTCATTTCATTTAAATATCAATTAAAATTATTTAGCATTTACATTTCAGTTTATACCATTTATTCCATTACTGTTACTAGTTTAGATTAACTATAGAATAACATTAATATTCAACATTTTAGTTAATCAATTTTGGTGAACCTCGACCGTTTCAAATATTTTTCCCTAAGATCCAATCAAACCCTAATGGCTAAGGATATTTCATCTTCTTCACCCATCATCTCTCATTTTCATGTTAACCCTATCTATGATGAGGTTGCCATTGTTGAGCTCAATGCTCTATATAGTATTCCTATTACTACACCTGATCATATCAAACAAAAAATTCTAGATGGCCAACAATATGTGCCTACTCATTTTGAGGATTTTCCTATAGGAATTAGTATTGTTGAGGATCCAATAGCCTTTACTCCTTGTACACCATGTTATATGGCTACTTGTGATCCTCCTTCTGACATTTTAAAAGAAACTTTAGATGATTCTCTTATTGATTACTTTCTTGGTATTGACAATCACTCACATATGCATATTGATTCATCTTCTACTCTGATAAATGATATAGTTCCTTCTCATGATTCTACCCCTTGTGATATTGCTTCTCATGATACATCTCATACTAGTTTGCATGCTCCTTCACATTATGTTGATGATCCTATTGATAGCATTCTTAGTGATATTTTCATATCTGAATCTCTATCTGATGATGATGAGGCAGTTGATAGTCATGGTTCTCCTTCTTTCCATATTATCTAAGTGTGACTCACCTACTCCATTATTTCCTTCTCCTGAGATAACATCTAGCACTGTCCATGAGTCACCACCATCTATCACTTCTTCTCCTCCTACTATTTCATCTCCTCTTGTTACATCATCTATGTATCCTACTCCATCTTCTTCTATAGAGGTGTCTCCATTGGTTACCTCATCTATTAAGGATGTTTCTAATGCTAGTCCTACCATTGCTATGGATATTCCATCTATATCACATACTATAGCTTCCTTAGACACTTACTCCTAATGTGCCTTTAGCATCAAAATATCCCATATCACCTATGGATATTCCTATGATTAATCACAATTGGTAAATTACAACCGTTTAATACATTATTTCCATCTTCCACTATTCCTTCATAAGATATCATCTCTCTCATGCATGTCCATAGGTCAGTTACAATCTCAGGTTCAGTCCCTCACTTTAGAAAGTAGGGCTTACTATGCTTCCATTGACAACAATTCATTACATGGTAACCCTGTCCCTAAGAAGATTCACAATTATGAATTCCCTTAGGAATTCATCATGCCTACTTTCACATGTTTTTATGGAACCGAGTGACCCTCATGCTCATCTTCTACATTATCATATGGCTATGGCCTCTTATTCTAATGATAGATTATTACTTAAGGCCTTTCACTACAGTCTTATTGATGAGGCAGTTACAATGGTACACTCATCTTCCCTTTGGGTCCATTAGTACTTTCTATGACATGGAGGACACTTTCCTCCATCAGTTTATAATCAACAATGGCCCTAAAGTTACTTATGACCGCTTACCTACCCTACATCAGGGATCCTCTAAACCTATCAAGGATTATATTTTACGATTCAATGTTTGTATGCATCGGCTAGTATTCCAACCTATAGATCTTGAGAAGCAATTCAATTTATGTTGTGATCTAATTCCATCACTCAAGCAACATGATTACAATATGATACATGTGATTCATTCATTCTTCTATGCTATAAATTTATCGAACTTAGAACATGACCTATCTTTCAACACGCATCATAGATCCTCCACACTCCTCTACGACTATTGCATATTCTACTTCTCTGACATTTCCTTTGGTTGAGAATCCTACACAGTCTCCATCTTTTCCTCACAAGAAAAACAAGCAAGCTCAACCCACTTCACCACAAAAGCATACTCATTCTGCACTCTGTGACACGCTACTCCTCCTACCACTCCACCTAGGTCACATGAGCCTTTGCACTTCTCTCATCATGCTTGACCACATGATGTGCTGCGTGTCTTACTTACTGAGTGATTAATTCACCTACCTTCCAACAAAAATCATCTGCAACACTGATTACAATGTGAGCATGACCAACCTTATTGTAATTATCATCACATAAATGGCCACAGGGAAAATGATTATCTTTCCCTTCAGGATAGATTGCAACAACTACAGGATAAGGGCATCATATCCTTTAGGCTCTCGCTCATGTGAGTGATCCATCTCTCCTCTCCCTCACTATAGAGTTTCTACTACAACTAAGTCATCTCCTACATGTGGTGCTCAGGATATGGTACATCCAATGTAGTTCATTAATCATGCACGCTCTCAATTGAGTCCATACACCGCTGCATCATTACATCCATCACATTCACTTCATCCATCTCATCCATCGCATTCACGCTATCCACCACATCACACTATTACTTCACATTTGTTTCTACAACACTCCACTCTCGTACATCCCATCACAACTCCATATGACATTCAGTTCAGTTCATACACTCATGCTTCTTCCATTCCACATGCTTCCACCACTTCGTGCAACCTTGGTATTTAGTAGGTGATTATTATCACCTTACCCCCAATGATGCACACTTGTGTTCTTATGGTTCTTACATAACTGTTGAGGGTTTTAATATAAGAACATTTCATCATGCACTTCATCGTTCATCTAGTGCACTCAATCATTTCCTGATGACACACTCTTGACTTTTCGCGGTTCATTCTTGACTGCTGAGGGGTCTTAATTAAATGAACCTAATCATCCATATGTTGGGGGGCATCGTTCATCTTCCCCATATTCATCACTCTAACATGTTACGATCATAACACATTGTCATATCAATATGCATTCACCATGATAGGTCATTTTACAAATCACACATCATTTATTTTACAAACATCATCATACTAACTACTTATTACACATTACATTTAATAAACATTAACAATATACAAACATATCACATTCATTACGACAATAATCATCACTGAAACATACGTCATCAATCACATTACAATCTCACACACTGCAAAATAATCTCATCATATATAAATCACATGTATCCATACACATATATTTCGAGTATAATTATCATTGGGGGAAGCTCCCCTACATCATATCCAAATTATACTAATCAAACCTCATCATCGCTATCGCTCTCAGGTACTGTGAGAGCCCTAGAGGTAGATGCCCCACCACTCACTTTGTGCTACTATTCACGGCCTCGATATCTCTCCACTTGCTTACACAATAAGGCGTTCTTCGTAGAATGCTCCGTAAACTGATGTTGTAAATCCACGTATCGTACAAACACATCATACACTAAGGAACACCACCCAACATCTTGTTTAGGCTTGTCGAGTCTCCTTATGTGCCTTGTCCCTCTTGGCTATAAATATAGTACATGTCGCTGCTGCTACAACCACTAACTCAAATAAATGGGCATGCTCTCCCGCGATCTCACCCACATGCTCAAATATCCCTCCACCGAGTATATCGGTTGACACATTCTACGTCAATATATAGATGGATGTGTTGACTATCAATGACCAATACATGTTACCTACATCTCAAGTAACACAATGCGTTAGACAAATGTTACTAAAAAATACTCCAACAACAAAATACACAACATAGTTACATATAAATTCTCACATTCAGCTATAGCCGCTTCTACATTGTCGGGGGCATGGGCTTCCCCCTATCCTCCTCCATGCGGTAAACCTACTGGACTTATAAATAATAGGAATGAAAATACCCATCGATGTGTCACCCACCATGTGCGGTACTCCTATGTGTTACACATATTTTCTATGTCTACTAACTCTATCACCGCGTCTACCTCATCTAGAATAGGGGTGCAAGTTGTTCTGTTGTGGGCCCTAGTTTATCGCTGACCCTCCTAGGTGCTTTTATAGCTCTCATCCATATATATGGCTCTGGGGGGCACATCCCGAGCCATGCTTAATTGTCGTGATACTCTCTCCACATGGAAAATCTCGGCCACACCTAGGAATCCATCCTCTAACCACATAGTCCTTTGAATATAACTCAACTCTACAAAATCCTTAGGCCATCCTCCATAGTTCCGGTATGGCCTCCATGTAATGACCTTGGGCACCATCCTATTTATTAGTTCCCTATAGGTATCTTTGTCCATCCTACGACCACAAATATTGACCCCCTCCTCACATATATATCGTGTCTATCCCACTCTTCTTATGGACCCCCAACTAGCTTCAACACTGTTATGTGCTCATACACCCACACGTGTAATAGCGTAGTAGCTCCTATCCCCCCTTTGTGATCATCATGAGTAAATAGGTACAAATCTATGTATAGGCGGGCCAACACACATTAGGACCACACGTTTCTAGTACTCTCCTCCTCTGTATGCTGAAATATATCGTGAATCTTACAGAAGATGCGTAATAGCGTAGTAGCTCCTATCCCCCCTTCGTGATCATCATGAGTAAATAGGTACAAATCTATGTATAGGCGGGCCAACACACATTGGGACCACACATTTCTAGTACTCTCCTCCTCTGTATGCTGAAATATATCGTGAATCTTACAGAAGATGCCTGCATCACCTCCCTCCACTGTTATAGATAAAGCAATAACAACTGCTATGAAATTTCGCAAGTGTGGAAACTCAAACCTCAGAATAACTTCCAAACTGATATGAGCATCAACATGTAATCGAGTCCCCACAAAATACCATCTCACCACTCGCATCTGCCTCTCCATATCCTCCAATGGCATCACCTTTACTCTCTCTCTGACAACTGACAACCAAAATATACGATACACATCCTCTAACATAACAAGCATTTCCCCTATATGCAACCAAAATGTACATGTCTATTGCATAATACAGTCAACGTTAGCATATTTTGGAGCACATCCCCCATCTGTGCTATGTGGAGCAGGCTGACACGGTCCATAACATTCCAATCATCATCTCATAGGCCCAATCTAAGTAATGTACACATTTGACGCCTGGGACCGTGGAACTCCCTCGAGTGAATATCCCTCTATACAACACAAAAAAAATAACAAACTTAGCATTAAAACACCTTACAAGTACAAACACACTCACTTATCACATTCATATACATGACAAACCTCATTTTTCATCATTCTAGACCAAATTCACACATTTTGGACCAGGGTTCCTAGATACAAGACTAGGGTGCCCAGGACCAGGAAACTAGTGCCCTCGCCACTATTGTCTAGGTCTAAAACACTAAGAAAATTAAAATTATCAAATTTTCAAAAATTCAAAAAAGCTGACTATTACACCATACACTTTTGAAAAATAATGCACTTACCAATTCCGCGGTCATGCGCGACGCTACGACGCTTGCCACCCTCTTGATCCGACTAGGATGTGCTACTCTCACTTGCGGAATTTTAGCTCACTTCATGTTCCGTCTCACAATCACGCAAACAAAAAATGAACTGACTAAACGCTTTTTCACTTTAGTACTTATAGTTACTTTTTCACCTCCTTTACTATAGTCATTATCTCGAGTGTATTCATGCTACTACACACCACACTGTTTTTGTCGTATCTTGAGCATGTATACTCTGATTTACACCCCGTTTATGGATTTCTTTTTAGAATTTTACCTACCATCGTAACATATGCATTATATGTGCATTATCAATCCTTAAATTTTTCTTCCATTCACTCTAATTGAAATTTTTACGATTTCTATCTATTTTGTGCTTACTTTCGGCTTAAAATTTATTCATATCATCACTTCCCCTTTTTCTGAAAGGGGGGCATATTGTCGAGGTCATCCTATAATTCCCCCTATATCACCACGCATTTAAAAAAACACTAGCAATTTGAAAATTCCAAATATTTACTAGCATAATATGCAACATTTCACCATCGATTCCCTCTAATGACCTAACTTGGGGGTAACAAATGAACCAATTTTCTATACGACATTTCATTGCTTCCCCCCTAATGACCTAACTTGGGGGAAACAAGCGAGTAAAAATATTTCTATGTGATCATTCACTAGTTTCTATTGATCTCCCATGATGACCTAACCTAGGGGCAAGTAACATAAAATCTCTCTACAAGTAATAAATTGAATCAATCAAGTAATCAATCAATCAACACGTTCACATTTCTAACAATTGAAATTATATCATCACTACAAATTTAACACAATTGGCCTCCCAGATGACCTAACTTGGGAGTTACGTGTAAGTCTCTTAGATGACCTAACTTAGGAGATTACATTCATTGATTTCTCAGATGACCTAACTTGGGAAGCTTTTCATACATTTCACATTTAATTCCAGATGACCTAACTTGGAATCCATCTCACATTGTGGTGACACCCATGGAGTGTAGGCAAGAGTGACTTTCCTATACCACTCCTATATGGGTCAACTGTTTGATCAAAATTGTCTGGATCTAGAAACCAGAAATTTTTTTATCTGAGTTCCGTCTACAGCGGCTAGATCTTGAGGATGTAGTTAAAGATTGGAGAATAACAAATTTTTTCTCCCTACACTCTTCCTATGTCAGCAAGACACCCAATCCTCCAGTTGATTATTTGTATACATGCATTTGGGTCAGGAATTGATCACTCCCTACCCATCTCATCATCATTATACACATTCAAATTCATCATACATTCTAATCATCATTCTCATTCAGTGCACTTCATCATGCCAGTATGATTTTTCGTTATGTTACATGGATCAACCGCTGATCCATGGTTCAACACACTTTATGATTCTTTCGGCATGATCTTTCTACCACATCTACATTTTATACTACAGCATGGGCTTCTTCGGATTTCTCTCAGGTACTTATATTATCTACTTTATGTTACCAAGATTTCCACTCACCAACATAAAGTAGGGGAAAATGTAGTCATAAAATCATGCACTTACTATTACATTTATACCGCCAAGTATGTTGTTTTATATATGTATCTCACATGTAAGAAAAGTATTCACCAATGACTCATCCCTTAGTCTTGTCATCAGTTAGTTCGATCATTTTTGTCATTTGTCTTGCATGGTTGTCAGTTGTTTGCGTAGTTTTAGTCATCTCCCAAGGAGTCTCAGGTGTCATCATTTTTCATCTATATTGTTTGACTAGGGTTCATAGAAAGGTACCGGGGTTCTCATTGGCACCCCGGTCCTTGTTTTAGGCACCCTGGTCCTGGTTACAGTTTATTCTCATTTAGAGTTTCAAGGTTGGTCTTTATTGTTTATTGTTTCATTCCCCTAGGTAATAGTTAACATGTTAGGTCATTAGTGTCAAAATTTGAGCAAGAGATCCCTATATAAACATAACTTGCTCACTATTTTATGGGAAGGACTACCTACTATCAAGAGCTAGCTATCTACTAAGGAAAAGGACTGCATTTGGGAATCATTTACATCTACATCACACAAGCATAGGGGGGAAAGGGTTGTATTCATTCTATTCCATCCATCATTTGCATTTTACATCTAGTTAGTGCCCCCTACTTCTGTGTCATTGACGCTAGGGCACCCTCGGAAAAAAATTACACACACAAGCACTGAAAACTATATTGGGTATAGAATGTAGTGCAACGCTTAGTTATAAGTCCACCATTGTGGCTAGCTAAGGTCAGTCCATCCCCTTCATTTAAATATTTTTTTTTTAGGGATTTGATGCTTTGTATGTGGTTTTGCAGGTAGATCTTCATATTATATTTACGACGACATAAGCGAGCTTACTATGAAAAATACGTGAAAAAGACTAATATATTGCGAAGATATAACAACACTATCATATTTAGATCCTAAGATTTCCTGTAGACCAGAGCACCTAGACTACAGACTAGGGCGCTCACAGGCACCCTAGTCCTCTCCCAAGTGCCCAAGTCTAGTCGGATCTTCACCTTCTACAATCCCCTGGGTCATGCCATCACATTCTACTCTATCTGTACATCATCCTGTTCAGTCCAAAATCATAACGAGGTAAGTTATCTTTAGGTTAGTACCCTATCATTTCTTTTTACATTATTTCATTTCATTTAAATATTAATTAAAATTATTTAGCATTTACATTTTAGTTTTATACCATTTATTCCATTACTATTACTAGTTTATATTAACTATAAAATAACATTAATATTCAACATTTTAGTTAAGTACAAATTTATCTGGAGGCACTTGTTCCTTGCATCCCCTCTCAGGTCGAAAAGTGAAAAAGTGACTAAGTGTGAAGAGTTATGCAGGTCAAAGAGGGATATGGAGAACCGAGGCCAAGGAGGTACAAGTTCCGTGGGGATGTGAGTTCCCCATGGAATCACTTTTATTTCAAATCAAAGATAAGGGGAGGAGGGCGTAGTCTTACAGATAATTAAGAGATTTAAGGCTCGAGTGACCCTAGTACCCAAGTTCCACCAGTTCCCCAGGAATACGATTCATCCACAAAAAATAGGTAAAGGGAACAAAGAGTTTAATGAGGAAGTTTTCAGGTGCGGAAGAGCAAGGAGATGGTGAAACAAGTTCCTAATATACCCCATGTACCCGAAACATCTAATTTACCCAAAATGAAAGGAAAATGAGAGAAAGAAGGAGAAGAGCTCAACGAGCTCATGAGTGACTCGGTGGATGAGTTGAAGTAATGGTGCCAAAAAATCCCAAGTAAAGTGATGAAGCAATATGGGCTCACAAACCCGCATAACAAGGTGAAGAGTAGACAGAGTATTGTGGGGATCTGATGTGTAATTACTTAGAAGTAATGCTCGCTCACAAAATCAAGTAAAGCACTCCAAAAGGCCCGCAAAACACAAGGAAAAATGGAAAGTATTGTCGGGATGCGATGAGAGACAACTTCAAAGAAAATCATCCCCCAAACCCTACAACAAAGAGAAAGTAATGGAACCCCACAATCCCACAAAGAAGGGAGAGTAACTCGAGTTTTTAATGTGGCACTACTTTACAGAAATCGGGGCTCAAAATTCTGAAGTAAAGAAAAAGGAAAACCTAAGATATAAAGGAAAATGAAAAGAGTAACCCAGAAGTACAAGCTGTGACTACTACAAAGCAATTCTCATTTCAAATCTTGAGTCAAGTAGTCTCGTAAACCCGCCAAAAGAAAGAAGTGAAGTAATAAAACCTCAGAAATTTTATTTTCCATGACTTTTAACCCACAACTCCATTTTTTAGACTTTTTGGAATAGTTTCTTCACACTCTACATGAAATCTAGAAAATAAGATTTTAGAAGGAATAAATGGAAAAAAATTAGGAGATCTTGAAGATATCACATTTCCTTGAGCTCTAAGAAAAAACCTAGCCAAGTGTCAATCATCCTTTGTTGGTAATCATTTTTTGAGCTTCTAGAAGGGTTGAGACCACTAAAAATGTGCTTTGAAATTCTCTCTATGTATCTTCTCTCTAGGATCAATAAATGTATGTGCTAAGGCACATTTTTAGGGGGTAATTTTCATGTAATGAATCTCTATCAAAATTGTTCTAAATAAGTGTTGAGTTGCAGGCCGCTGATATGAGTATTTTGGGAGAAGATCCTTGCCTTTCTCTTGTAATTACAATGAATTGTGCATCCATTTAATTAATAAATCCACATTTTTTGGTTATTATTTTCCCTAGCTATGTTTTATTGCATTTTCCTTTCCCTTCATTGCATATTTTAGGTTTATTGTGCATCCTATGTTCTTCTTACAGGTTCAGATCTGTTATGCTCCATGGAAATAATGTTGGCAAATGCAATTAGGGACTATGTCAATTCTGTCTGACCTCTCTCATTCCCATTCTTCATCTCATTTTCACTTATCTAGATTTTTTCCCATTCCTTTCTTGGTGCAATCACCTCTGTAGCTTAGGATTTCCATTTTTATGCAATCTCTCTCTCTGGTCCCTTGAAAGATTAGGATTAAAGTAGATAGAATAATTTCCCTTCTAGGAGTATTTAGCATTAGGAATAGGAAGAGGAATCCGGACTTCTGTGGAGGTTTGTCTTAGTTATCAGCCCCATAATTGAGAGACAATGCCATGTTACCCAAAAACACTGGTTTCTCATTCACTAATTCAAGAACACAATTAGAGGGTGTTTATTTTTTGTGATAATAGTGATAAAAAAGATTCAAAGATTATTTTTTCACTTCATGTGAGGATTAGTTGATGGAGCCTCTTATATACCCTCACAATATAGATACACATTAGATGTGGCCTATGAAGTATGCAGTTCCTTTATATTTAGTAAAACAATTATATGTCAAGATCTACTTGGGCATTGATGTAGATTATACAAGCATTCCTCATTTTTCTTGGTCATTGAAAGTGCCAATTACATGATCAATTAAGAGTAGAAGATACACCTCCTTTCGCTAATAAGAGGCAAAGGGTTAGAAAAAATTTAGAGGTTTTCACAAAATTGTTTGAGGAGATGGCTAGACCTGCTGTTGTTGAAGGGAATATTGATTTGCTAGAGAGCATGGCCAATGTGGCCAATCAGGTTGAGAATATTTCTTTTGATTGTGTTGAGTCCCTTTTAGAGTGCCATCAAACTAGAATACAATCCACTTAATAGGGATTTGTCAGTGGCAGATGATAGTTTGATGTGATAATTTTTATATTGTGGATCATTACTCCTAGCTGATTTAGATCACATGACAAATATTTCAGTTCTTTGAGATGTTTCCCACAAGTTACTTGAGACTCTTTTGATTACACAATTAATTTTCAGTAGGGAGTTTAGTGTCCTATCCGTAATGTGCCACAATTTGTAAATAAAAGGATTACGGGGATCCATAGGTGTGTGGGGAGGCTTGAAACTGATACAGTTTCTACACATGGTTTATTAGTAGATTTTTTTCAGGGATGTGTTGGCATTCCTCCTAGTTACAAATCTTTAAGATTCGAGGTATTTTAAAAACTACTTATAAATGTTAAAAAAATTACATTAAGTTTCAAAAAGATAAAATTATAAGTATTAATTTGTATCATTTGTGGTACTACTTGGGAAAAAATTTTTGACCACCCTTGGTGATGGCCAATACATGAGTCTACTTCGAGGTGATTTGGCAAGGGTTTGGTCAAGTGGAGGATATTTTATGGGAGGTGGTCTTGTTGCATAGGTGGTGAATTGGAGATGGAGGTGATTTTATTGGTGTTGTTTTCCTGTAATGCCTCTTGTAAGCTCATATATAATAGTTTATTTTTGATAATTTTTTGATCATTTTTATAGGAATTTATAATAAAAAATTGTTTAATTTTGTTTTTGAATGTTTCTATTAGAATGAGTCACCTGGACATCTGCATATGGACATGATTATTAGATATTGTGGTGGACTAAACAAATGAGATATAACCCATTAGATATGATCATCATATACATACTGTCAGAGTTATATTTCATAAGTAAATAATTATAATATGTTAAATATAATTAATTTTTTTGAAGTAATTAAAATTTGTATATAAAATTTATCACTAATACATGACCTAGTGTGTGTTTTATATGTTGTATCTAGCCCCTACAATAAAACAGGTTCTATTATTATGGTAAGTAACACTTGGTTAGAGTCCTGTACGATATAGTGACTCATTATATAGATAATAACCGAACGTTCCACCACTAGACATTGATATGTTTATCTATTGTATTCATATGATGTTGACTTTAATTGAACTAATTAGATTTTTTTATATCATTTTTTTATATTGTTTGAGAACATGTTTATCAATGATTAGTTTTTGTAGTCATTTGAGATGATTATTAGTTGTACTCTTTCCTACTCTTTCATATGATGTCATTTGATGATGATGAGTAAATATTTTCCTACTTCTTTAAGATTGTAAATAGTTTTTCCTAATTATTTGACGTGTGTGTATAGATCATGAAAGAATAATATTTGAAATTTATTAGGTTAAGTAATTGTATCGCTAGAAATGTTTAAATATAAAAAATTCTAATGTAATTTGTCACATTTTTAGAAAACAACAGTCACTAGCTAAGAGATAGTAAAGTTGAAATTGTAATTATTTCCATGGTGTTTCTATAAGTTAGATGGAGCCTATGAATGTGACACCTAACAGAAAATCAATTTTTTCATTGATCAAGTACATGGTCATTAATGCAAACTTATCAAACCATTTATTTTCTTTATGGACCTAGTGTTAGTCTCAATTCCCAAATAAAGAACCACTCAATTGCTACCAATATGCGTTACTTTTCCAATTTGAAGTTTTTCCATGTTTTCCCTCTCTGGAACCATATTTTTGGGTTGACAGACAAGGTGAAAGGTGTGGACTAAGTGACCCATGACAATGTGAACCCATCATTAAAGTTACTCATTCTAACACATTCTCGTTATCATGTTTTGCTTAAGTGGACAAATGTTACTGAATCTTATTACATAATATATGTTCCTTTGTAAAGGTATATCCTTATTTTCTCCTTGTGGGTTCAACATATATCAATAAGACCTACATATATGTCATAATATATTCCCATATATTCTTACCTCTTACAATTTTTTTAGTAAAAGTAAACCAATATATCAAAGTTAGATCTATTAAATTTGAACTCATTGAAAAGTGTCATAGTTCTGACCAAGGGGGCTATACAATGCTACAAGAAGCAAAAAATGTAGTTGGTTGGTTTCAACCCGAAACCTACTTATTTTAAGGTTTTTTATTTGGACTATTTTAAAAAAATTCACATGATGTGAATACCAGGGAGATTTCAGATCATAAATGGAGCACATGTACTAATGATATTTGGGTAGGAAAAGTATAAGCCATGGAATATGCAACATAGAGTTCAAATTCCCACCTTTCTTATTCCAAATTTTCATTTCCTGTCTTTAGTATTATCTAATGGAGCTAAAGGTCATCACTCAAACCAAATGATTATATAAAAAATCTAAAATAATAAAATAAAACAAATCTCAATCAGTGGATAAAATATTCTTTTCATGATATTCCATTGCTATTGGGTCCAGTTATTGCAATGATTGGACCTACATGAATTTGCCTACTTTTATTACTTTTCATAATGTTACCTACACACCCTAACAACCTACAAGAAGAAAGTGTGGGTGGCTTTCAAACTTGGAACCTATTGAATTTTTCCATTTGGGTATTGTGGCCTCTTTAATGAAATTAAATGATGTGAATAATTACAAGGTTGAGACAATTACTTTGGAACACAAATAATAGATATTCATTTTGGAGGAAAATATAATTATATAAATAGGTGCAAATAACCACTTGACTAATTCACTATCCACACAATCTCCAACACCATAGTATGGCTACATCTTTCTATCAAATTAAACATTTTCCTTCCAAAAAACATCTACTTTGCCACGAAAACAAAAATTAGTAACATCTTGATTGGAAAAATCTACATGTTATATGATTAACCATTTTAGAAAATGAATGATCTATTCATCATCACCATATTTTCTGTACTATTGTTTAATTTAGAACTAGAAATAGAATTGAGGATATAAAGTTGCTATATGAAGTGAACACTCTAGTTTTTATAAACTTAGAGTTTGTGGACGATAGAATTAGTAGCATACAATAAGTCCATTGAATGAACACATCCACGTATTTAATTCCCACCAAATTTTCTTCCTTGGATCAAAAAAATGAGGAATGTTCATCACAATCATGGACCTTCATGTCGTATGACACAATTAAATGAAAAGGATAAGAAGGCCTTGATAAATGAATAAATCTACATGTTGACAATGACAACAAATTGGAGGGGCTATTTTCCTGCAATACTCAAGAAGATATTCTTCAAAAGGGGGAACACAAAGTGCTATAAGAAGAAATGATTGTTTCATTTGAGTTTGAACTTGAACCTATGGTATACCCATTTTTTAATTTGTTTTAATCTCAAATTGTATTTGTGGAGAATTGGGCAATGACATGTGATTGATCACGATCCACAGTGGATCAGAGCCTTCTTGAAGTCACTTCCCATCATATTATTTAGTCCACACAATGTCATTAACCTCACACTTTCAAGTGGAAAAAAGGCCTTCCAACACAATATCCACTTTAGTAGGAAATTGAGGCATGTAATAGATAAACTTGCATATTTATTTCCCAAATATTCCTCTCAACTTTCCATATTTTTGTGTCGATTGTTTTTAGAGGAATTAAACATAAGTCAAACACCTTACTGCAAATTGGGTGATTTTCAAATCTGATTTCCCCGATAATTGGGCATGGTTATCTGTTAAAATTGAACACAATTAAATGTTTTTGTCCTTCTAAAAGAGGTACATTTCTATTTAGTGGAGGAACACATCCACACAATCTCCTCTTCTTAGTATGATACTTGGCATCACATGATATAGTAACTTTTCTCAACACTTTGTCAAGACTAAGAAATGAGAAAACTTAATATATAAGGAAGAATAGGCTCTTCTCACACCATATTTTTTTTGCTGATTGGAACATTGGAGGAATGAAATATAATTAGGTGTAAATTGGGTGATTTTCACATCTGATTTGTGGGATAATTAGGCATGGAACTAAGAAGGAGCACATCCACACCATCTCCTTCTTAAAGGTGTTTCCCATAATAGTGGAAGGAACACATCCACACAATCTCCTTCACCTGGTATGATTCTTTCAAGTGAAACAAGAAGGCCTTCCAACACAACATCTAATTTGACAAGACCAAGAAATGAGAAAACTTAAGATATAAGGAAGAAGAGACTCTTCTCACACCTTATTTTTTGTGTTGACCGTTTTGTTGGAGGAATGAAATATAATTGGGTGTAAATTGAGATAATTTTCACATCTAATTTGTGGGATAATTGGACATGACACTAAGAAGGAGCACATCCACACCATCTCCTTCTTGAAGTCATCTTCCTATCAGAGTGGAGAAGGATAACACCCACACAATCTCCTTCACCTGGTATGACACTATCAAGTGAAACAAGATAACCTTCCATCAAAACATCCACTTTGACGAAGACCAAAAAATGAGAAAAATTAAGATATAATGAAGAATATAATCTTATCACACCATATTTTTTGTGATGATTGTTTATTAGAGGAATGAAATATGATTATTGTAAATTGGGTGATTTTCACATCTAATATATGGGAAAATCAGGCATGGCACTAAGAAGGAGCACATCCAAACATCTCATTTTTGAAGCTACTTCACATTAGAGTGGAGGAGGATAATGTACCACATATTCTCCTTCACTAGTATGAACTTTCAAGTGGAACAAGAAGGCCTTATAAAATCCACAACATCCAATATGAAAAGGTCATTTCTCCTCTTTAACTTGGCTATCATTCACAACCAAATTTATGTTTGGGCATGGAACTGAAACTCAAACCTCTTCCTTGTGTTCTAAGGTTGTTAGGAGGTTGGTTCCATTTTCCTTTCATTGGTTTACCTTAGTGCCATGGTACCCACTAAAGGATATCTATTCATCCAAATTTCTCTGACATACACTTGTAATTCCTTCTAGGTGGTTGCGGGAACCTTTTCCTTATTGAGGGATAATTTATCTATGAAGACCTTGCTAGGTCACTATAATACTCCATGCATTTGTTGAGTGTTCTAGTATGTTTCTAATGACTTTTTATTCATTTAAAATATTATCCATGTACATATGATTAGGGGTGTTGGAATTGAGAACATAATTAATATATATATGTGTTAAATACCACTTCTTACTAAATTTGAGCACACTATTCAAGACATACATTACACTCAATATATCTAATGGAGTGGATGTAGTAAATTGTAATGCTTATAACAAAGTTTAGGAATTTATATGTAATGTATGTATCTTCATATTTGTGTAATGTACATGTATCTTCCTATTCTAATTTAAATTTCGTGAATCAAAATTATACATCATATACAATGCATAGGTGCACCTAGTTGAATCCCAAAGCAATATAAAAATATAATGAAGGACATTAAAATCTTGTCTATCTTAAAAAATATCTAACGTCCTTTCATGGTATTCCAGATGGATCTTCCACTTTTTTTCTCTTACCATCGAGATGACATTGTAGTCAAGTGAAGACACGTAGCAATGACCAAGGTGGCTGTAAAGGAGAACCTTCATATGCGACATGTAATCAATAATATTGATTGAACTATATCTTTATTGATCCACTTGCTTCAAGGTAAGTTCCCTCAATCAAAAGTTATTTAGTGGGAAATGAATTCCCATTATCATCTATAATTGTAGTATGTAAATTTTACTTTGTTATTGTACATTTTAATAAATAACAATCAACACTTTCTATAGTGTTTACCTCTGCAATAACTGCAAAGATATGTCATGTACACAAACACAATATTGTAAAAAAATATATAAGTATTTATATACATACATTATTTCATGAATAAAAATGATAAATATTCAATATGGTATAATAATGCAATTTACCTTCTCCAGACAAATCCAGATAAATGATCATAATCAAGAGAAAAAATTGGATCGTGCATATCCACATCCTCCTCCTCAAAAGGTGATGTAACCTATATTATTTTTCATCCCAATCATGCACATATTTATTAGTGATGATTTCACACCATATCTATCCTCATTTATGCAACAATCACAAACACAAGAATAATCCCTCTCTTTCAATATAGTTGAAGTTGTCACAACTTGATGAAAATCCTTGATGCTAACAATAACTCTACATTTGTATTCTCATGATCGGTCAATATATGTTCAAAAATAATTTACCATAAATTCATTTAATAATGAAATTAATTATGTAAAATTTTTTTGGTAGAATGTAATCTACCTTTTACTTCCCAATATGATCTTATGGAATAATTTATGGTTACACCTATCTCAACACCACCAAAATTTGACTTGCACAAATTAAGTGTTTTAGAGGAATCATGAAGTGGAAATCCATCAAATTAGATTTGTTTCCATAAAATTAAAAACTTGATACAAGCACCTACATTATCATGTTCCTATTTTCCATGCCCATTTTCAAAAAAAACCACACATGTTGTATGTCATGCTTACGGTGTTGTTGTCATGCTAAATTTATAGCATGTAAAATTTAAAATTTTGGTCATGAAAAACAAATCCACATTTGAAATCCCATTTCTTGGTAAATGTAAAAATTTCATCCAAATAGCATTTCAATTGTGTCATACTCATTATGGATGAGAGGAATGTGCTAACATGGTTTTTAAGGGTGTTGTGTGTGTAACCTGATGAATGCCTAATGTGATTAGAGAATCTATTTTGTTTTTGTTCTCCAAAATATCCCCCTAGGATATTTTGATAGCTTCCAAAATCAATTTTGGACTTTGAAATTTTTTTGTTGAAAAATCCATGAAACATTTTTTCAGTGTACCGCAAATTTCAGGAAGATAGTGTTCTGCGGACTCTCCAAGTCTGCGGTAAAAAGGAATGGATTTGGGGGGAATTGTGAGAGTGTTTGATGAGGATCAATATATAATGCCATCCACATAGAAGAGGTGTCACTTCAGCATAGATGAGATGTTCCAAGTAATCAGGAAGAATCACATAATAATGGAAAATCATGCATGAGGAAAAAATAATCTACTCATTCTCATAGATAAAAAAAGGGTACATATGGGAGTGATGTGTAACTCTCGTGCCTAGACAATAATTACCTTTATGAGGGAAAGAGGATTTACAATTCCAAATAGGGAATGCAACTCTTATGATGCCACTGATTCATATGACAATGACATATTCTATAATGGAATTTGCCACTTGTCATATAACTCCTAAGACCTATGATCTCGCTAAGTGAGATGACCTCACCACATGATGTAGATGAGACCCCCGAGAATGATGAGGAAAGTCTCACACACCAAAACCCCCCTTCATCAAAGCTAAGGAAGAGGTCATGAAAATTCAAAACAGAAAGAGAAATCCCCTAGAAAACTAATAAATATGTGTCAATGGGGCCCAAAAACTAAAGGCTTGATAAGGTACCCACGTACAAACAAAATCTCTCTAGAAAGAATATGAAGAGAAGAAGGACTAGAAATCCTAAAGAAGATGAGCAGCTGCATCAGACCTCACCCAAGAAGAGACCGCAAGTGAAAAAACTTCACCTTAGTGAAGGGCTTGATGAATATGTTTGTAACCTAATCGGATGTCTAAAAATACTACAAGTCGGTGATGTATTCATGTATCAACTCCTAGTATGAAGTGCATGTGGATCTAAATGTGCTTCATCCACTGATGTTGAAATGGATTTCTAGAAAATCGAGATGGTACTCATGTTGTCATAGTAGATAATGGTAGGTCACTGAAAGTGAATACCAAACTCTGTCAAGATACCCTGCAAAAAAATAACTTCCATGACAATGTTAACTACTCCTCTGTATTCTACCTTTGTAGATGATATGGAAATCACATTCATTTCTTCTTACTGGATCAAATGACAGGACCTTAACCAAGGTATAAATAGTAGCATGAAATATATTTATGATGATATAGATCACCAACCCGATAAAAGTTTGTATATCTAACCAAGTCAATCTCTATCCCTCCTAAGATATTGAATGTTGTCTATGTGAGTGCCACGAACATAGTGAAGGATCTGCTTTGCTAATTTCCAATGTAACTCATGAGGATTTCCTGCATAAATCTAGACACTATCACAACAACATACAATAGATCTGGCTAAGTGTGAGTAAGGTAAATAAAGCTCCCCACCAATCTGTCGATAAAGGGTACCATCAACCAAGGGAGTAGATAAATTAGAAACCAACTTAACCCTAGAAAGGAAAGGAGTAGGAGAAGGATTACAATCTGACACATGAAACCTAGATAGTAAATAAAGGGAGTACTTAGGATACAAAATTACAATTCCCAAGGTAGATTGTGAAATTTGGAATCCCAGGAAAGTAATGAAGAAAACCCAAGTCTAATATGGAAAACTTGTTAGCCAAGGAAATCTTCACATAATCTATGATAAAGGAAGAGTTGTTCGTGATCAACAAGTCATCAACATATAAAACAATGAGATGAGCATGGAGTCATCCTACCACATAATCTAAACACTTAGGTCAGAGTGACACTGAATGAACCCTGATACAAGTAATAAAGGAGTCCATCTTGGCATACCGAGCCCGAGGGGAGTTTTTAAGGCCATAGAGAGACTTATTTAACTTACAAACGAGGGAGGGATCATGGACATAACCCAAAGATTATTCCACGTAGATATCTTCCTTTAGGTTCCCATGAAGGAAGGTACTCTTAATTTCCATCTGGTGGGACTTATTATCTGTTAGCGACAACAATGGCAAGGGTCAGTTGCATGGAATTCATCTTCGCAACCAGAGCAAAGGTTTCTGAGAAATCAAACCCAAGCTACCTAGGAGAAACCCTTAGCTACAACTCACTCTTTATACTTCTTGAATTATCCATTGATACCATACTTTATTCAGTACACCCACTTATACTGAACAATTATTATTCATTTCGAAAGAGGGGTGAGATCCCAAGTATCGTTATTCATGAGTGAGGAATACTCCTTATCCATGGCAGAATCCTACTCAAGAATCCTAGGAGTCTCCTGGAAAGACTAAGGGTTTGAGAAGAGGAAAAGAAGGAGTGGGTTCCAAAAAATTATGAGTGAGTATATCTCTCATCCTAAGGATCTCCAATCCACTCTCCAACACTCTGTAAATTCTTCCTAGCCGAATGAGGGGTAGGAGGATCGGGATTAGAGTTGGAAGATTATTCACTTAAGTGAGAAGGGAAAAAGTCCTCATCATCACTATTGTTCAGAATTGGATGACTCTAGAAGCATGAGGGTCGGGAGGAGTAAGGAGGATCAAGAAGATCAAGAGGAGGACATATGCTCAATAACATCATCATCTGATGAGTCAGAATCTGAATTAGAGAGCAAGAATAACCTCAGAGGGAGAAGTAGACGTAGAAGATGAAATCGAATGACACTTCTCTATATAAAGCATGAGTAGTATGATTCAAAAATATATACCCCTTCATATCAGGATACCCTACAAAAATACAAGGTTTGGACTATGGTTCAAAATCCTTGCATTTATTTTTGGGAATCTGAGGCCATAACATTGGATCTGAAGACATGAAAGTTCTCTACATCAGGCTTACATCCAAAACAAGATTTCAAAAGGTGTTATCCCTCTTATGGCCTTGTGTGGAACATGGTTTTGAATGTAGCAAGCATAGTTCACTGATTCGACCCAATACTGTGGAGGAAGGGATTTCGAGTGAACCATACAAGTGGCCATCTCCTTAAGAATTTGGTTCTTTATTTTTGCAACTCCATTTTGTGAAGGGATGTAAGCAATTGTACATTGCAAAGAAATCCCTTCAGAGGTACAGAAATAGTTTGAGCCTATTGCTCACATACTCTCCTCCATTCTCAGTTCAAAGAAACTTAATATACCATTTCACTTTGTTTCTCAGTAAGAGCTTTAAAGTCTTGAAATTTCTCAAGACTTCATAATTAAGCTTAAGAAAATACACCCAAGTGTAACACGAAAAGTCATCAATGAAGGTTAGTATATATATATATATCTCTAGTAAACAAGGAGATGGGAAAGGGCCATAAATGTCACTATGAACAAGATCCAAAGGACAAGTAGCTCTTCAGGATTTTCCTTTGTCAAAAAATTTCTTAGGGTGCTTCTCGAGGGCACAACCCTCAAAAATACCCTTAGAAAATTTGATGCGGGGTAACTTGTTGACCATTTCATTTTGGATCAATTGTTCAAGGTAATGATAATTGATAGTGAATGATGGAAAAAATGCTCATGCCATATCTTACTAACCTCATCTGCATGAGTGAGCAAGGAAGTGGGATGTTGAATCAGAAGTAAAGTGGGAAAAGGTATACAAACTATGAATGGAGATCCACCTTTCCCTCAACCACTATGGAGTCAGAGTTAAGCTCATGAATAATCACCAAGTTAGGACCAAATTCCACTCGCATTCCTTCACCAAGGTGAGTGATTTGGTAAATCTTATAGGATATTGGTAGAGAGATTGGGAACAATCAACACTTGGTTAAATGTTCCACCATCCATCTCTACCGATCCACTACCAGAAACCGACAATTGTAGTGTCATCACCCAATGATTTGGGACATGCCACATGGTTCGATGTTGGTGATTTCAACATCCGAAGAGGCCATGTGGTGTGAGGCACCAAAATCGATAATCCACCTTCAATGAAGGAGTTGTTATAGCTACAAGGGCCTTTCCTTTCTTCTTCTCAAATTTAGACTCCTTTTCTTTGGAAGACTTGACCTTTAGAGCATTCTGTTTGATAGACTTAGGAACACTTATTTTATTCTTCTCAAGTAAATGAGTTAAGTGATCGATTTTTTTTTCATACATTGATGCTCTTCATGGCCAGACTTCTTGCAATAGGAACACTTACACTTTTCCTTCTTCGCTTTAGGATCAGAAGTCGAAGCGTTCATGTTAGGCTTGGTTTGGTGCTTGGTTGGTCTTGGTTTCCTTCTTGGGTTGGTCATTTTTTCTCTTTCTTCTTTTTTTTTTCTTTTCCTTACCCTTACTTACCACAAGGGCATGTGACTTGGATTTGAGAGTCCCCATTTGAATGAGTTTGTCATGTTCTCAAATGAGTTGGGATGAAAAAATGTCAAATGAGGGAATTTTCCAAGTACTGCCCAAGACAGATTTCATGGCATGGAAAGTTCAAAATGAAGACGAAGTATTTAGGACCTAACTTAGAAAGAATTGACAAGATCAACTGAGAATATTTCTTCTCCACTTTACATTCCTTAAGAAGCAATCTAGTGTGGAAAAACTTTGAGAAGAAGGCCTGTAGGTTTTCAAAGTCACTTCAGGTTTAAGCCTAGTAGTTCGTTCTCCAAATCATGCACTCTCATGTCATCTTGCTTCCCAAACATATCATCAAGAACTTTTCCAAGCTCCATCAGGATGTTGAGGAAGTTTTGATGTGGAAGAGAAATTTGGGAGAGACAAGACATACAGAGAAGACCCAAGGCTTCATCACAATGGTTAAACCACCTAGATTTTTTGGGTTCATCTTCAGGTTCAGTCTCTACTCCCATGGTGACATGGAATAACCATTTACTTCTGTAATACCATATAAATTTTATATCTCCATTCGAAGAAATTGAATGGTGTGAGAAAAGGTAAGAAGAGGCATCCATATAGAGAGAGAGAAAGAAGGAATGCAGAAAGGAAAAAAAAAACACAACCACCCCAGAAAATATTAACAACCCCCTGAATTTGGAACTTTATAGTTTAGTGTGTTGATTACAATCAGATGCAAATGTGTGTCATGAAATAGTCGGTCACTCACCTTTCAATCAATGTAATAACGCACAAGAGTGGAGACCAAAATCAAGGTTTGTTGATTGCGAAAAATCAACACCATAAACAAGCAAAAAATGAGGAAAAATAAGAGAAGGGGAAAAATATAGTCCTATGTGAGAAATAGTGTCTCACGTCACAACATAAACCCCCTTACTACAAAGACTGTGGTAGACACGCTCACTAGTCCACAAGTAATAACAAGGGTAATACAATGCAAAACAGAACTCAAAATGAGTCCTAGAAGACATTCAAGACACAGCGAGGGCTCTATAAGGAAAAAATGATAGAAATGATGCTATAACACACTCCAACAATAGATTAGTAGAAAAATGCCAATAACACTAAAAATCACCACTTTAAAATTGTATTGTTAATCTAATTTTAAAGAATTAAAAGGCAAAAAAAGGCTATTACTAACATTCAAATATGAAAATTTAGATACTAATCAAAATTAAATAGCTTATTTTAAAAAAATTAGATGTCTAATTAAAAAAGCCCTATGAGATTAATTAAAATTAACCTACCTTAGAAATAATATTAGATCCTAATGTAAATACTTAAGACCTAACTATAAATTAAAACCTTGCCTTATGAATATTAGATCCTAATGCATAAGCCTAAGACTTTAAAAAAACCCTAAAATTATAAAAGACCCACCCTTATAAAACATACACCCTACCTTATTAATAAAACCCCACCCTTACTAATAAACCAACCCACTTTTTAATTAAAACCCCAAAAGTTATTAAACAATCCCACTTTATATATTTTAAAAGACTTTGAAATGGATTTAAAAAGTGGGAGGTATTTTTTCAAATGGTAAAAGGGTAGGAAAGTACGGTCAGGAAAAGGGTTTGGAGGTCCAGCGTGGGAGGTGGTGGGATACAGCCCGGGGCAGGTGGATAACATGATACAGGACTCGACAGAGAAGCGAGCACATGGACAACCAGAGGGAGCAAATTAAGGAGTCATACACGACACGCTGTGTAAGGAAAGGCTCATGAAAGAAAATGAGTAAACACGGCACCAAGGATGGAGGGCGCAACCACACAAAAAAATGAGTAAGAGGGTCAGCTACAGTGTAGGGCACGACGCATAAGGACCCGAGTTGAAACAAATGTGACTGAATGGAACGATGCAAGATAACATAGAACGAATGCAAAGAAAACCAAATCGAACATGCAAACAATGACAAACCAACACAGGTAAAAAATTGAGTTATCAAGGCAATGAGTAAACAAAAAGCTCGACCCAATGAATCAAACAATTGAGCAAAAACTCACAAGGTTTCGAGCACTAAACAACGCAAATACAACTCAACCTGCATAACAAACTTGAGCATGCACTAATGCAAGGTAAAATACAAACGCCAGCCAACTTTCCTAAAAAGTTGGGTGACTCAACTCAACGAGTTGAGCTAGGAGGAGCTAAGTCACAAACAACTCAGGGGATAAGAGATAGCTCGTCAGGGGGAGGTAGGAGACATAAAGGAGGTAGGTAAAAAAAGAGTGAAAACCAGACATGAGGTAGGCCAGAACAGGCCTAAAAACAAGATTTTTAAAAAAAATCACTTGCAATTAAGAAACTTATTAGACCGAAAATGAATAACCAACCTCTAAATACATTTCCCTCCAAAGTTAGATATAACTAGCTAAATCTTGGCGGTGAAATTCTGGAACTTGTACACATGTACACAAACCCTGAAAATGCACAAACTCCAAACAACAAGCTGTTAAATACCAATTAGCAAGATTCCAAAATAAATGAATGAAAACTTACACGAGAAGTGAAAAACCAAAACTCGGAAGTAATTAACAACCGAAAACATGAGTGCACATTTACCGAATAAGAGCTTTGATACCATATGAGAGTGTTCGACAGAGGATCAATCTAGAACCCTGTGCACATCGAAGAGGTTGCACTTTTCTGTGGTGATGAGATGCTTACAAGTAATCAACAAGAATCAAACAACAATGGAAAATCATGCATGAGGCAAAACATGTCTACTCATTCTCATAGATCGAAAAAGAGGGTACATATAGGAGTGTTGTGTAACTCCCGTGCCTGGAAAATCATTCCCTATAAGAGGGAAAGAGGAGTTATGATTCCAAATAGGGAATGTAACTCCTATGACACCACTCGACGCATATGACAATGACATATTCTACGACAGAATCTTCCACTTGTCATATAAATCCTAAGACCTATGAACTCACTAAGTGAGATGAATCACCACATGCGGAAGAGAAGTTTGGATTGAGGTTAGTTAAAATTTTTT
Organism: Taxus chinensis; assembly: GCA_019776745.2. NCBI lineage: Eukaryota > Viridiplantae > Streptophyta > Pinopsida > Cupressales > Taxaceae > Taxus > Taxus chinensis. The sequence goes on along the minus strand of CM034154.1, from coordinate 759,137,082 downwards.
TTTGGAAGCATAGAAGGTTTGAAGTTATAGAACACTATCCTAGTGTTATGTGGAATTCACAAGGAGCAATTTTTGGTAGACTCTCCATTTTGCTGAAACGAATGAAGTCAACCACGAAGAATAGAAATTTCCAAAAATGTCTCTAAAAATTTGTGAAACAAATTGGTTTGAATTCAATACTTGGGAAGATTATTGGGAAATGTATTCTCCCATGAAAAAAAGGAAAACATGGGTTTTTTCTAGGAGATGCCACGAAGCATGAAGGAAAACCCATAGAGTGCTGTGAAGAAAAGGGGAGAAAGTTACGAATGACCAAGTTTGGAAGCCACAAAAATCTATCCTAGTGTTCCATGGGTTTCCAAAATTGTGGAAGTCTATGAGTGGTTTAAGGAATGGTTATGAGGCCATCATACAAGGAAAACATGCCATGTAGTGGTTCAAAAAAAGAAAAAAATGTTATAGGCAACCAAATATTTAAGTCTGTGAAGCATACCAATAGGCTAAAAAAGTCAAAAAATTTGTGTAACAGTATCCTAGTGTTCCATGGGTTTCTAAAATTATGGAAGTCTGTAGGTGGTCAAATGCGCAAGTTAAAATCTATGAAACACTAGAGAAAAAACCTTCTAAACAAGTGAAAAGTCAGGAAGCACCACAAAAGCCACAAGAAAAATAAAAATGGTTTTTGGTCCATAACTTTTGATGCAGACCTCTAAATTTGACAAAATCAGTGGCACTGGAAAGGTCTCCTCCAAATTTTCATTTTAGTATCAACAAAATCAGACCTCTAGGTTTCCTCCTGGGATAGCTAGAGTAACCGAATATATAATTTTTTCCAAAAGAAGGAATATGAAGAGTCCCAAGCATGGAATATTGTACTCATGCCAAAATTGAATGAATTAACCCAGTTTCAGGAGATGAAGGCTCGTAAATAGAAAGAAAGTGAAAGGTCATACAAAGGGAAGGAAAAGATTCATTTTTTAATCTATAAACTGTGATGTAGTCTCCATTCTAGGGGTCGATTTTTGGTTGATATATCTGATTGTCTTACTACCAACACGCAACTGCAATTCTTCTATATCCTTGTCTTATGTTTTCCTCTCCATATTAACTTTACTCCATGATTATGGTTACTTACATGCAATATTATGTAAATAAAATTTGATTTCCTTGTGTTTTGTTCCTATTTCCTTAACATGGTGTTTTCTCATTGTTAACTTGGAAATATTTTGGTTTTATGTCAGTAAATTCAACTTGTTATTTATTGAGTAAAACCCCCTTCACACTTTCTCCCCCTCTCTCAAAACACACACCTCTCCTCCACCTCCTTTTTGCATACAAGTTTAGTGGAGTATTCATGTGCGATCCTCAGTCGAAAAGTCACCCATAATAGTTAGAGTAGTGTATATATTTCTTGTTTTCTATAATTCCTAAGTAGAGGGACCTAGTCCCAAAGAATTGGTGAAAGTCCCTAATTTTCCCTTCTGATGAATTATTTTTCCTATAGTTGACACTCACTATGGGGAATATTTTTTTGTCCAGTACCTTATAATGATCCAAAAATCCATAAAAAGTAAAATATCAAAAAAATCTCAAAAAACATAAAACTTAATGCTTGAAATCCATTGTTGTTTTTAGTTGTTTCCTTTCACATTCTTTTTATAGGTTTTGTAACAAGCTAGATGAAAAGAGATAAATCAGATTGGAAAAATTGAGAGCTATTGTTGATCCAAAGTTTTAAGATCTTAAAATACAAGAATATCACATCTGAGACAATCCATATTACTTATCTCAAGCATCATATTTATTTGGTATATCGAGTGATATAATAAGAAATCCAAATGATAGTCCTCCTAAATCTCCAGTTGTACCACAACTAGCTATTGTTACCACAGAAGAAGAATTAGAAAAATAAGTTGAAGGAGAAATGGAAGAACCTCAATCACCTATTCCATGGGGAAAGAATATTGGTCCGCTCACTCTTACACCACTTCTCCATGAATTGCTGAAGGGATCTCGCAAGAATTTTCAAAAATTAAAAGGTGATGGCACTCAACTTACTGATGAGCATATTACAATATTCATCACTACGTGTGGAGTTCTTGGAGTTGAACATGAATATGTTTCAGTAAGGTTGTTCATGGAGTCACTTTAATAGAAATTAGTTAAATAGTTCTACCTCTTACGCTCTTGATCCATTAAAAGTTGGGATGATACCAGAACCAGTTTTGATGCAAAATTTAAATCAGATGAAGACTCTCAATATCTTCTTGTTCAAGTGGTCCAAATGAAGAAATAATTAAATAAACTCATGAGAGATATTGTGGTCTTATTCAAAATATTGTTGAAAATAATATCTATAAAAGTTTCACAATATCATGATAATAAAAATAGATTCTTCATAAATACATAATTATAGGTAAAAGGAACGATACGAAGATCGCTCCAAGCCATGAAGATCTCAAATGATCATAGCACACCACATTTGATATGCTGAAAGAAATTCACCAGAGTAACTTTACAAAAGAATTAACAAACAAAGAACAATAATGGATCATATATTATTATGGAACTCTCATATATATAAGTATAATGAGAATGGTCCTTGCTTATATAAGCAAGGAAGATCAATCTAAGAACCAGCCAAGGTTGTAGATCAAGCCATAAATCAAGGAAAAAACTAGTCATCAAAGAACTAGTCAAGACCATAGATTTATGAAAGAACTAGTCATCAAAGATCTAGTTAATACCATAGATCAAAGAAAGAACTAGTCATCAAAGATCTAGTTAATACCATAGATCAAGGAAAGAAATAGTCATCAAAGATCTAGTTGATACCATAGATCAAGGAAAGAACTCTACCTAACAACTAGATAATATCTTCCTAATATCTAAATAAGATAAAAGAAATATCCACGCACATAAGTGGGTGAGGATAAATACAATAAAGGTAAATAAAATACCTAGGTGAACATGAGCTAAGGTAAATACCTACACTAACACCCCCCCTCAAGTGAACCTAGGGGACCAAAATATAAGTGGTATATCCAAAATATGAGTCTCGACAACTAGGCCTGATGAAGTACTCATGTACAATAACTGGGTGATCTATAAAATCTTCAACTTTGGAATTATCCACAGAATCACAAATTAATGTTTTTGTTCTACTTTTTATTAGAAAATGACATAGATAGTTAGTGAATGAATTTTACTTATGCTTAGAATCCACAATTTCAGGAAAGGAAAGAATATAAACTCATAAACATAAACAATTTTTATCCTGGAAACCTTCAGAGGAGGAAAAACCAGTCGGGAAGGGAAATTGATCTTTCTTCCCACTTTTATTGGCCAATTCAAAACAATAAGTACAAAATTTATAATAATTATGAAAGAGAAGTAGATAATATCTCAGACTTCCTCCCAATTACATGCTTGCTCTGTCTTAACACTCCTTTCTTCTACAAAACCCAATTCTAGTACTAAGAACTTCTTGCTCACTTGCTTTCATGCTTCAATGATCTCATTCTCTTCTACAAACATATATTTATAGCCTTTCTCATGTCCTCCCATGCATTGGAGAATGGGAAAGGTCATGGAGGAGAAGAGACATGGACAACCTTTCAAATTATGGGGCTGTTCATTTCATATTTTTTATTTTTTGTCCGAAAGAGTCGGGACAACTGCCCAATGCAGACCGACAGTCCTTAGGACCTCCAACCTAGTTGGTCGGCAGTTTTGTAACCACCGCTCTAACACAAAGCGGTGGTCCTATTACTATAAAGACATAACCTATGTGTATTATTTTTCCTTCTTCGTGTTGACTGATTTGATGAAGTAGAGTTATTTTGGATCCCTATGGATCATACCTCCCCTGCTTAGGAGGATTTTGGTCCCATAAAATCTTAGTGGGGCAGTAGATGAGGAAATAATTCCCTCACTTGCTCCTTTGAGTACCAATGGGCCTACCTTGGTGTCTTTCATTTCAATCCAATCTACCAAGACTCCCGTGGACCTCTCCTAGTCTCTTTGACATTCTTTTGGAGCACTACATCCTTCTCCAATTTTCCTCATGAGTCCAAGACGAAATACTCAATGGAAGGTAGAAACTGTAGTCCTTCATCTTCATCTAGCATTGATGGCTCATATAGGTGCAAGTTCTCACAGTTTACTACATAGTACATCCTCATAAATGATGATAAATCAAGTCGAAAGGAATTTTCTCTAACTTGCTCCAATATGGTGAAGGGCCCATATCGTAGTGGCTTGAGCTTCCGTTCTTGAATTTATAGTCTCTACTTTCTCAAGTAAAGCCAAAATCTATCTCCAACATGAAGCTTATGTTCCCTCCTATGCTGATCGTGCCTAGATTTGTACTTGGCTTGATATTTCTCTAGTTGTTCTTTGACTTTGAGATGGATTTTCTGGATCCTCTCAATGAATTTGTTTTCTCTAGTCACCTCTATTTCTCATGTCTCATCCTCATCCTACTGCCCAACTACTATGTACAGTTGATTTGTAGGTAGATATCCCAGGCATGCTTCAAATGGCGACTTCATAGTGGATGTGTGTACTGCCTGGTTATAGGAATGTTGAATGTAGGCTAAGGACTCATCCCAAGTCCTTGGTTATTTACTGTTATACCCTCTGATCAATTGTACCAAAGTCTTGTTTACCACCTCTATCTATATCCATCTGTATGTTGGATGGAAAGTTTGTGCTCCTCTGTAACCTGGGTAATCCATCTTGTCCCAAAAAGTAGTCCAAAACTTCCCCAAGATCCCAGAATCCCTGTCAGAAACAATAGACTTTGGCAAACTAAAATGCACCCCATATATTAGCAAAGAAAATATCTGCTACCTCATATACTTTTACTATCTTTTTACATGCCATAAGACTACACATCTTACTGAATCTATCAACAAAAACATATAGATAGTCATGGCCCATGTTTAGACATATGTAGTACTCCTACAAAATCCATATAAATGTCCTCCCACAGATGAGTAGGTACTAGAAAAGCCATTTACAAAACCCTCCTTCCTAGTCTTACGCTTGCTAGTACAACAAAGTTTACATCCACGTATAAATTTTGATACTTCTTCTTGCATATTGGGCCAATACACGTACCTTTGCAAGTGGGGATAGGTTCTTACCAACACCAAAATGTCCCACTACTTTCGAGGTATGTGCTTCCCTCATCAATAGAATTCTTTCTTCTTTAGGACACGCAAAGCTTCCCCCATCGGTAGAGCAGCCCGTCCTTGAGATAACAATCTTCAATCCCTTGTCCTTTTCAGCCCCTTAGGACTGCAACTGTTGAAATGCCACCCCCAAAGTCTTTGTCCTGGTGCATATGCCTCTCTGTAAGCTTCCTTCGTGAAGGGATCAATCGTGAGAGATTAGTGGCCAAACAGGAAAAACTTCTCCTATGTATGGGCAGTCTTGGACAACATGTCTACACTACCACGTTTGTATTACCCCTTCTTGTATTTGATCACCAGATGGAACTGCTAAAGGAACCCCATCCATTTGTAGTTCCTTTCCTGCTGCAATTTAGACTGTGCTTCCAAATACTAGAGGAGGTTTGTGGTCAGTGTGCACAATAGTTTCTTTAGCCAACAAATAATGCTTCCATTTTTTAATTACATGAACTAGTGCATACATTTCCTTATAATATACTAAATATCCTTTAATTGCTGAAGTGAAAGTTTCATAATGATAACATACGGGTTTACCTCCTTGAAGAAACACTGCACCCATGGCGTAATTACTGGCATCTATCTCTACTTCATAAGGCTACTGTAAAATTAGGAAGAGAAAGTACTGGAGCATGAATAATCTTGTATATTTCAATAACTCAAAGGATTTGTCTTGTTCCTTACCCCAGTCAAAAACCCTTACTCCTTTACGGCCACCATGTGTAGAGGTGTTGCAATCATGCGGAGAAGCTCTGAAATGAACTTCTGCATGTACCTGTACTGCTCCCACAAAACTCCTAGTCTTCTGTGGCTCTTGTTGGTGTTGGCTAGTTAGTGATGGCTTCCACCTTATTTGGATCCACTCGTAGCTCCCCTCCTCCAAACCATGTGCCCAAGATAGACAAGTGATTGTTTGCAAAATTCACGTTTCTTCATATTACAAAGCAGTTATTTCTCCCTGAGAACTTGCAAGGCTTGATGTAAATGAGTTAGATGTTCTTTCCCATGTGGCACTAAAGATCAAAATATTGTCTAGTTATACAATGACACATTAATCTATGAAATCCCACAATACATCATTCATCAATCTCATAAATGTAGTGGGTGCATTTGTGTTGGAGATTGATTTGATTGTGCCCTAGTTTTCCCTTGAAATTCTTCAATTTGTGGGCTCTGTCATATTTTCTATTTCCCTGAATGGATGCATGACAGGTTTTCTTCATTTGTATGTTGTTGAAGATCCTTCTCCATGGTCGTGGATCACATTTGGGCCTTGTATCATTTCCAAATTCTTTCTCCTTAAAGAAAAATTCAATTCTAGGTGCAAATGGTGATTTCCCTTCATTTTATGATTTGACGGGCATGTTTTCCCCGTCAAATTATATCTCAACATCTTCAGCTACGTGGTATCTTTTGATTGGATGAGGCACATCAGGTCTATTTTATAACTTGTAACTTTTTGCTATGTTTGCAAAAAGATCAATTTGGCCTCGAGGCCCCATTGAGTTCTGATTGGCCGGTCAAATTTATAAAGGCGGAGTGAATTTCTCTTTTTTTCCCCAAAGGTGTATACGTGTTCATTTTTAATTGGTTATGGCCTAATGGGTCTTTTTGGTGAAATTTTACACTTTGGTCACATTTGTAAAAAATACCAAATTGGCCCCACAGCCCCGATAGTCTCTGATTCGCTATTCAGACAAATATGAAGTGGAGCAAGAAAAAGTATTACTTTGACCCCAAAGATGGACACGTGGCCATTTTTCAAGTTACAAGTGGGAAGGTGGGTCAGTGGAACATTTTGAAGTTTTTTGCATTTTTGTACAAGGGAGAAAAGTTATGAAATAACCCCCAACTCTGCTAGGGCCCACATCAAAAGTTAGAAGTGAGAAAGGTGGGTCGGTGAGTTAACATTTGAAAATTTTAAGGCCCCACTTCAAACTCAGAGGTACGTGAGGGCCATCGTAAAATTTGGAAATTGGATTCTTGGTCCTACCTTAATGAGGAGACAAAGTATAAACATGAAGCGCAGTTCCATTGGGACTAAGCATTTGAAAGCTTTAAAGCAACTTTCTAGAGGCAAAGGTCACTGGGGTATTTTGAATATTGGGAACTTGCCTTTTTGTTTTGAAAAGGAGAAAAGTGTACAAATTGAGTTGTGACTCCAAGATCCCACCATAGAATTAAGCCAACGTGTCAAGAAAATTTTCAAAGACCCTAGGGGCGTGGGCAAAATTGGAAAAATCATTTTCTCCAAAATTCATAAAATGTAAAAAAAATGGCAGACCCATGCAAAGGCCTACTTTAATCAGATTTTTCCATGTGGATGGCCCATATTTCAAAGTTGAGAAAGTGGAGAATCAATAGTTGTTGTAATTGCATCTGATTTTTCTACCATTTTTTCAAATCCAAAAGGCACTCCTAGGCCCATGTGGAATACGTACTTGTTTGTGCACGGCCTCTTTATTTGAAAGTTGTGAAAGTTAGCATCAAGGAAACACATGGCATGATTCCATATGTTTTTCCTCTATTAATTGTTGACTTGGACTTGCAGGGGATGTAATGTGAATGGATTTTTTTATGGTGCTATGGATGATTTGCATTTGTTTCAAGGAATGTAATTGAAGTGACATTTTGGAGCTTGGAATTTTGCTCGGGCAATTGAAGAAGCACAAGAGTGATATTTTGAAATAGAGTTACTCGGGCACCTGAAAAGCAAATTTGTCAGATCCAGCTAGAGAAATGGTAGAAAATGATGAAAGAAGGAAGCTATTTCATGAATGAAAAATGAAAAGGAATGATTGGATGCCCAGTTAAAACAATGATGGCAATATTTGAAATGATTCACCTTTTGAACAACTTGATCAAATTTTTGTTGTAAATTTGTTAAATGTCACTTTCTAAAATCATGATCAAACATGTAACAAAAAAGGATTCCTTTCAATATTCTTTTTTGGGGGAAAAATCTTGGATGAGTGAGTAAAGTGAATTATATAAAGCATGAGGATAGTCATGCAAATGGTTGGGGGTTTAATTCTTACGAGAAAATTTGAGAAAGCCCATCTTCCTGAGAGACCATCTGAGAAACCTGTTAATCTCTTATGTTTTAGATTTGATCACGTCAAGATGGTTGCGAGTGTACATCCATTGACAAGCTCTGAGACTGTTCAAGAAACTTTCCCCTACTGATAAATCTAATAGATCTTTGAATTAATCTGTGTTGATCTTGGGAAAAATTGTGTCTACTTTTATTTCAGAATGTTTTCAAATAGTTTTGATGTTTCTATTGCAATATTGTGTTAAAATCCCTCTGAATCACACAGGATCTCATCCCTATGATAGTTTAGTGGCATTTGCAATTTCATTATGAGAAGAGCCTTCATCTTGTAATGAGATAAACAATTTAAAATCACTTTACTTGTCATTTTGTTGATAAAGATTGTTTGTAAGCCTTTGAGTGTATCTTAGGCATGAGGAACTAGGGGTTTTAATGTTTAATTGAGTCTTTAGCTCGAACCTTCATGTTGAATTCTCAAAGATTGTGTGAAACCGTGTAGATCTGGGGCTCCATTGATGCACACCTTCTAGTTGAAGGAATATTTTGGCTATTCTGAAGCATTATGTCATGTTAGTCTTCCAATTGTTGTAAAGGTTCTCAAATATCTAGTGAAATCAACTTCATCTTACTTAATCCCCACCAAAAATTATTCAAATAACAATGAATCCTACCTGAACTACCCCTGTTTTCCTGTATGTCCACAAATGAATAAATTCTATTGCCAAAATATGTAGAAGCAATCAGGATTTTAATGTCTTTAGTAACCTTAACCTTGTTTAGAAAATATCACCATTCTTTAGAAGTGACAACTCGTGAGAGTTAAATTGTGGTGCATTGATCATATTTTCTCAAGGTTCCCCTTCAAATTTGTGCAAAGAAGGATCTCTTCATGTCCTTCACCAATAGAGGTTACAAAATGGGTCCTCTCACCCTGGTTGAAAGGCACAACCTAAAGTAGTGAGGATAGATCAAATCCTTAATGAAGGTGTTATCCATTTCTCCAACATCTGAGTGATAAAGAGTGATTGAAAGAGACCATGATGAATCTCCTCCCCAGCTACAAAACAACTCATAATATGATTTGTTGATTTTTTGTCTTCATAAGTGTCTTTCCGGGGATTAAATCTGACCTATTTATGTGCTCAACACCAAATTGGCTTCCAAGGGAGATTGGCACCATTGTCAGGGATTATTAAACTCTGGGACCTATTTGTGTGCAAACAACAAAATTAGCACTTGATTTATGGTTGTCGAGGATTATTTGAGCTCAAGACCTGTCAGGGACCGTATGGGGATTTAAGCATCTGGGACCTATTTGTGTGGCAACAACACCAGATTGATGTCGTTGTCGAGGATTTATTAGTGTTGTCAGGGATTATTTGAGATGGGACATATTTGTTTAACAACACCAGGGATATGAAGGTGTGTGAAAAGTTTGAACACCATCAACAACACATATAGACCCTGGTAAATGCTTCTTACAAATTTTTAAAGTGCAAATACATTGTTGAAACATCATCCTGTGTCTAGATTTGTAAGAATCGAGAAAATTTACAAGTTCTACATGTAATATTTCTAGTTTTTGTTGGTTTTTGCACTAATTTTACATCATCAATGTTAAATACCAGGGTAAAGGAAGGTCATATCTGTGAAGCTTTACATGAATTTAGTGTTGACAGACATTTGACAGATCAATTTTAGTGCATTTACACAACTAAGGTGAAAATCCTTAGTGGTGACTCCGTGTTGAATTAATTTTTGATAAATGCCAGTGTCTTAACCTCTGTCAATTGAAATTTATCACTAATCTTTGCAAAGATGGAAGGAAGAAGATCTTTCTTCATTAAAGACCCTGTTAGAAGGTTGTTTCTAGAATTGGGAAAGACAATTCTAAAGGAAGAAGAATCTGGAAAGTTGTTGGAGATCAAGAAATCAAGAAAAGAGTTATCAATTGTGGAAATTGATTAGCCTGTCATTGAAGATTTCCATACTTCCTCAAGTGCTTTTGAATCAGGTAGTATTTTTGTAGATCATTGGAATTCTCCATTCTGGAGAGGGGCCTTCATTTTTATTTGAAAAGTTTGTTCTCATTTTGTCCCTGTGTTTTTCCAAAGCTGATAGGATTTTTCCAAGAAAAAGAGTCTTTAGAGAACATTCATTTTGAAGAATTATACTCCTGTGTTCCAAAGACCCCTTGTCCCTCATCATTTTGTATCTCCTATAAGATCACCTCCTCAAAACAATATGGCCCAGCCCCCACCCAGACCTCCTATTTGTTGTGAATACTTTTGGTCCTATAGATTTTAGAGGTATGGATGGATATCCAAATGTAGTGCCCCAAGATGTTAGAAATAGACTGCCTAAATTTCAAAGAAATAATGCTATCACTGGCGATCAACATTTAAAACTTTTTTTCAATATGATGGAAGAATTTGAGATTGAATTTGAGGATGTGTATATAAAATTTTTTATTCATACTCTTGAGGAGGATACACGTGACTGGTATAAGTCTTTACCAGATAACTCAATAGATTCATGGATAGAAATGAAAAATGCTTTTAGATTGCAGTATGGGGATGAGACAGATCCTAGGTTTCTTTTGTCTGAATTTGAAAATATTAAGAAGAATCCTAATGAATCTGTTCATGACTTCAATACTTGGTTCAATAAAACCTTGAATAGGCTACCTTGTAATCTTGAGGCCAAGTGATGTTTCTTGTTTAATAAAATACTTCTGATGCTTTTGATAAAAAGGCTAGCTTATTATTTAAGGGACAAAAACCCAGGACAACATTGAGGCAGGCCTTCACCATGGCTTTGCAGATTGAAAACAATATCAAAGTAGTTGGTAAGCCTCCTAAGAGGGAAGGTATCAAGCTGATCAATCTAGAGAAGCCTCAATCAAGTAAGTCTGTGGATCTAGAAGAGGTTGTAAAAACTTGGCTGGAGTTGTTAAAGAAATATCTTACAAACTGGCTAGAGAAGAGAAGGGGATTGGACAAGGTTCCCAAGGTCAACACAAGCCACAAGGTCAAGAAATATTTGCAAATCATCCCAGGGGTGATCAGAGATCAGATGATAGAGGTAAAGGACCCATGGGGTTGGGAAATAGACAGCCCCAAGCCCCGTGAAAATAGAATCGTGCCTGATCCTTTGACTGCCAGAGTTTCTGTTGTGGAAGAAGCCAATGAAATTGAGTGGTGTGACAGATGTTTCTTGACCACATGCCCCATGTGATGAAGACAAAGAAGTTGAGGAAGCTGATGATGACACTGATGATGATGTGTGCATGATGGGGTGCTCTACAAGCTCACGGCAAGGAGCAACTTTGACTGAATTAATCAGTGTCAGAACTACTGCAGATTTCTAGGATTGCATTCACCAGGTATTACCCCTTCCTCCCTCTCATACTTTTGAAATAGATATGGTACAAGATTTTGAATTTCCTAATAATGATTTTGAATACTTAAGGGCATTAATGATTAAAAAGTATGATGGAGGAATCCCTTCTGAGGAGGATAGGCAGTTGTTAATGAATGTTGTGGTTTCCCAAGAAAAAGAATATAACACTAGGAGTAAATTTGTCAAAGGGGTAGGGCCTCAGGCCAAACCAAAAACTCTAGTTCTCACCAATATCCCAAAAGAAACTCCTAAGAAAGATACATCTGGAAAAGGCCTTGTTTCCCCAAACAGAACTGGTATCCCTGCCCATGCTCAGACCATGAAAAATCCTTTGTCTGTCAGATGAGTTTTTCAGTCTTCCTCCAAATGTTGCCTTTCCCAAATACATTCCTTATGACATTTCCCAAGTCTTGAGTCAGATCAAGATTTTTTCCAATTGTTGAGCTGCTTAGGATTCCTGAGCACAAGAAAAGGGCCTTTGAGTATTTGGGATTGAAAGAAGAAAAATATTACCCAAGGAAGAAATGTAAACAATGTTGAGACTCCTCCTACCATTGTAGAGTTGGAAAAACCCCAAGTACTGGAAGAACTAGGTGAGCCACCTGAAGTATATTTGGGAACATCCTTGGTTGAGTCCCAGCTGAATGTAGATCCATTTTTCACTACTCTGATTATTAGGGACAAGCTGTTACACAACTATATGTTTGATTCTGGAGCATCATGCAATGTTATGCCTCTTGAGGTCATGAATGAATTAGATATCAAAGTGACAATAGCTTATGGGAAGTGCACTGCCATGGATTCCAGAGAGGTGTCAGTGGTTGGATGTGTCAAGGGTTTGATAGTGCAACTTGCAGCCTACCCAGGAAAGAACTTAAAACTAGATGTTGTTATTGTTGATTGCCCTGCCAAATGGGGAATGTTGTTATCAAGAAAATGGGCTGCTAGTGTGGGTGGGAGTGTGCAAATGGATATGTATTTTTCCACTATACCTATTGAGGGCAAGCCTTGTAAAGTTGTATGGTGAAAAGAAGATGCTACATCTCATTGAGGATCCCAATAATGCTTCCTATGAAGTGTTATACACTGACATTGATGCTGATAACTTTGTTGGATTTGTCTGATGGTAAAGAGCACAAAATTGATCAATGCAAGTCTCTTAAACAAGTAGGTTCTCCTTGGACTTTGTTGTTTGATGGGGCTTTCTCTAAATTTGGAAATGGTGCTGGTATTGTTCTGATATCTCCAGGATAAGAAGAGTTTGTTTTTTCTTTTAAACTCAACTTTGAGTGCACTAACAATATTACAGAATATGAAGCATTGTTATTGGGTTTAAGAATTTCTTGGAAATATGGTGTTAGAGACATCATTGTTAAAGGAGATTCAGAGCTAATTGTCAAGCAAGGTTAGAAAACTGTATGCAACAAAAAATTAGAGAATGAAGCAGTATAAGCATGCTAGTCTGGGATTTCATTGAAATGTTTGACTCCTTCAACATAATACATCATGATAGGAAGTACAATACTCTAGCAGAAAAATTGGCCGTATTGGGGTCCAGATTTGAAAATTATACTGTATCCCCCTATTGTGAGTATAATATTGAGATATTAACTAGGCCATCTGTTCCTGACAATGTTAAACACTGGAAAGTGTTCAAAGATGATGCCCAAGTGCAAAGGTTTTTATAGAACCAAGGAGAATTTTCTGATCAACGTATAGATTGGGAGCCAATGGTTTGTGTGGCTGATGGAAAGGAGACTTTATTTGGAAAAGACATCATTCAGTTGAAGACTAATACTATTCCCAGAGGTTTGGTAGCACTTGAATCAAAATTTGATAATGTTGATTGCATTGTCAACAGACACATGTCAGCCTCGAGGGATGTTGAAGAGCACGACCTGGGCATGAAGGATAAACCACATAAGATCTGGCTAGGTAGAAATCTGAGCAAGGAAGAAAAGTAGTCGTATGTCCAATTGTTGAAGAAATACTAGGACTACTTAGAATGGTCTTATTCTGAACTGAAAGCATACAAAGAGGATATTTTCCAGCATGAAATTCCCTTGGAAGCTTCTACCAAGTCATTTAGGTAGAAATAGAGGCCGATCAATCCACTCCTTTCCCTAAAGATGCAAGAAGAATTGAAAAAGTTGAGGGATGGAGGAATCATACAGCCCACAAGGTACTCATCATGGGTTGTAAACTTGGTACCTGTCAGAAAGAAGAATGGAGATATAAGGTTGTGTGTGGACTTTAGAAACTTGAATAGAGCATCAATGAAGGATAACTACCCTATGCCAAATATGGACAATATGTTACAATTGGTTACTGGTTCAGAATTGTTATCCACCTTGGATGGTTTTTCTTGGATATAACCAGGTAGTTGTGAAGGAATCAGAGTGAATTAAGACTTCCTTTACCACTCCTTGGGGAACATATGTATATGTCAAAATGCCTTTTGGTCTAATGAATGCTGGAGCCACTTTCCAAAGAGCAATGGATGTAGCTTTCTCTTGCTATATTAATGATTTCATTGTTGTATATCAAGATGATGTGACTGTTTTCTCTAGAAAAAGGAGTGACCACCTGCAACACTTAGAAAAAATGTTGTTAAGATGCAGGGAGTATGGTATTTCACTAAATCCCAAGAAGTGCCATTTTGGAGTTCAGAAAGCAAAGCTGCTTGGACACATTGTGTCAAAGGAAGGGGTCATGATTGATCCTAAAAGGGTAGAAGCCATCAACAAAGTCCCTATTCCAAGAACCAAGAAGGGAATTCAATCCTTTTTTGGGCAGATTAATTTTATTAGGAGATTTATCTCCAACTTTGTTGAACTAACTATCCCAATCACTAGCATGCTGAAGAAAGATCAAAGTATCAAATGGGAAGAAGCAGTTATTCAAGATTTTGCTGGGATCAAAGAAGCATTAAAGAATGCCCCTATTTTAGCAGCTCTAGATTATAAGAAGGCTTTCCAAATGTTTTCTTTTTCTTCAGAAAGTACTATTGCATCTGTGTTGTTGTAGAAGGATGATGAGGGAGCTGAAAGACCAATTGCCTTTTTCAGTAAGGCATTACAAGGAGCTGAGCTAAAGTATACTATCATGGAGAAGCAAGCATTTTCTTTGGTAAAAGCAAAAAAGGTCTTCAGGCCATATATTTTGAGTTCCAAAGTCATTACTTATGTTCCCCACACCATGGTGAAAGATATCCTATCAAAAATGGAGGTTTCAAGCAAGAGATGCTGATGGGTAAACAAATTGCAAGAGTATGATATGGACATCCAAACAACAAAATTGGTCAGAGGTTTGGGCCTGACAAAACTTATGGTAGAGAGCAATCTACAGACAATTGAGGTAAATGAAGTTGAAGAAGAAAGGCTGAATGTCCTTGAAAAACTGATAAATTTTGAATGGTACAAGGACATCATTTTTTATCTCAAACATCTATAGTGCCCTGAACATTTGAGCAAGAATAAGAAAAAATCACTTAAGTTAGCTTCCCAAAAATATGTCATTACTGATTTTGGGTTAGCTTGGAAGAACCCTGAGGGAGTTCTCTTAAGATGCATTACTGAAGATGAAGCCCCTAAAATAATTGTTGATCTCCATGGAGGAGTTTGTGGGGGGAATTTTGCTGGAAGATTCACAGCTCATAAGATCTTAAGGGCTTGGTTATTGGTGGCCAACTCTTTTCAAAGATACAACTCTATTGGTAAGAAAATGTGAAAGTTTCCAACGCTTTTCTAGAAGACTGAAAGCTTCAGGCTCCCTTCCTTTGTAGCCTATGTATCAATTGAAGCCCCATTTAGGCAATGGGGAATGGACTTCATTGGTGAGATTTCAGATCCTTCAAGTGTTGGCCATAAGTGGATTTTAGTAGCCACTGATTAATTTCACCAAGTGGGTGGAGGAAATCCCCACCAAGAAAGAAACTCACCAAATTGTCATGGATTTCATTCTGAATCATATCATTTGTAGTTTTGGAGTGCCTGCTAAGATAGTTGTTGATAATGCCATGAGCTTCCGGGATAAACCTTTGGTGGCCATGTGCCATGAATATGGGATCAATTTGACATATGCTTCTAATTATAATCCCCAAGGAAATGGACAAGCAGAGTCCAGTAATAAAAATTTGTTGAAGATAATTAGAAGAACTTTGGAGTTGAACAAAAGGAAGTGGGGTGAGCAGTTGAAGTTTGTTATTTGGGCTGATCGAATCACTATTAAACGAGCTACTGGAAAAATCCCATTTGAGTTGGTGTATGGAACTCAATCTCTACTGCCCCTGCATATGCAATTGTCTTCATTTCAATTTCTTCAACAACTGGAAGATCAAGAGGTTAGTCCCTATGATGCTCACATCAATCAGATTGTTGAGTTAGATGAAGAAAGAAGGGCATCCCATCAGAGGCATGTAAAATTCAGAGAGAAATTGAAGAAGTTGTTTGATAAGAAGGTGACTCCAAGAGCTTTCAGTGTGGGAGATCTTGTGCTATTATGGGATAGCAGACACAAGGATAAGGGAAAACATGGAAATTTGATGCATTGTGGATGGGCCCTTATTTAATTGACATTCAAATTGGTGAACATACCTTCTTCTTAAAAGACCTAGATGGGGAATTACTTGAATTGTGCTGTTAATGGTAGGCATTTGAAACATTTCCTTGATTGATTTCTCATAATCGAGGTATGCACCATTGTATAGTGTATAGTCTTATGTTTTTGTTCTATTTTTGCATTTTTTCCTATTTTGGTTTGTCCTTGTCCTTGGTGACCATTTTTTGTTGGTTTCTCAATTTGATCCTTGGGGGAATTGGTTATTTTTGTTCTGCTCTGCGAGCTTGTTCTTTGACTTTGTTTCCCAATGGTTTATTTCTGGCACTTGGTTCTACTATTTGTTCTTGTGGCACTCGCTGGGAGTGCCCATTCCCCGAGTCGGAGCCGATGTTGGTGCTTGATTTAATTCTGCCCTATTTTTCTTGAAATTTCTTCAATCTATGCTCTCGTCATATTTTTTTATCTCCCCATAATTGATGTGTGAAAGCTCTTTCCTTCATTTGGTATGCCATTGATTAGATCCTTCTCCTTTGGTCGAATGGATCACATTTGGGCCTTGTATCAGTTCCAGATATTCTTTGTCTGTTAAAGAAAAATTCTCTGTCCATGAAAATTTCCTTTTCAATTGTACGGTTTGACGGGCATGTTTTCCTCATCAAATTTTCTATCAACATCCCTACGTGGTCTCTTTTGTTGGATGAGAAACGAATTTGTAATTTCAGTGTAAATTATAATTTGTCCCCCTTCTTTCTATGTTTTCCATAGTCATGTTTTGTTTTCCTGCTCAATTTTTGTCCCAACATATATGGAAAAGGTGTGGTCCTTTCTTATTGGATGCAGCCCGGTGGGTCTTTTTGGTGAAATTTTCCACTTTTGGTCACATTTGTAAAAAATACCAAATTGGCCCTACGCAGCCCCCGATAGTCTCTGATTGGCTATTCAGCAAATATGAAGTGGTAGGGAAGAATTCTTACTTTGACCCCGAAGAAGGACATGTGGCCAGTTTTTAATGTTACAAGCGGGAAGACGGGTCGACGGAACATTTTGAAGTATTTTTCCTCTTTGTAAAAAGGAGCAAAGTTATGAAGTAACCCTCAACTCCGTCGGGGCCCACATCAAAAAGTTAGAAGCAGAGAGGCAGGGTCCCCAAGGCATTTTGAAACTTTAAGGCCCCGTTCAACTCAAGGCTTGTCCACAGTGGAGGGCCCAACGCTCATTTGAAATTTTTCCCGCTGGGTCCTACCTTAGAAATTGCACCAAGGAGACATGTGGAGGCCTTCGTTGGCTCCTCTATATACTTAAAAACTTATCAAGAAACTTTCTAAGGCCTGGGACATGTGGAGGGCCCACGCCTGTTTGGGGACCTGCCCCTGATACTTTACTTTTGAAGAAGCACTGAAGGGACACTGTGGAGGGTTTCCCAATGTTGGATCCTGCCCATACTTAGACTTTTCAATGGCTGAAAGAAACTTTCTCAGACGCTAGGCACGTGGCACCTTTTGCCTGGTCCTTAAAATCTTTCAACAACTTTTATGGACTGAGACACGTGGTGAGCCCATGCTTGTTTAGGATATCTGCTTTTTGGGCACCATATCAAAAGTGCACCAAAGAAACATGTGGAGGCTTCCGCTAGCTCCTTTTTATATTGAGAATTTTTCAAAGGTCAAAACAAAATTTTCTTGGGCCTATGGCATGTGGAAGTCCCGCGCTTGTTTGAGGAACTTACCTATGTACTTCACCTTTGTATTTACACCAAGGAAACACATGTAGGATTCCATTAATTCGTCTTTGCACTCAGCCAACTTGGACTCGCAGCACAGGTAATGTGGAATAGTCCATGCAAAAATATCCATCTTATGAGAGGCACAAATACAGGCATCCATGCGAGGACACTCATTTCTCAAGGTGTATTCTCGAGGGTGAAATGATTTCTTGTCATACCCAGCTATACAGAGCCAGGTCTTAAAATGATTAAAAAGGGGATTTGTCACATGATAAAATAAAATAATTATTATAAGAACTGTAAAAAAGTTGGGGCATGACATACCAATCATTAGTCAAGGGTCTGAGAAACGTGATCAGTTCAGGATTTTTCCACCTAACAGCTTTAGGTGTAAATTTGTTAAACATCAATTTCTTGAGACAAATTGGTAATAACCAAAGGATTCTTTGAATATTCTTCCTTTTGGAGGGAAAATTTGGGATGAGTGAGTGAGTGAATTAAATAAATGTAATGAGGATACTCTTACAAAATGTCGGGGGTTGAATTCCTACGAGAAAATTTGAGAAATCCCATCTTCCTGAGAGACCATATGAGAAACCTGTTAATCTCTTATGTTTAGATTTGATCATGTTAAGCTGGTTGCAAGTGTATAGCCATTGAAAATCTCTGAGATTGTTCAAGAAACCTTCCCGTGGTGATTAATCTAATCAACTTCAAATTAATCTGTGTTAATATTTGGCAAAATTATGTCTACTTTTAGTTCAGAATGTTTTCAAATGGTTTTGATGTTCATGTTACAATCTTGTGTTAAAATCCCTCCGAATCACACAGGATCTCATCCCTATGATAGTTTAGTGGCATTTGCAATTTCATTATGAAAAGAGCCTTCATCAACTGTAATGAGATAAACAATTTAGGAAATCACTTTACTAGTCATTTTGTTGATAAAGATTGTCTGTAAGCCTTTGAGTGTATCTTAGGACATGAGGAATCAGGGGTATTTAATGTTTAATTGAGTCTTTAGCTCGAGCCTTCGTGTTGAATTCTCAAAGCATTGTGTGAAACAATGGAGATTTGGGGCTCTATTGATGCACACCTTCTGGTTGAAGGAATATTTTGGCTATTCTGAAGCATTTTGTCTATTATTTTCCAATTGTTGTAAAGGATCTCAAAGATAGGGTGAAATCAACTTCATCTTTCTTAATCCCCACCAAAATTTTCAAATAACCATCAATCCTACCCGAAGTACCCCTGTTTTTGATGTGTATCCACAAATGATAAAATTTCTACTGCAAAAATATACATAATCAAGTTGAGGTTTTAAGTGTCTTTAGTAACCTAAACCGTACTTCCAAGAAAATATCCCCATTCTTTAGAAGTGACAAATCGTGAGAGTTAAATTGTGGCGTATTGATCATATTTTCTCAAGGTTCCCCTTCAAATTGTGCAAAGAAGGATCCCTTCCTGTCCTTCACCAGCAGAGGTTATAAAATGCTTAATTAAGGTTTTATCCATTTCTCCAACACCTGAGTGACAAAGATCCATTTGAATCTCCTCCTTGGCTACAAAATGACTCATAATATGATTTGTCTGTCTCTAAGTGTCTTGCTAAATCTGTGATGTTTCTTAGCTTCCAAGGGAGAATAAATTTGGATACCAACACATTGCATAACCCAAAAGGAAGTACTAACCATTCATACAAACCCTGTTTTTTCTTGAAGGAATTCTTCCATATATCCTCCTCCTTCATTCTAACTTGGTGATAACTTGACTGGAGATCCAACTTCTTGAAAAATTTGGCATGGTGAAGATTGTCCAAGAGATCATTTATGCGGGGGAAGTGGATATCTGTTCTTTATGGTGATCTCGTTCAAAGCGTGGTAGTTGATGCACATTCTCCAAGAACCATCCTTCTTTGGCACCATCACAATAGGTGAACCACATGGTGAGGTTCTTGGACGTATCACCCCTTGGTCTAGTAGCTCCTGGAGTTGTTTCTTTACTTCAATACTCTCAAGAAAGGATTGCCTATACAACCCGATATTTGGTAGAGGGGACTCTGAAAATAGCTGAATCTCATGCTCTACTTCCCATTTTGGTGGTAACCCACTGGGAGCCTAAAATACTTCCTAAAAATAATGAATAGTACTATCCAAATCATGAATTTCCTTGGTTATAAATCTTTGAAACTTCTACCCCATCTTGTTTAATCCTTTAAAAAAAGTAAACAAAACTAATTATGATTTGTCCTAAATAAGTCATTTTTGTTGGTTAGCACTCACCATAGTAACCCGTGTCTTATATGCCAGTGTGCCTAGATGTTGTAGTTGATCTCATCCTTGAACCATTTGTACCAGTTTTCCATTCTCATAAATATGGTATCCCTAATATACCAATAAGGACTACCGAATACAACATCAAAAGCATCAAGTGGAATAACATCAGCTTCCAAAACATCAATATACTGGGAATTTATTCCAAACTTTACCTTACATCTTCTTGTTACCCAAATTTCAACACCCTTCTTCACCCAACCCAAAGGATAAGGGTGTGGATGCTCGTAAGTTTCAATACCAAGATTATTTACAACTACTTCAGAAAACAAGTTAGACTAAGAACCGGTATCAACCAAAGCATTTACCTTAGTTCTCTTGATCTGAAGATTTTGATATGGAATAATCTACTCATCTCCTCTTTCTAGCTATCCATGTTGGTGGCTGTGCATCCAAGCCTTTCATCTACATAAGATTCATCTTTAATTTCCACCTCCCCTTTTGTTTTTACAAAACTAGTCATGGACTTCTTTGGGTCCTTGGTTCTGTTCTTCATATGCAACTCTGGATGCAACTTCCAACATGTAGCGTCAGTTATGACCATTGATATCATAGTTCTTGTAAAAATTCTTGGGATCATTTACAACTATTTAAAGTAGTGGTAGCTTGTTTACCTTTCCCTTTCCACTTACCCTTGTTACGTGTTTTCCCATACTCTTTTTTCTACTTATTTGTTTACTGCTTTTCCCTTGGCTCTGCTTCTCCTTGTTTCTTTTTATCATCTATGTAGTATGCCTGTACACACGTCTCATTGACATATTTGGGCTTTGTGGAGATGAATTTTCTTTGAAGGTGAGAGTGAAGGCATCCCAAGTACTTCATAAGAATATTATCATCCTCCAATTCCATTTTTAGCAACATGGCCTGCCTTTGAAATTGACGTAGGATAGTCCTACACTCTTTGACCACTACCTTATCTAAAATACTACCATTTAATCATTTGGTCAGTGTTAGTGCAGAATCACAGCACCCTCTAATGGCCTGGGTGTGAAGTGGGGCATTCAATGTGATTGCACAACATGGGACCATCTCTTTTCAAGCTGTGAGATTTGAAAAACTTGAGATGGACCTCCAGAGAAAGTTGGTTCTTGCTTCCTAATCTACCTGCCACAAGCTACTTTAGTGCAGGAAAAAACTATTCTAATCCTAATCCAACCATTCCAAGGGGACAAAGAGAGAGGGAGAGAGAGTGAAAGAGCTTACACTAAGCGGTGATACACCAGAAAAGGAAGTGGTTGAAGCACATACTTGACCACCTGAAGTGGAGAGAGGTGAGTAGAGGAGAGGGTGGACAAAATGCACCATAGACTAGAGATAGATTTCACATAGACACCACTTTAAAACCCATTAAACACTAGCTCCCAAGACTTGCAATGAAGTTGTCATCAGAATATGCACAATATACCCTTGCAATGATGAGAGGTAAGAAGATACAAAAAAATAAGCCAAGGATGGACAGATGCATCACGAAACAAATTTTATTGCTCCAAAATGTTACATAGTACATCATCAATGGCCAAGAGGCAAGAAAACATCATTACAGAGCCATGGGAGGAGGCTTAGACTCTACATTCTACCTTAAAGAAGAAAGAGAGAGGGGGGCAAGAGAGAAATAATGACCAACCCTTTGAATATGCCCCTTCATTACAATATATAGGAAGAATAAGAGAGAGAAGAGGGAAAAATTTGAATCCTACTTCAACCACCTCGAGATGCATTGAATCCTAATTTTAAAGCTCAAACACTATCAATCAATGCCTTTCTAGAAATCTGCCCCAAATATGTCATGTTTGGTTCCCTGTCTTCTTGGCTTGTTGAAGAAGGAAGAATGACAGATCAAATCAAATCAGATCTGGTGGTTGAAGAAATCTGATTCTACTTTAATGGCCTAATAGATGTTTTCCTATTTTCACCCACCTAATCTTGTTAAGAATGATATTTTATGTTTCCATGGCATGGAGGGTGTTGAGATGTTTCCAAAAAGTCTTATCCTGCCCAAATCCTGATTTTCCAGTCAAAAGATATGGCCATTTGAATATTATGGTCGCGGGTGCACAATATTTAAAGAGTTTGTCCATACAGGGTTCACGTGGCATCCTCTGTGTGCTCCTCAGAATTATTTGTATTTTCCTAAGTATCTTTGCTTGGTGGTGCCAAAAGTCTGACCGTTGTACATGTGGTGGCTTGGCGCTTGTTTGGAAACCTAACCCAAATTTTATCTTTGAAATAGCGTCATGTTACTGACACTAAGCACTCTCCGCTGGCCTTCCTTTGCTTTGACTATTCAACCCCTGACACTGTCCCTTTTTGGAATATGGGACACGTGGAAGGCCCGTGCTCATTTGAAAAAACCCGCTCAAGATTTTACCTTTGAAGGAGCGTTATTAAGACATGTGGAATCTTCCTGTCCTGCACTCTATACTTAGTCGTTTTGGGCCCGCTCTCCTTTTTTACCTCTATTGACCATTTTCTACATGGATGGCTGATGCAAGTTTGAGTCCACCCCTTTGGATTTAAATTTTGGAGGTGTGTTGTTTGGACACTTGGCAGATTCAACTGTCTCCTAATCCATACTTAGTCGATCTCGAGGCTCGTTCTG
Organism: Taxus chinensis; assembly: GCA_019776745.2. NCBI lineage: Eukaryota > Viridiplantae > Streptophyta > Pinopsida > Cupressales > Taxaceae > Taxus > Taxus chinensis. The sequence continues at coordinate 759,114,215 of CM034154.1, read as the reverse complement.
AGTCATTTGTAGAGTCCGAAGACTTTGAGCCTTCATTGTTTCTTCTCCTTTGAGCCTTTGGTTCTTTGACACTACCCAGCCTCCTTCCTCGACCTTGCTGTTCCATTTTAGAGCCTGACTGTAACCTATTTTGGCTAGATTTGAAGCACAAGCTCATTTGACGAGGCCGTTTAGTGAAATTATTCTTTCATGGGGTTGTTTGATCTTTCGCACACCCTACCACTCCATTGTAGAGTCCTTCTTTGTTGCCTGATTATAGGATTTGAACATGAATTCTCTGGTTTCTACTGTGCGGGGTCGTGGCTGACCAATTTTACATGGGGGAAAAATATGGATAGCAATTTGGTGAATCACAGGGGCATCTACCTGCTAGATGAAGGGACCAGTAGCCTTGAAGCATCCATTGGGCATGGAGTCAAGAATACTAGCTTGATACTGATCCTTCTGCTTTGGAAATATGATCCTTGAGCCGCTACGAGCCTGAATGCTTGTTCTTAGCAACTCTTGAACCTTCCCACACATCCGCACTCTCAATTTTCATAAGAAATCTTGAAACTAGGCTTCTGAGAGTAGAAAATTGTTTTGACCCAGGGCTTTCATATATCGCTGAATGGAATGTTTTGAAGATGAATTTAATTTCTCTTCATTTGTTTTATTTTGAATTCTATAACTGTTAAAGGAAACTATCAGTCTTCACCATGAATAGTGAAGGGCATGACCTCAGTAGCTCTTGAGCAATACTGAACAAAAATTATGTACAAAAAAAACAAAATCATACATGCCCCAAATGAGACATTCAGAGTGTGCACGGGAACTTCTTTTACTGAAAGAAAAATCTACTCCTACTCCTACACTAACCAGAGAGATAGAAAACTAAACAAAGCTTACTACAGGCAGGGAGAAAGAGCTTCCTTTTCTCAAAAGGGGCAGCCATGCAAATAATTTGACATTGAATATGGCTGCCTGTATGAATGAAAAAATGACTTTAATCCTGTCTTCAACCCAAATTATCAAAGTATCAACATCAACCAAAAATACCTCCTCAAGATAATTGGTATTGGACTCCTTGAGGTGTTGATGATGACCCTTGGAACTATGAAACTCATCCTCATGCGCTGAAGTAGGCATGACTAGTTTTGGCTTCTCCCTTGGCTCCAATGAAGCCAAGTACCTGATTGGGCATAGTCTGATCCTTTGGATGTGCCCATTTCTAAACTTCAACTCCAAGAATGAAGTCTTCTTGTGGACCTTCTTGGATGGATGGTGTGAGAGAGATGATGACATCATCTTACCTTTTCTCTTCCTTCTCTTGTGAAGAACATGGAAGACTTATATCTTCCAACCTTGGTTCCAGAGGGATGTTGTAAAGTGTAGGCTGTTGCACTTGAATTTCCTCCTCCATGGCAGCAGGCATCATATTCTTGGAAGATGGATGATGGAGGAGAAAATGATGTGATCTCCATGGGCACTTTCTCTATCAAAGCAATCCTCCAAGTTAGACAGATAATCTAACTCCTTGTTGTCTTGTTGCATGTGCTCAACCTCCTCCATGGTGTCCTCCTAATCTGAAACTTTCTCACCATGGTTCCCCTCATATTCAAACATGAAGTTTGAAAGATCAAACTCTTCTTCAACATTAGAGCTTGAAGGGGATGAAGTGGGAGGAAGAACTGAAGGTTCTTTTGTGGCCTGCTCCACACTTGGGGCCTCTGAAACTGTATGGTCCTCCTCCTCTGATGTAAATTCAGCCTCAACCACCACTGGTTCCTCAACCTTGACCTCCTCTATTGGCTTGACCATCAAGGGGATCTTTGTAAACCTAAATTTGGTAGCCCGACTCTTTAGATTGTCTATCATTTATTCTTTGTTGGGCTCCCCTTCTTGCTGTTTTCCTTGACTGGATTCTTGAGTATCTTCCCAACATGGACTTGGGAAAGTAAGAGGAGTGACAGGTTGGGGTTCAACCATTCTTTGCAATTGTTTGTGGTGGGGAGGGAGGTGGAACTTCTTGTTTGTTTGGAGGGGATGATTGTTTGGAAGGGAAAAGGGGAGAGGAACTGAGGTGAGGTGGAAGACTAGGAGATGAAGAAGAGAAATCAACACTTGGGGCAGCAAATGAAGGGCTTGACTCTTGATCATGCTGAAATGATAAAGTTTGAGAAAGAGAAAATGAAGGACATGGAGCTGGTGATTGACTTACCCATTAACAAGGTTGTCTCGCACTTTTCTCATAAGCCTCAATGTCCTCAATCCACTGTGTAAGCTAAGGCAACACTCCAACCATGAAGTCAAGCTTCTCTTGAGGGCTGTAATGTCTTGGAAAAGGGCCTCCCCATGGACAAGGTGCTCTACAACCAATATTGAATGCCTTCATTTGTGCTATGGCCCTTGACTGAACCATGCCAGCCTCCATTCTTTGGATCTTCTCCAGAAAACCAACATTCTCCATTTGAGTATCACCATTATATGCACCCCCTTGTTCTTGATAAGCTCCATGGCCAAACTGACTTTGACCATGCTCATATGGGTAAGCATAATGGTTCTGGATCTGATTATGATGCTTGATTTGGAGGAGTTGGGAAGTGCATTGGAGGTGGGTTGACTAGCTGCAAGTGTGAATTCCATGAAGGGAATGAAGTCATGATTGCACAACTTCATGGAATGGGAGAAAATGAAAAATGTGGAAGAAGAAAATGGATGAAAATGAGTGGAAATGGATGGAAAAGGTCTGCAACTCAAAGGATGGGTTATTGACCAGATGGAGTCACCAGATGTGCTTGCATGTGCCTCAAAAGGCTGAACCTTAACAGGAACACACCAACCTGCTAAGATGAAGTGGTAAGGTGTTTCAAACCCCGTCCCATCGGACATGCCAAAACTGTTAGTGCAGAATCACAACACCCCCAAATGGCCTGGGTGTGAAGTGGGGCATTCAGTGTGATTGCAAAACATGGGACCATCTCTCAAGTTGTGGGACTTGCCAAAACTTGAGATGGACCTCCAGAGAAAGTCTATTCTTGCTTCCTAATCTACCTGCCACAAGCTACTCCAGTACAGGCAGAACCTATTCCATCCTAATCTAACCATTCCAAGGGGATAGAGAGAGAGAGAGGGTGAAAGATCCTACACTAAGCGGTGATACACCAGAAAAGGAAGTGGTTAAATCATAGACCCATCTACCTGAAGTGGAGAGAGGTGAGTAGAGGAGAGGGTGGACATAATGAACCATGGACTAGAGATAAATTTCACACAGACACCACTTTGAAACCCATTAAACACAACTCCTAGGACCTACAATGAACATCAGAATATGCATAATATACCCTGCAATGATGAGAGGTAAGAAGAGACAACAAAATAAGCCAAGGATGGACAGATGCATCACGAAACATATTTTATTGCTCCAAAATGTTACACAGTACATCATCAGTGGGAAAGAGGCAAGAAAATGCCATTACAGAGCCATGGGAGGAGGCTTAGACTCCGTATTTTATCCTAAGGAAGAAAGAGAGAGGGGGGTAGGAGAGAAAAAATGACCAACCCTTTGAATATGCCCCTTCATTAGAATATATAGGAAGAATAAGAGAGAGAAGAGGGAAAAATTCAAATCCTGCTTCAACCACCTCGAGATGCATTGAATCCTTCTTTGAAAGCTCAACCACTATCAATCAATGCCTCTCTCAAATCCACCCCAAATTTTTCATGTTTGATTCCTTGTCTACTTGGCGTGTTGAAGAAGGAAGAACATCATATCAATCTGAATCAGATCTGGTGGTTGAAGAAATTTGATTCTTCTTTAATGGCCTGATAGATGTTTTCCCATTTTCACCCACCAAAGCCTATTAAGAATGATATTTTATGTTTCCATGGCATGGAGGGTGTCGAGAAGTTTCCAAAAGTCTTCTCTCACCCAAATCTGAGTTTCTAAGTCAAAATATATGGTCATTTTAATATTAGGGTCGTGTGCACGTGCAATATTTAAAGAGTTTGTCCATACAGGGTCCACATGGCGGCCTCCACGTGCTCCTCGGGCTTCTTTGTATTTTCCTAAGTCTCTTTGCTTGGTGGGGCCAAAATTCTGACCCTGGACATGTGGTGACTTGGTGCTTGTTTGGAAACTCGCCCCAAATTTAATCTTTGAAATAGCACCATGCTGACACTTGGCACTCTCCTATTGGCTTGCCTCTGCTTTGACTATTCAACCCCCGACTCTGTCCCTTTTTGGAATCTGGGACACATGGAAGGCCTGCACGTGCTCATTTGAAAACCCACTCAATATTTTACCTTTGAAGGAGCGTCGTTAAGACACATGGCGCCTTTTGCCTGCACTCTATACTTAGTCATTTTGGGCCCGCTCTCCTTTTTGACCTCTATTGACCATTTTCTACATGGAGGGCTGGCGCAATTTTGAGTCTACCCCTTTGGATTTAACCTTTGGAGGTGCACCATTTGGACACTTGGTAGCTTCCGCTGTCTCCTCCATACTTAGTCGATTTTGGGGCTCGTTCTGAGTCATTTGTAGAGCCCAAAGACTTCAAGCCTTCACTGTTTCTTCTCCTTTGAGCCTCTGGTTCTTTGACACTGCTTAGCCTCCTTCCTCTGACCCTGCTGTTCCATTTTAAGCCCGCATGCAACCTGTTTGCTGGATTTGAAGCACAAGCTCATTCGATGGGGCCATTTATTGAACTTCTTCTTGCACGGGGTCGTTTGATCTTTTGCAGGCCCTGCCACTCCATTGTAGAGTCCCTATTTTCCTGATTGTAGGATTTGAATGTGATTTCTCTAGTTTCTTCTGTGTAGGGTCATGGTTGACCAATTTTACCCGGGGGAAAAATATGGATAACAGTCAGTCTTGTGGCCAATAGAATAGAAGTTAGCTCTAAGTAATTATTTGAATTCTTGCCAAGATTTCACAATAGGACGCTTATTCTTTTCACAAGTGGTTAGATGGATTTCCCACAAAACCAGAGTGTGTCCCTCCATTTTGAGATGTGCAAAGGTAATCCTCTGTGCCTCAGTGACATTATAGACACTAAAGTAGACTTCTAACTGTTTTAACCATTTATCAAGCAACTCTACATCTACTTGTCCTTCAAAGCTTTTAATCTCAACTTTTGTCTCAACTTTAAAAGGAGTATGATTAGATTTTACCTTTTCTCTTACGTTTGAAGTCTCTTCTTCATGCTCTTCCCCATAATATTCCTCATGGTGGGCTCCTCCCTATGACAAATGTTTCAGCTAAGCCTAGAACCAATGAGTCCTTGGATTCTTGCTTGACAGAAGCTATCTTTTGTAAATCTGCAATTTCTTTTTACCTTCTAAACATCCTATCCATCATGGTCTCCAGCATCTTGATTCTATGGACCAAGTTCTCTTCCTCCATTTTTCCCCGAGTTCTCTGTTTCCACTTCTTTGTAGAAATTTTTGGATCACAAGGTAAACCCTCTTCGCCTTTAGATCTCGTCACTGTCATGAAAATCCAAGAATGAATACCACAGTCCTGGATACTTGTTAGCTTTGATACCAAAATGATCTGTAAACTCTTCAACTTTGGAATTATCTACAGAATCAAAAATTAACGTTGTTGTTATACTTTTTATTAGAAAATGATAGAGATAGCTAGTGAATGAATTTTTCTTATGCTTAGAATCCACAGTTCTAGGAAAGGAAAGAATATAAACTCATAAACACCAACAAGTTTTATCCTGAAAACCTCCAGAGGAGTAAAAACTAGTCGGGAAGGGAAATTTCTCTTTCTTCCCACTTTTATTGGCCAATTCAAAACAATAAGTACAAAATTTAAAATAACTATGAAAGAGAAGTAGATAATATCTCACACTTCATCCCTATTACTTGCTTGCTTTGTCTCAACACTCCTTTCTTCTACAAAACACAATTCCAGCACTAAGAACTTCTTGCTCACTTGCTTTCATGCTTCGATGATCTTATTATCTTCTAAAAACATATATTTATAGCCTTTCTCATGTCCTCCCATGCACTGGAGAATGAGAGAGGTCATGGAGGATAAGATACGTGAACAACCTTTCAAATTTTTGGGTTGTTCACTTCATTATTTTTATTTTCTATTTGAAAGAGCCTAGACTGCCACCCAATGTATTCCGGCGGTCTTAGGACCGCCACCCTAGTTGGGTGGCGGTTTTGTAACTGCCACTCTGCACAGAACGACGGTCATATTACTATAAAGAAAAAACCTCTATGTACTATTTTTCCTTCTTCGTGTTGACTGATATGATGATGTAGAGTTATTTTTGGATCCCTATGGATCACTGGGAAAAAGGGAACACTGCTAGGTACCCAAAACTTGTAATAAAAAAGTAGAGAGAGAGAGAGAGAAATCCTGCTGTAAGGAATCCTAAGAATCTTAGCTCAAAAAATTGTATAATGTTGAAGAAATTTGGTGTGCACTATGGTTTGAATCCATTGCTCAATCATAAAACTCAAAAACAACTAACATTGGGCTTCACCAGAATATCTCCATACAAGAAGACTATCAACGGAGTGATGTCGTAAAATGGGAAAGATGACGAATTCATGAATTTGATTCAACTATATGCAGAATAGGGTGTGCCATCTGATCTAAGAAAATGGCCAAGGATTTTCAAGGAAAGGACTACCTTGATCCATGGAAGAAAGTATGAAGATGTCCATTGTTACAAGATCAAACTGGAAGCAGATCACTAGAACAAGTTGACTCCCATCTCTTTACAGAAACGAGTGTCAGTTACCACGCCCTCCCATACTACTAAATGGTGGAATGACATTACAAGTCTGTCCTGAGTTGTCAGAAGATAATTGATCTTCGAACACTGGGTAAGGACCATCAAGTGGAAGACTGATAGCCTTGTATGAAGCCATGCATAGACTCTTCCCTATCATCAGAGACTGGGGTCACGAAATGCAAAGTAGAGGCCAGAAAGTTTAGATATCGCAAGATGAGGTGTCATGAATTACAAGTCAGGGATACAATATCATTTGCTGAAGAAAAAATGCTCAAAACATTTTTAAGAGCATTGTAATGAAGTGAGTTATCTGAAGTCCACAGTATTATGCTGAGATGAAATAATGGAACCACATTTTTTGAGTTCAGATCAACTGAATGCTCTGATGTTTTCAGCTCAAGTGATCAGTAAGATCCATTACAGAGCTCAACATAGATGTATCAAGAAGATGGTTAGATATGACTTGGTACAAAACCTGCACAATGGGTCCATAGCGAAGGATACAGTCATAATGAGGTAGTACATAAGTTCAATACAACTAGTTTGACAGTCTTGAAAATTCTCCAGGTTTCTCACCAGCATCAAATGATCTTCTTTATGAGATTCATCGGTTGATTGATGCTCTTCTTCCCTCTCTCTATTCCTACATGTTCCGGGTTGTTTTTCTCAAAGGAAGTCCATACATTTTCAAATTCTTCATTGAGAAATGCACTTTTACAAAAACCAACTTAAGTTTCCTCTTTTACACTTTTATGAAAATACTTTCCTTAAAATAAGGAAAAGTTCTTTATTCTAGAAAAGAAGGTGAATAGTCACGTAGGAATGTGAATGGTCACACTGTAGACTATTTTGTTGGCATGTGTGAGTTAGATTGTTTTTATTGATATAAAAGCTCATTAATGACAAATAGGATGATCTAGGAGTGTTATATGATGTTTGGAATGATGATGACATGGGATAAACATGTATTAAACCCTTCTAAAGTAAGATTACCTTTAAAAAAGCAACCTTATCCATTCCTAATCATGTTTTACCTGTATCCCACATTCATGAGAATGTGTTGAATCATTTATCCTTTGGGCTATATAAAGAGCCCTCCAACTACCTTTTTACTTACACCTAAACTTTCTAAGAGAGAAAATGCAAAGCATATAGCAAAGAGACTAAGAGCTTGCACCTTTCCCTTTTGAGAGTTCATCATCTTGAAGAGTTAAGCCTCTTTCTTAAAGTGCTTGGGTCATATGGGAGGTGTCAAAAGGGTCTTGTAGCCCAACTTTAATTAGCCCCCATTCCTAGGTTCTTGGAACATTAAAGACAACTATTTTGATAGCCATGGAGATTACTTAGGTCCATTCATTTATTTTTTGTTAGAGAATAGAGGAGTTTAGATATTTAGCATTGTTAGTTTCAAAGTTTGTATTGATGAATGTTAGCATCTAACCCTTGTTTAATTCTTATCATGATGGTGTTTATGCTTTGTTTTAGCTAAATTGTAGAACTATTTTAGGTGGTAGTTCTTGTATCATTTTATTTAGAATTAAGCAAAGTATACATGCACACATTTGGCACGCCCGGTGGGACCTACTCCATTGTCCTTTGTACTTAATTTCAAGTTTTTCTAGTTAAGTTTTATTTTTGGTTACTAACCCTCTTTTACACATGTTGATCTAACTTGTTTTTCTTAACTTGTTTTGTTGAGTTTGCATGTGTTGGGTATTGCTTGTAGGTATGAAGGAGGTGAACTGCTGTCAAAATTGGAATTGATGGGAACATTTCAAGATTTATCCATATTTTCATTTTTAGAGTTTACTTTTTTAACATTCTACATGTTAGTTTTGTCAATTTCTTGAAAATTTTAAATTCTTGAGCATGTAGGTTAGTGTTTGATAGTGCTGAGTCTTCTATTTACATATTAATGTGGTGGGTTGTTGCCCAAATTTAATCTTGATGAGAGAATTTCAAGATTTCATCATGTTTTCATTTTTAGAGCTTACTTTTTCAACATTTTACATGCTAGTTTTGTCAATTTCTTGAAAATTTTTAATTCTTGAGCATGTAGGTTAGTGTTTAATAGTGCTAAGTCTTCTATTTACATATTAATGTGGTGGGTTGCTGTCAAAATTTAATCTTGGTTAGAAAATTTCAAGATTTCATAATGTTTTCATTTTTAGAGCTTACTTTTTCATCATTCTACATGCTAGTTTTGTCAATTTCTTGAAAATCTTAAATTCTTGAGCATGTATGTTAATGTTTGATAGCGTTGAGTCTTCTATTCATATATTAATGTGATGGGTTTTTGTCAAAATTGAATCTTGGTTGGAATTTTTTTCCCATTTTGCGGGTTAAGGGACGTTTTTTTGACATTTTTTGAGTGCATGTCAAGTGCATACCCATGAAAATAAGAGCATATGTGTAACCCATCTTCCGAAGGCCATAACTTTTGCTCCTGAACTCGAAATGACTCCATTCTTTTTGCGTTGGAAAGGTATTGAAGTTAACTATGCAATGAAAACATAAATTTAGGATTTATAGTTACATAAATTATAGGTTTTTTCTGTTATTTGAAAACTAGTCATTTTCTAACATGTCTAATGTTTTGATGAATGTTGTATTTTCATGCTTACTCGATTTAGACCAAAGCATGTGTATGCTATTCTCTTGCACCTTTTGGTGATCTTGAGAATAAAAAACAACTTTGATCTCTATCTTGTTTTTTTTTATTATTGGCAAATAGTTTTTTGAAAGGGACTATACCCTTGTACAGCAAGGCTCAGGAGCCAGAATAGGAAAATAAAGCTCGAAAAAAAGGATCAACATCCTGATATAACAATAAGGACCAACTGCAGAACGCAGTCTGCAAAGAAACAACCAGCAGCAACACAACAACAAATAAACACCTGCTGGACAGCGATCAAACAGCAAACACGCAGTGGTTCGGCCACAAAAATGATAACAATGTACTCCGGCCGACCACTAACGGAGAAAACATCCAGACGAACATCTCAAAAGAGCCCAACAAAAACTGTCAAGAAAGGAACCAGCAAAAGCAAACCAGATGCAACAAAACAGCAAAAAAAAACAGCAACAAAACAACAACACAGCTGCCTAGCAACTGCGTAGCAGGCCATATGCCAAAATGTAGCAATAATAGCGCCCAAAAAGACAAGAATCAAATCTTTTCCGAAATGGTGGGGGATTTAGATTTGGCATTACCCTTCTTTTTCCGATCCACCACTGTCCATTCCTGATTTCCCACATCCACTACAGTCGGAAAAACTGCAATAGGTTTGATGGGGGAGTGATCCAAATGGGAGGTCAGAATATCTTTAATCACTGAATCAGCAGCCTGTAAAGAATAATCTGGAGGCTTCTCTGTATTGGTCTGTGAATCAACCATGATGGGTGAGTTAGCTTGCAGGGGGGCACTCGATTCCTTAGCCGGATCTGAGTCGATTGTAAGATGTTCAGGTAGAAAATCCCTCCACCAGGCTGTTTTGGTCTTACGTTTGGAGTGTTCAAAGTCATCTGTAACATGACCAGTTTGGAAGCAACGCCTACATCTGAAGGCAAGTCTCTCATAGTCTATCCTCTGAACCCAGAGCCTGGCTCCAATCTGTAGATTGATTCCTTAGCCGGATCTCTATCTTGTTAACATTGGGATTAAACTTAGAAACTTCATCTTTCACTTTTGGTTTAGGGGAATGAACATTTATCAAGAATTTTGTATGGTTCATTGATTGAAAATATTTTATTTAATTTTTAGTTGGATTATTTGTTATGTATGCTCTTATCTTGCATCCTTGGATGATCTTGAGAATAAAAAACAACTCTTAATCTTCTTTTAAATAATGTGATTTTTTTGGAGAACTACTAATGCTTGAGTGCAGGACCTAAAAATGCTTGTCAAAGAAAGGAGGAACAAAAAAAAATCAAAAAATACTAATACAGTTGTTATACAGGTTGCCAAAAGGTGTTCAAGAAAACCACACCTAATTAAACAAGATAAAAAGAACAACATATTCAAAACATTGTATTGCAGGTTTCGGAAAATGGTACGTCCCTCTCCGCTCAACTGGAACATAACCCCTTTGGCATAATGATTTAAGCTACAACAATGGGGGTGGTTCTAGGAACCCCAAAGTAGTCCACGCAAGAGGGAACCTTGTGGACAAAACGGGAAGTGCTTCGCACTACCTACTTGACTAGTGATTCCTTTGTGAGATAGAGTTACAGGTTGTCCGTTGTGGTGACCCCAGTGATAGTACACGTAGACACATTAGTTGCCTACTATTCTTGAAGGGGGTAAAGTAAAGCCGAGATACTCCCAAACTAGTCAGTGTGACGTTTTGGGTAAATCGCGCTCGCTCGTGGCAACTTTGTAACACCTAGGGTGAGAGAACCACCTAGGAGAATATACTTTAGCCAGGAGCCCACTTTGACCATTTGAAAACAGTGTTGAGTTGTGAACTTTCTTTTTGAGAAACGTGTGACGTATTACTTTCGCCTAGTTTTTAGTTGCCTTAGGGCGAGGCAAAACTTTGCTGAAGTGAGGCTAGCATTTTTCGTCATTTTTCTTGATTTATTTCCTTCATATTCTTTTGACACTTTGTTGATCAAAAGAGGTTGATTACCTTTGTGTTTCCATTCGACTATTTCTCTCACTTTTATGTCCGTTTACGCCCATCCATGTTTGCGGCTGGGTTAGTTAAACATCTAAAGTGAGTGGAGGCATTTTTACGTCATTTGGTAGCCATTGTGATCTTGATACCCATGTCAAGATCGTCATTATAGTTAGGCGTGGTTCATCAATGCGGACTTCCATAGAGGAGTTAGCTTGTTTGTTTCGTATCATTACAATTTTGATATTTACGTCTTGTTTCTTGTAAACTCGACATAAATACCTATATTGTACGGTTACACTGCACACATTCTTAACTATTCCTAGCTATACTTTGAGCTTTTTTTGTTTAGTTTTATTATTACCTCGATTTCAAAAGGTGCTAGGCACTACCATTTGTGCATGTTATATCAATAACACCTCGATATCAATACTTCACTTTCTTACAAAGTGGGTTAACATATCTTGGTGATATTGTTGTGTCATTCACAAATTGTAATTGACACTTTTTGAGATATAGGTCTTAATCAGACTTGAAGCTTGCTCATCGTATATCTTGATTGGGAGATCACATTTAACTTTGTGTATTTACTTACGTCTTGTTCATTCTTTTGAACTTGGCATAAGTGGAGACATCTTGTTAATCATCTGGCATCACAAATTACTTTGAAACGTAGTCTAGGAGGTACTTCAGTTGATTAAGTTTTGATACCAAACGCTTGTATCACGGGTGATTTATCACTCTATCATATTGGTATTCTCACATTGGTGACACATTCATACTCTTAGCAATTTCATCTTGTGTTTCACTTAGGGGTAGTCATTGAATTTTGAACAAATCTACAACTTACCTTAGTGAAACTTATCACGAAAACATGGCTCCCAAAACACGTCTAGGGTTGAAGAAACAGACATATGAGGAACAACAAGCACATGCTTGGGAGACCTCTAACAGACAAGGGTCAAACCCCTTCATTGGACACAACTTAGTGCCACTATTTTCTGCAGAAAAGGAAACCGAAGAGATGGTCGATCATAGTGGAAATGAATTAGAATCACCACACGCAGACTTTGATTTTGACCCCACTCTACTAGAAGAGTTTCTCCTTAGAAACAAAGATAGAGTTTTGGCATGGGTCGTGGAATTAGGGCAAAATTGCCCACCGAGAATGAACCAATATTACCTATAAATGACACTACTAAGGAAGAACGCCCCCTTATCAATATGGAAGATATTTTAACAGGCGGGCATGCTTCCACTTCTTACGCAGAAAATGATAAAGTGATAGGGCATAGAATACCCCTCATCAAAGTGTCACGAAGAAATAAGATAGAACATGAAACAGGGGAAGAGCCTCCACAATACGAAGAGGAAGAACCTTTAGAAGAAGAAGACACAAACCAAGTCACAATCCAACAACAACTCAGTAACCTAAGCTGACAACTAGATTTGCTTACTTTCCAGGTACAAAAATACACAAACAAAAACATTCAAAAGTCAAAGCCTAAGTTTAGGATCCACGAACTCCATCGAGAAAACCAAGGAGAAGAAGACACGGGGTATCATCGTGTACACATACCCACTTCTCCCACTAGAGAAAAATTTATCACACAAGAAGTACAATCTATGAAAGCAATGCTTGCGAGCATACAAGAGAGCAATATAGGGAGTATTAGGAAATACCAATATGAAGAACTATGCCCCTATCCTTTTGATAAGACAATGACCCTTCAACCCTTTCCAAAGAAATTTGATATGCCAAAGTTTGACAAATACAAAGGAAAGGGAGACCCAAGGGATCATGTTAAAGATTTCTACATGGCATGTCAAGAGGTGTCTTATAGTGATAATTACCTCATCAGACTTTTTCCTAAGAGTCTCGGAGGTCAAGCATTGGAATGGTTTATGCGCTTACCACGAGGATCAATTTTCACCTGGCCAGAATTGGTGGAAAGATTCGTGTGTCATTTCTCATATAACATAGAGAGTGACATCACCATGGTAGACTTGTGCGGCACAAAACAATGCCCAAATGAGACCTTCGCCAGCTTCCTCCAATGATGGAAAGGGATAGCTAGTTGCTTCCCTTGCGCTTTCCCCGAGAAGCAGCTGGTCAGTATTTTCGTCCCTAATCTCAACCCAGATATAGCTTTCCACCTCCAAATGCATTGTGTCCGCACCTTTGAGGAGGTTATCGAGAAAGAGATTCAAAGAGAAAAGGCTCTCATTGCCAAAGGCACCCTCAAAACCCAATCTAAAGACAACCAAAGTGTCAAACCCACTGAAAAGCCAAAGATCTTTAACAAAAACAAAAACATGGTGGGAGACGGAATCACTGATTCCAAACGTGTTCAAACGGTCCAGACCAATCAACCTTTTAAACTAACCAAGGGCCCAATTCAACCACCACCAAAGCGACGAACATTCACCTCCCTCAATGAACCGTTGTCCCTCATACTAAAACAGTTGGATGCGGCCAACATGATGACCTATCCTACAACACAACCATTTGATGACAACGCTCCTAAACCTTCATGGTATAAGGAGCATGAATATTGTGAAATGCATCATGTTAAAGGTCATAAAACAGAAAAATGTTTGCGACTTCACCACTATATTCAAGACCTCATTGACAACGGGGAGATAGAGGTGGATAACCCTGGCCACATGCAAACACCTAACGAGAAAATGGGGATTTATAAGGAACCATTCCCCAACCATGATAAGTTGGAAAAGACAAAGCTGGATCGGGGAGAGTCATCCCAAACCTATAAAGCCACGAATTACTTATATACCAAAAGAGATAACAATCATTACGATTCACTTATAAGATGTATTCATTCCCCTGCTGACTGTGTCAATACCATCCGGATCAAGGGAAAGGACTGCGTTGCGGTAACAAGGCGTGCCCACCTCGTGATTCCAGAACCCTCTCTGTTGACCCCGCAAACTGATAAATATAACCTTTTAGAACAACTTGAGAGGACACCTGCTAAGATCTCGATCTTAGATCTGCTCAAGATATCCAATGTGCATAAGGACATTTTGTATAAAAATCTTCAAGGGTCGGGAGTTCCTTTAGAAGTCGATCCTACGTACCTTCAAGCCGCAGTGGAAAATATTGCATCAAGTGAGCATCTTACTTTCAACCATAGGGAGATCCCTGCCATGAATCCTACACATAATCTTCCCTTGTACATCGAGGTAGTTGTCACCCGCAGGAAAATCAAACGGGTGCTTGTGGACAATGGATCGGGATTGAACATCTGCACGCTTAAGCTGGTCAAACAATTGGGACATACAGAGGAAGATCTTGAGTCCCATATCATCACTATCACCGCATACGACAATGCGGAAAGAGAGTCAGCAGGCACCATTACGCTGCCAATGGAGGTGGGCCCCACTTTCCATCAGACAAAGTTTCACATCTTAGACTTGGAACTTCCATATAATATGCTTCTAGGCCGACCATGGATCCATGCCATGCAAGCAGTGCCATCAACATTTCATCAATGCATCAAGCTGAAACATGAGGGACATACAGTAACAATACCAGGAGACTCAGATCCCTTTGCTCATTGTAGAGCTCTTAATAGCTTTGCACGAAAGGGTACATACGCATGTCCCTCCATAGATATAGCTGTCCCTCTTCATTCTGAGGCCATGGAATCTTGAGTAGATTCAAATTCTCTTAGTTCTTGCACTCATGGGGAATCTACTTCAACATCTCCATTTAATTCATGGGAGATGAAAATTCTGGAATATGGCTGTGGGGAGTATAATGTACAACAAGCGCTCTTAGTTTCTGACCTCTCCTTGTCACCCAAGACTAGAGGTCGACCCAACTACCGCTTCAGGAGACCTAGAGAGGAACACACTATTGGGTCGTTCCTACCTAGAGGCTTGTTAGATGAGGAAAAATTACTTGATCCACCTACTACTTGGGTCACTGAGGACACTCATCCATCTTGTTATCAAACCCCATAATATGAAAAATCTAGCAGAATGATGTACTCCATGGGCTACAAAGGCCTAGGATGTGGGAGGAATGAACAAGGAAAAAGAGAACCAATACCTCTTCCACATTTAAAAATAGAAAGATATGGCATTGGGATTCACCCTTATGGAGCACACCCCAACGATCAAGATGCGACTTGTTCTGAGCATGAGGATAGCTCTGATTATCTAGACAACGATACTGATTCCTGTTGTAGCCAATATGGGGATCTGGCCTCCACGAACCTTTTCATGAATAAGGCTGTCCTAACCATCACCCCCACTGAACCAACCCTTGACCTTGTATACCCCTCCCTTGTTGAATGGGACCAACAACGTCACGTGCCACTAGATTTATTCGAGAACGATGAGGCTATTGCAGAGTTCATGGGCATAAGGGATACAATTCCCATTGGAGATCACAAGAAGGGTTTCTTTATCGACTTAGACACCTGCGCCTACTTCGGCGAGGAGGCTGAACTTCGTGGTCAGCAAAATTTAAAGAAAAGCGAGGGCAAGAGTTCTAAAGAAAATCCTTGGCAAAAATCGAAGTCCAAGTCACACAGTGAAAACCTCTTTGAGGCATTGGCTGACAAAAAAATAATAAAATCAAAGGACAAACAAAGTGACCACGCCAAGGATGAAAATATCGTAGAGACATCCTTGGATGAAGATCTCAACCTACCTCCCGATCCTACGTGTATGGAGGATTTATCAAAATTGTTAGTTGAAGAAACCATTGATGTCAATATTGGTACCGAAGAAGATCCCAAGATAGTAAAATTGGGAGCATCACTCTCAGCCAGAGAAAAAAAGACGTTCACTATGCTACTGCGAGAGTTTATTGATGTGTTCGCATGGTCTTACAAAGACATGCCCGGCTTAGATCCAACTTTGGTCGTGCATAACCTGGTTGTGCACACATACGCTAAGCCTATCAAACAGAAGCTTTGAAAGATGCACCCAAGAGTGGCCTTGTTAGTTAAAGAAGAGTTGGAAAGGTTGCTTGCAGCAGGATTCATCAGGCCAATTGATTATTATGAATGGATATCAAACATTGTTCTTGTCCAGAAGAAACCTATTGGTATCCGAATTCACACAGATTTTAGGGACATCAATAAAGCTTGCCCTAAAGATGACTTTCCATTGCCCAACATTGACATGATTGTTGACTCAACCGCAGGGTACGAAATGCTATCACTTATGGATGGCTTTTCGGGTTATAATCAAATTAAGATCGCTGAAGAAGATCAACACAAAACAACTTTCACAACTCCTTGGGGCACCTTCTGTTATCAGGTGATGCCATTTGGCCTTAAGAATGCGGGAGCAACTTATCAGCGGGCCATGACAGTAATATTTCACGATATGATTCATGACATCATGGAAGACTACGTAGACGACATCCTGGGAAAGTCCAAAACAAGAGAGGATCATCCTATCATTTTGCGGCGTATCTTTGAACGCCTGCGTGAATACAAAGTCAAGCTAAATCCAAAGAAGTGTGTCTTCGGTGTGCTATCTGGGAAACTATTAGGCTTCATCATGTCAAGACGAGGTATCGAGGTAGAACCTGCTAAAGTGTCTGCCATCACAGAAATGCCTCATCCTGAGAATATCAAGCAACTGCGTAGCTTGCAAGGGAAAATTCAAGCCATTCGCCACTTTATCTCCCAGCTTGCAGATAAATGTCACTCATTCACTCATTTTCTTAAGAAGGACATCGCTTTCATCTGGGGACCTGAGTAACAACAAACCTTTGCTTTGCTTAAACAGTACCTGGCTAATCCACCTGTCCTCATGCCTCCCACTCCGGGAGAACCACTTTTTCTCTATATTTCCGCTACGCAATACGCTATTGGTGCACTGCTCGCCCAATATGACCTTAGCCATAAAGAGAAAGCAGTGTACTATCTGAGTCGCACCCTCATTGCCTATGAACATAATTATCCTTAGATTGAAAAGGCTTGCTTGGCCATTATTTTTACCTTTCAGAAACTTCGCCATTACCTGCTAAATACTAAGACCAAGCTCATATCCAATGTCGACCCACTCAAGTATTTATTGTCCAAACCCACCCTCACATGTAGAATGGCTAATTGGATCATTCTACTCAGTGAGTTTGATATAGAATTTGTCCATCAAAAATCAATTAAAGGACAAGTACTTGCTGACTAGCTAGCGGAAGCACCTTTGCAAAGCACAGAACCTTTGAGTCTGGATCTGCCAGATGCATCTTTGCTCTACATTGAAGAATCTGTCGTATGGTAGATATATTTTGATGGATCTTTTACGTTTCATGGTTTAGGTGCAAGAGTGGTCCTTATTACTCCTTCGGGTGATCCTATACCACAGGCTTTCCGCCTAGCCTTCCCTTACACAAATAACATTGCGGAATATGAAGCACTCATTGCAGGGATGAAGCTAGCCATCAAGTGGAATATTCAACATGTTAAGGTTGTAGGTGATTCATAGCTAATCATCAAACATGTTAATGACGAGTATAAAGTTAAGGATGACAAGCTCATACCTTACAAGAAGTTGGTGGAAACTCTGAAGGAGTATTTTGTGCACATTACCTTTGAGCAGATCCCAAGAGCGCAGAACAGATCGGCAGATGCTATGGCAACGGTGGGATCTATACTTCGTATTCTTCCAGGGAACAATGATATGCCATTTTTTGTAGAAAATCTACACCAGCCCACGTATGACGTACCAGAATCTTGCCTGGCTTGTGAGGTTGTTGGTCCCTATTCCCCGTGGTACGAACCCATTTTCACCTATCTTAAGGATAGTACTTTCCCTCCCAATATCTCCCATTCTGAAAAGCAAATCCTGATTCGCCAGATAGCCCGTTACACCCTTTTAGGAGGTACACTTTATTGTCATGGCTACGATGGGAACCTGTTACGTTGTCTGGATGTGACGGAGTCAATCCAGGCAATTAAAGAAGTACACGAAGGAGTATGTGGAGCACATACAAATGGAATGGTCTTGGCTAAGAAATTGTTAAGAGTAGGTTACTATTGGCCCACCATGGAAACTGATTGTTGTAATTATGTTAGAAAATGTGTGCTTTGCCAAAAGTATGGAAATTTCATCCATGCTCCATCGCAACCATTGCAACCAATCACTACCCCGTGGCCATTCTCCAAGTGGGGACTTGATCTAATAGGGAAGCTTACTCCTACCTCATCTGATGGTCATACACATATCATCACAGCTACAAAATACTTTACAAAATGGGTGGAGGCTGTCCCTTTAACCTATGTCACAGGAGCACAGATTTCTAAATTCATCATGAATCATATTATTTACCAATATGGTATCCCTGCAGCCATTGTCACAGATAATGGGAAGTCATTTAAGAACAAAACTGTGAAAGGTCTTTGCCAATGGTTCCAAATCAGATTGAAATGGTCCACGCCATATTACCCTCAGGGTAATAGACAAGCTGAGGCAACAAACAAGACTTTGGTAAGGATAATGGAGGAGATGGTTAGCAAAACCAGTCGAAACTGGCACCTACAAATCCACCCAGCCCTCTGGGCCTACCGAACATCAATTCGCACTCCTACAGGTGCCACACCATATTCCCTAGTATTCGGGACAAAATCTATCATCCCTTTAGAGATTGAACTCCCATCCCTGCGAATTTCTCTTTGGGACTATTTGGATAAGGATGAAGATTATCGAGTGGTAGGATTGGCTGAGTTAGAGCTCCTGGATGAGAGGCGTATTCGCGCTCTTAATCACCTGAAGGCATATCAACACAGAATCTCCCGCAACTACAACAAGAGAATCATCCCTCGCCAGTTTGAGGTGGGTGATTTAGTTATGAAGGAGAACCAGTTCAACACCAGAGCAGAGTGAGAAAAGAAAGGGAAGTTCGAACCACACTGGTTAGGACCCTATGTCATAGTTGCCAAGTATGGCATAGGGGCATACAAGTTGGCTCACCCCAATGGTGATGAGCTCTGGGAGCCCATGAATGCCATGCATGTTAAGAGGTTTTATGCCTAAACATGGCACAAGAAAGTCATAAAAATCACAAAAAATATAAAAACATCAAAAAAAAAAAATCAAAAAAAGAAGAAGAGAAAACAGGTCGTCCACTAGTGAAAACCACGCAATTGTGGTACTTTGGACAAGTCCTTGGGTGAAAACCGGTTTCCGGCGCCTCAGGAGGATTTGTTGTTCACAAGAATTCTGTATTAGAAGGGTAGTTGTCTTTGTCCTGGACCTGGTTCTACCTTCGAGTTTCCTTGTGCACAGCATCTAGTCCAGCCTTGATCCGGCTTTTCCTTCTTCTATTCATCTGTAAGGTATGTGGTCTTTCGTTATTTCCCATCTTACGCTGGGGGCCACTCAATGACTTCACCTTCTTGTTCATAAGCGCGTGGCTTCTGCTCTTGTATATTCCCCACCTAACGCTGGGGGCATCCATGCTTTCTTGGTTACCTGCACATATCTTTGGAAAACTGTTAAAACCACAAAAACAATATAAAATTGTTTCGAGAAAAACACAAAAACAATAGAACTTTGTTTCGGGAAAGCACAAAAACAATAGAAAATTGTTTCACAAAACACCAAAACAATATAAAATTGTTTCCCAAAACACCAAAACAATATAAAATTGTTTCACAAAAACCTAAACAATAGAAAATCAGTTTATGAAAACATATCTTACAAAAACATTTAGTTGCATTGTCTTGTTTTCTTGCTTTGCTTGTTGCTTGTATAGTGTTTTGCGAGCTCGCTTTTGAGTTGTTTGCCTACTTAGGTGTACTTTGTCATGGTTTATCTCTTCTTCCTTAGAATAGATTAATTCTTGCTTGTGCATATTGTAGTGGATTTCGACATGCTAGTGTGTTAATTCTTTCTTTCTTTCTTAATGCATTTGGTTGTGTTTTGTTACTTGTTAATAAGGCATGGTGATTCATGGTGTATTGCATTGATTCCTGGTGTTCTTTGTAGCATTTGGATGTGTTTCTTGCATGTGCTCTATTTTTTTATCATTCACATCACATTACCATCACTATCATCACATCTAGCATCATCTATACATCATATATAAACAAAAATGCTAAGTTTTACATCATGCATGTACACTAAGCTAATCATCACATATCATATCATCAATGGGGGCAAGAGGGGTTGCACATAATCAAAAATCTATCCCCCCCACACCAATATCATCATATCATCCCGACCATAGACATCAAAATAACACTTGAAAACAACATTTGATATTGTCTATAGATATATCATCTACAATCTACAGCACGCCTCAAACGATCATGTGCGATCACCATCTCTCCTGAGTGTCAGAGCCTCACGATAATTTTTCTAAACTAAGTGGTTAAAATGAACTGATTTTGATGTTTTTACCCCCCTTGGGCAGTATATTAGCTGGTTTTTCACCGATCGGATGGCCAGGACACCCATTTCGCTCACCGTTTTCTCGTCTGTTTGCTGTGGAATAATTATTTTTTATTAAATAATTATTTTTATCTTATTTTTCACTGTATTGGGGAATTTTTTGTCCAATACCCATTTCTTCTCCCCTAGAAAATTTTATTGCTCCTTGGAGATTTTTATTCTTCTTCACACCCTCGTAAATAATTATTTTTCAAATAATTATGTTTTCTTCATTTTTCCACTAAACAAGGACATTATTTGCCGTTTGTTTCTGTTTTCTTCCACCTAGGGCCCTTTCTGTTGCCCCTAGGCCCTTCACTTTCTTCTTCTACTTTCTTGTACTGTTCACCATGGTTTGGAAAGAAAAAACAAAAAAAACAATATATATATATATATATATATATATATATCAAAAAAATCCAAAAACAAGGAAATTTTTTTCAAAAAATTCCTAAAAAGTAAAAAAAACCTACAAAAGGTAACTTGCTTCTTACGGCTAAAACTTGTGTCTTGCGCATGGTATTTTCTCCATATCCTGTTGGTTTTTCTCACATCTTCCCCGATTAATATGACTCACAGATCACCGGATTCACAACCATTCACAAAAGCTAGTTTCTTGCTTCATCTATACTCTGGGGCACTTTTGGTTGCCTGGTGCTGTTTCATTGCGCACAAATGCTTTTCATGGACCCTGTGTCCATTTTCATTTCCCCTTGAATTTATCCTTGCTTGGGGCATCATTTTTAACCATTGTCGTCAATCACGAACTTGTGGATCCTTTCAACACTGATAACAAAATATTTGTACAACTTTCTTGACCATTATTGGGTTTGATATGTGCATTCGTACTTGTTTTCCCTATTATATGAGATTTTTTCCTTCTCATATTGCATTGCATTATTATATGTTGCGTGGAGTTTTTACTTTCATCAATGGATAATTGTTCATAGTATGGATTTTCCTGTCATTCTACCTTTGTCATATGCTTATATTTTTCATAAGGACCGATGATGTAGTTCCTATGGCAATATGATGACATAAAATTTGTTCTAAAAAAAAAAGTGGCTAGAGGTTAAGCTCTTCTCTCCTCTCATCCATATTTCTTCTACACCACTTCCCTTTCACCCCTAATTCTCCCTCTCCTCAGGGCATCCTTCCTCGTCCCCATTCTTCTTCCTATTTCTCATCTTTTTCGATCGTCGATCAGCTTCCTTCATCACCCCATCGACACTCGAGGGGGCATCTCTCCCTCCTACTATTTTTTCTTCTATCTCTTCAAAATCTATTTTGTCTACTATCTTTGAAATGGCATCACTTACACCACCCCAAAGAGGGGCAAATGTAGACACCTATAATTATGCCCAAGAAATTTAAATACTTAAATTGTGCTAATTATCCCCTTTCTCACAAATCAACGACATATCGTCAAAAGCACTCATTTTCCCTCATATCATCATTAATTAATTACACTAAGCTAATTAATTAATTTTCCTATCCAAAAAATACCCTAATTAACGACCTTCCGTTAATAAATCACCCCTTCTACCTAGACTAATTAATTATTATTATTTAATTAGATTTTGCTTCCATTTAACAAATAAATCAATATTTAATTGATTTAATCCCCTTATAATAGCCTAAATCACACTAATATTCTTCTAATTGGCTTATATAAGCTTACACCTACCTATTAATTAATCACCTTTGATTAATTAAAATACCGCCAACTCTCATGACTTGCTAAACATGTATTAAACCCTTCTAAAGTAAGGTTACCTTTAATAAAGCAACCTTATCCATTCTTAATCATGTTTTACCTTTATCCCACATTCATGAGAATGTGTTGAATCTTTTATCCTTTGGGCTATATAAAGAACCCTCCACCTACCTTTTTACTTACACCTAAACTTTCTAAGAGAGCAAATGCAAAGCATATAACAAAGAGACTAAGAGCTTGCACCTTGGCCTTTTGAGATTTCATCATCTTGAAGAGTTAATCCTCTTTCTTAAAGTGCTTGGGTCATATGGGAGGTGTCAAAAGGGTCTTGTAGCCCAAATTTGATTATCCCCCATTCCTAGGTTCTTGGAACATTAAGGACAACTATTTTGATAGTCATGGAGCTTACATAGGTCCATTCATTTATTTGTTGTTAGAGAATAGAGGAGTTTAGATATTTAGCATTGTTATTTTCAAAGTTTGTATTTATGAATGCTAGCATCTAACCCTTGTTTAATTCTTATCATGATGGTGTTTATGCTTTGTTTTAGCTAAATTGTAGAACTATTTTAGGTGGTAGTTTTTGCTTCATTTGATTTAGCATTAAGCAAAGTATACATGTACACAGTTACAAATCACTTCCAAAAATTATCGTGTAGAGCATAATCCTTGGAAATGAGTTGACACGAACCAAGTTCAGGAGAACAAATGTCAATGAAAACGATGGCCTGTTCAATGAAGTATCTACTTGAAACCAATGCTCATGGTGAGAATTCCACTTAACATTTGGAATAGGGGGATTTAATACCCTATGAATGTCTATCAATACCTCCGCTAGTGAAACCCATAAAATCCTTGAGCATATGAGAACTGAATGAAATGTGTGTGTTGTCAAAAGAGCCATGTATGTGAGTAGAAGGAGCTGATGTGGGATACTTAGATGTGTAACTCCAATAGGCACAAATGCACATAAGAATATGCACTAACAAACCTAATAGGCTTAGGAGCATCAGGAGCCATGACCAAATATCAAAAAATGGCACTTTGATCAAGGGTATCAGTGGGTACACATGAGAAATGAGCTGTAAGTTGACGATGAGTATGGATATGACTGTCCATGAATATGAGGAATGATGTTGTAAGCAAGTAGGAAAGTGTCTGTTGTAGTGAGTGTATTAGAAGTATCCTTCTCATAAATGAGGTTATGAAGAAAATTTTTTTTTTCTTTTTAAGAATCTATTTTAAGGCCCAACAATTTATCATATCCTCCTAAATTCCACACACTTCAGAGAAAAGCATATCATTCTTAGAATCCATGATAGATACAAGAATAGTCAACTCCGAAAATTTTAGGATGACAAGGGCTCAACCGAAATTACATCCACAAGTGATTATAACCACTCCCAAATTTGACACTTTATAATTGAGTGCATGAAAATATTGACAATGAGTAACTAAGTACAATTTTAAGATTTGAAATATGTGTATAAAAATGTCACCAATGCATAGATCTCGAAAAACATATGACAATTTAAAAAAAAATGGCACCTTAATGTGAGCTACATATCAAAAGTTATGAGCTATAGAAGGTTTTGCTATTAAAAAATAATATTTTAATACTAAGTTTTTTAAAGGTACATGTGACACCCAAATTTCCAGAGGTGCATAGAAACCATGAAAGAATATGTGTATGATACACGCATGTAACCAAAGGATAAATTATCCGTGCACACACATGCCAAAATTATCCTACACATGTCGTAGATGGTAAAAAACATCCAGAGCGCACACTTCCATATCCAATGGATGAAACAATTCGTATGTGCCCACGAGTGTGCATAATTTTTTTTGTGTTGATGCAATGGATAAAAGATATGTGCACATTCCAAATTGGGAAATACAGAAGCTGAAGAGGAAAGACGTTGCATTCCCGAACACATTTAAGAACAAATGGATAGAAGTAGGAAAGCACCCAGAAGGTAGAAATCCGCGTGACTTATAGAAGGATAAAGTGAAAATTAGCAACCAAAATAGAAGAGAATAGAAGAACATAGAATGAAATATTAGAATGTACACATTTATATCCAATGGATAAAAGATGTGCACCCAGAAGGTACATAGTCCACATTACTGACATAAATGGAGCCTTCCTCGGTCCAAAATCATGAATAGAGGTATTGCTAGAGGGTAAAAGAATGCATCTAGGACATGTCACAATGTATATTGGATAAAAGACTTTGGACCATGGCTTGACTAAAAACTATTGATAAAATATAGCATAGAGGGTAAAATAATGCATCCACAAGAAGGTACACACTTAAATCCAATGGATAAAAGAATGCATTCAGGGAGTACATATCTGGTTCTAGTGGATAAAGCGACTTTTGATGGATCCAAAATAGAAATCAGTATCTAGACGGTAAAAGAACGCATCAAGGTAGGTACATATCTTTATATCCAATGGATATCAATAATGCACCCATTCATGTACAGATATGCTTTAAGTGGATAAAAGAATGCACCCAAAATGTACAATTGTTAATACAAACTTAGACTATAAATATCTTTTTTTCCTGGGCCTGTACGTAAAAATAGAGAGAAAATAAAAGATGTTTCTACAAAAACCAGTAGAAAGTTGATATATTTTTGTGTCATAAAACTTACTGTACATAATTGTACGGATTTTTGAGAAATGTGGGTCCAAAAAACCCGTTTAAAATGTCCAGATTTGATTGTCGTAAAACATAGTCGATTTACACCATTCTAGGGTTTTGACACCTTCCAAATCTAATGGATAGTACATCTGGGTTCCCATAAAAATGACATGCTTTAGAAAATTCCTAAAAAATCACAAATACATGAAAATAATAAACCCTTGACTTGCAAAGACAAAATTATCTAGATGGATGTCTACATCATTTATCGCTCTGATACCATGAAAGGAAGGATAAGAAGATTCTTCAAGCCATGAATATCTGAGATGATCATAACACTTTCTCACATTTGATAAGCCACTATTATATTCACCACAATGAGATTTAGAAAATCGATGTTACATGACAATTATGTGTAATTCAGTGGAGTAATGTCTCATCTAGTTATGTGGTACACTCTCATATGATGAAAAGTAGGCAATGACCATGGTGCCTTGCTATTTAGGTAACCAAAGACAGGGCCAATTTTACATACCATTGTACAAGATATTTGGGCTCATGCTCAAAAAATTAAGGCATTTAGGTACCAGTCACCAGATTACCATGGCTTTAGGTATGCCACTGTTTTTCCTAGGATATAGTTGACCATATCATATGGGGCATGGGCAGCAAGTAGTGATCACCGCCATATAGTCATATCCCTTATAGATCAAGGATGAGGGCGATGACCTAACAAATGGTTGTGGTAGGGGAGGTGGTTCCTAGAGGATCTAAATACATGGTTACAGAGATGATCCAGAAGTGTCTAGCATAAGTGGTCTTAGACCGTGGCTACAAGAGAACTGACAAGGTAAATAAAGTACCTGAGATGAACATGGGATAAGCGATAAGTTCCTAATCTAGCAACAACGAGGTACCACCCAAATAATCTATGGGGAGGTCTGAGACACATGAACTCCTCACAGTCCTCCTAGAAGATAGTCATCAGGGTGGAAGATGATAGGGGAAAGCTTGTTTCTTTATAGCAAGTGAAGAATTCAAATAGGTCAGTAACAGTCTAGTTATGGATAACCTCCACAGAAGAGTGCCACCGATTCTCTTGTTCACTAATTGCTTTAATGATGGGATTTCATTACAATAGAGTTAGACCATGCATAGAGCACCATGTCTAAGGTAAGGTTATCCAAATCAAAAACTCATTTTCAATAAGATAAAATAGATGGCCGCACAGATAAAGATGATTAGAGGTTATGGTTCGCTCCTCCCAACTAATGCCACATAGTCTTTATGAGTGTTCAAGTCAGACATGATGTGTATTTACCAATTGTATATGGGTACCATGAAATAAATGGATTAATAAAGGAAAACATATATTTTTTACGTCTCCTTACTACTATGATGTGGCATTTTGGTGTACCTATGAAGGGATTTACCTGGTAAAACCTATATCCAAAGGCAATTTTATACAAATACACATATACATATGGAATACTAGATTTTGTATATTTTTAGGTCCCAAGATATATCTTATCACTGATGATTTATTATGGATGGATCATATAACATGAAAATATGGTTTTTTTCAACACTTTGATATGCTATCCATGAAATGCTAGTTAAGATGATGTATCAGGATTGTATTATATTTTATGATAATTGGTATGATTTCTTATGCCCATTTTTTATTTCATATGTGATGTTCTTATTACCAAATTTCGTACATGATAAAGCATCAATACTAGATTCAGGGGGGAAATTATATTTAAGATATTATAACCCTATTAAATTGATACACATGTAATGATTAGATAGCACTAAACATAAATGAATATATACTTAGTTTTAGCAAGAATTATATGACATAAAATATCTTAAGTGATGATTAATCAAGATATGATGATGTGAAACAAAATATATCCCACTTGAGATAAGAAAACACAATAACATGTTAAAAAACCTAGGGAAATATACAGAATATGATAACATCAATTAACACAACTATATAAAAGGAAGTATCAAGCACCTAAACAAAACACTTCCATATGTCTAAGTAATAGTAATGAATCCAATACCAAGAAAGATAATATAATCTAGACAAATCATGTGAAATTAAAAGACTAGGTACAAGAATAAATGTATACAAATCTCACTATTAAAGCAAGAAAGAAGAGGAAGCAAGTAATCAGAATATATGTTTTTGTAAGATTGCAATCTGAGTGATTTTGATAATCTCATTTCACAAAGTTAGTATACTAAACAATTTTCTATTGCGGAGGTATATCCAAAGTTTCGTAATGTTTTGGGGTTAGCTCATCTACAAAAATTTTTCCATAATCAATGCGATTTTCAATATTTTGAACATATTTTAATGTAATACTTGAGGATATTATACAGGTATACTTCCGATATTCTATACTATAGGAAATTGAGAAACGTGGACCCTTAGACATTAGATGAGAATATACAATAGAAGAATTTTAGGTGAATTAAAACAACTGAGATATAAATAAAATAGTGAAGGATAAATCCTATGACAGGTGCCTCTAGAGTTAGATGGGAATTAAAAAGTAAATTTGTTAACCAATTTATAAAATAAGAAACAACAAGAAACAAAAAAAAGGAGAAAGAGGTAAAAAACAAGAAAAAAAGAAAAAAAAGAAGAATATGAGAGAAGAGAGAGAAAATAAAAAAGAGGAAGAAAATAAAAAGATAAACTCAAGAAAGAATAAGAAAAGAAAAAAAGAGGAGCATGAACAAAAGGAAAAGAAGAGAAGTAGTAAAAGCATGAGCGCCCAAGAAGTAGAAGGCCAGAGGAAGTCAAACAAAAAGAAGAGAAGTAGAAAAAGGAGGAAGAAAGGAATTTCTAAGGAACAAGACAGACAATAAAAATAAGAAGAAAAATATGAGGAAGAAAAGAAGAAACAAGAACAAGGAAGAAATAAGAAAGAGCAAGAAGAAGTAAACTTACTTGAAACAAGAAGAGGAGGAGAAAAGGAAAGAATTCAAATAGGAACAAGAAAAAAAACAACAAGAAGATCGATAAAATAAAGAACTAGAGGAACATAAAAAGAAGGAAGAATCACCACATGATACAATCAGTAATGAAAGATTGAAAATACACCTATAGATACAATATTTGTGGCTTGTGGACCTTCTCACACTGAGCCTAAACGGGATTCACTAACACTGATTAACATAGACTCTTAAATAGAGGAAAGATGCACAAAGCATCCAGTTACATCATGGATTGGTGGACCAAACCAAGAGAAGGGTACACTGATTAAGAAAAAAGACTAATTGAAGAATAAATATATGCCTAAATCTGGTTGCAATGTAGCAGTAAATTAATAAACAATTAAGTACACAATAGACCGAAGAAAGATAACCTAGGAAATAATGAAACCCTAGTTACAAAGAGGAGGTAAAATGACTTAGTTGTTTCATAATAAAATCTGGATTGTGAAGTAGTGAAATACTGATGAACAAAGAGGAAGAAGTATCACAAAGAGGTATGGAAAAATTGTGTAACTGCATAATTTCTTGAACTGGGCCCCTCAGAATGGGTCATGGGCATCTACAGGTGCTACATACTAGTTATGTGAGAGCCTATGTTTTCCAAAAACCTCAGAAACCTCCTTTGGATGGGTGCAAGATGTTCTCTTTCCTTCACTCTTGGTCAGTGAAGTAGGTTACACAATGATCGCCGTTGTCGATGGTAACCCACAATAAAGATTTCACTTGCAAAACCCTCAAAATGTGCATCAAATCCCAAAAAGAAAATAATGCAAATGAGGAGTCAGATTGTCATCAACTGTCAAAAAAGTGATCTTATGACTGAGCACTATACTACATTTTAGACCCAATGTAGTTCTTGGTGTGTGTGTGTGCGCGGAATCATGCCCTAGGTGGTTCTTGTGCGTGTCACACTTGATAGCGAGCAATAACTAGATGTAGAAAATATAAGTAAATGCGTGCATGAAATAGAATGAACTTCCACTCCTATGAAGTGTATATAGAAGAATGTAGTCCCTTACCCTTCAATGGATGCTAGAATGGATGCTTGATTTCTCTAGAATAGCCTTTGGATGCAACCTTAGGTGGTGATAGCTAATGATTAGTGTTTGTTCTTTTATTATGGTCACTGAACTTTATATTTATATGATTACCTTGCTTGAATTTTGTAATCAACCCTGAAAATGCCAAGTACCAAAAAGATAAAATTCCCAAACGGACTAAAAAGAACCCAAATATTTGAGTAAAGTACAAAGTAGGTGATGGTTTCCCAAAGGGGACGGGGGTGCTTGGAGCTAGTATCTTGGTTGGGCATTGGTGTCTAGGATGAGAAATGTTGGATTAGGTAAAAGTCAGACCAGGAAATTAAGGGTCAAAGACAAAAAGTGGTAATAGAAACCAAAGAAAGGTGGCCAAAGACATGGGTTAGTTAGTACTTTTCTTACTTAGGAATCATATGAATAGTAACATGTGATCAGAACTAGATAGGTACCCAAAGTGTGTGATTTTGTGTCTACATTTCCCCCCACTTTATGTTGTTGAGAGAATAATCGATAACATAAAGTAGATAAGAGATGAGTACCTGATAACCATGTAGATTGATGGTGAAAACCGTGTCGATAAAGACATGAAAAAGCGTGTAGTGATGAAAATGTGAAGTGTGGATGCTAAGGAGGAGAAAATGTAAAATGTGATGATGAAAATGACCCTAGGGCAAAAGCATATGTGTCGATGTCGTGATTGTAGTAGTTGTTGTTGTCATCGATTGTTGTTGATTGTGGTGTTGTTTATGTTGTTGATGTAACTACCACTTCCCATAAGGATGGACCTGCAAAATATAAGGACAAACAAGTAGAATTATATGCGTGTATATGATTGAAATGTATAAAAATAATGTAAAATATGAAAATGTGAAAAAGTAACACGTGCATTTGATTCATGATGAGTAAAATGGTGTAGAAAGGATCTTGAAGATGATGTAGAAGAACAAGTTTTTCAGGTGATCTCACGCCAATTGCACTGACTACAAGTTTTTTGGGTGATCTCATGTCAGGCATAAAAAATTCTAGGGAGAAATTTTTGTGTCATCCTCCAACATTTCACTACTTCCTAAAATGTAAAACACCATTGCAGATGGTGTGTAAAAATATGATCTAATTCAAACAATTCAATCCAATGCGAAAGTAGAAAATGATGTGTCTTGTATGCGTACTGAGTGCTAAGGACTATGCACCTTGTAAAAGCCGATGTGGGAAGTTGTAGTCATTTTTGCACCCACTAAGAACAAGGGAACCTTATGTGCATCGGTCTATCACCCAGCGGGTGCTGGGTGCTCACCCGAGGCATGCGAGAGGGAACCGAATCTCTCTTTTATGTGAGTTCAGTGGAAGGCATACTTCATGATCTTGACTTAGTGATTTAAAAGAAATGAAAAAGCTATAGAGCTTAGAACGACTTCTATACCCCTTCATTCATAACAAAAGCAAAGCGTAGAACAAAATTAATACAAATAGGAAGTTGTAAATCCGCAATTAGACCTAACATTCAAGTAAGGTTCATGATTATACAAGATCAAAAGCATAGTAGAAACATGCAGGTAATACAGAGAAAGGATCTTAATACAATTGTCATGATAACCTTATCATGTTCATTCATAGCATTACTTATCAAATATTATAGAAGGGAGACCATAGTCATGCACCATATCTAGATCCATACATGTATGATCATAAAACAAAATTTTCATTCTCCATTCCCTTATTACATTCCTCCTATAATCAACTACCCATTTTATCCCACAGTTCTTTGCAGTAATTCTGCATAGCTCCGCTACCTCACTTGTGTCTCTTTTCTTTGCCAAGGGCGTGCATATATATAGGCATCTGAGCTCTAACAAACTCCTCTGTAACCTCATATCTGGCCCCAAGTGTCAAGTTGTGGGTCACCCCAGGTGCATGCCTCTCCATGTCATGATTAGCTTTTTGTATCTTCTTATCGCAAGGTATATTCCTTCCAGGACACCCTATTGTCAGGCTATAACCTTATCCAAATGGAACACGTTCTTCATGTGTTCTATCCAAAAGGCCAAAAATGGCTAAGTCCAGAATTGTGCTTCGTGGGCGCGCATCCTTGGTATCTCCAAGAACCCTTCTTGAATCCTTCCTTGTGCACCTTAGCTTGCGCGCTTCCTCTGGTCGTGTGCGCCTACGAACCTTTAAGATTTGATAGCTATATTAGGGTCCCAACATTACCCCACACTTCACCTGTTCTCTTCCCTCGGGAACCTTTTCAAAGAATGCAGTACAAAAATGCAAGGCCTTGCCTTATAAAAGAATGGAGGGAAAGAATAGAGAATGGGGGAGAGAAAGAATAGAAGGAAAACTGCCTAAAGAAGAAGAAGGGGAAAATTTTGGCACAGGTCGGCCTCCAGTGTATTTCCAAGTGCTAACTTCATCCTGCACTCTTGTGCAGAGGTCGCCAACCAATGTGCTCACCTCATCAAAGGTTAACCCTTCCCCTTTTGTATTTATGGTCTCTACCACCATCTCTAGCTCCTTTGCGTGATAAATTTACAATTTGCATCCATCTTCCTCGTAAAATGACCTTGTAGAAAAGCTCTTTTAGCTGGGTTTTGATTAGACATGTAGGATCTCAATAGCATCAGACTTCTTTTCCATTTTGGCTAGGATCTTTTCTCACTCGGCTCTATTAAACTTTATTCCTTTCCTTGAAGTGCTTCAGCTCGGCCTCGTTGCTGGAAAGAAGCATGCTTGTCACCTTGTCTTGGTCTGTGCAAGTGGTTTAGTATGCGACCCTAGTGGTTTGTGGTCAGCTATTTCCATACATCGGTAAACACCTTGTTGTATTCAACCATGAGCATGATGAATTTCAACTTGTCCTCCTGCTCCAAGCACGCAGCTACATCCTCAGTTGACTCCAAGTGCCAAAGGATTCCTTTCCATGGTGAGGATCTACCAGTTAAGTCCTCAAGACACTCCAGGGAGGAACCATATTTTTGTGCGGGAGGGTCTGAGGTATGGGCATTTCATGATGATAGCCTGGGAGATGAGGTCCACCTTTTTGGAAACCTCGTGCACTTTAGCTTTCTGATCCTGGCAATAGAACCAAGATGTAGTCATTTTTACACCCACCAAGAACAAGGGAACCTCATGCGTGCTGTCCTATCACCCAGCAGGCGCTAGACACTCACCTAAGGTGCATGAGAGGGAGCCGAGTCTCTCTTTTATGTGAGTTTCAGTGGAAGGCATACTTCATGATCTTGACTTAGTGAGTTAAAAGAAATGAAAAAGCTATAGAGCTTAGAATGACTTCTATACCCCTTCAGTCATAACAAAAGCAAAGCATGCAACATAATTAATAGAAATAGGAAGTTGTAAATCCACAATTAGACCTAACATTCAAGTAAGGTTCATGATTATACAAGATCAAAAGCATAGTAGAAACATGCAGGTAATACAGAGAAATGATCTTAATACAATTGTCATGGTAACCTTATCATGTTCATTCATAGCATTACTTATCAAATATTATAGAAGGGAGACCGTAGTCATGCACCATATCTGGATCCATACATGTATGATCATAAAACAAAATTTTCATTCCCCATTCCCTTATTACATTCCTCATATAATCAACTACCCATTTTATCCCATAGTTCTTTACAATAATTCTGCAGAGCTCCGTTACCTCACTTGTGTCTCTTTTCTTTGCCAAGGGCGTACATATATATAGGCATCTGAGCTCTAACAAACTCCTCTGTAACCTCAGATCATGGCCCCAAGTGTCAAGGTGTGGGTCGCCCCAAGCGCATGCCTCTCCATGTCATGATTAGCTTTTTGTATCTTCTTATCGAAAAGTATATTCCTTGTAGGACACCCTGTTGCTAGGCTAACCTTATCCAAACCCCTGGAACAACCTTATTCTTCTGCATGTGTTCTGTCCAAAAGGCCGAAAATGGATAAGTCCCAAATTGTGCTTCGTGGGCGCGCGTCCTTGGTTCTCCAAGAACCCTTCTTGAATCCTACCTTACATGCCTTAACTTGCGCGCTTCCTCCGATTGTGTGCACCTATGTGTCTTTAAGATTTGGTAGCTACATTAGGGTCCCAACATTACCCCACACTTCACCTATTCTCCGCCCTCGAGAACATTTTCAAATAATGTAGTACAAAAAGGAAAGGCCTTGCCTTGGAAATGAATGGAGGGAAAGAATAAAGAAATGGGGAAGAGAGAGAATAGAAGGAAAACTGCCTAAAGAAGAAGAAGGGGAAAATTTTGCTGCAGGTCAGCCTCCAGTGTATTCCAAGTGCTAACTTCATCCTGCACCCTCTTGCAAAGGTCGCCAACCAATGTGCTCACCTCGTCGAGGGTTAATCCTCCCCCCCTTTGTGTTTATGGTATCTACCGCCATTTCCAATTCCTTAGCTTGATCTTCCAAGGCATCCATCTTCCTCGTAATGACCGTGTAGAGCTCTTTAAGTTGGGTTTTGATTGAGACCCGAAGGATCTCAATAGCTTCAAATTTTCTTTCTACTTTGGCTAGAACCTTTTCTCACTCTGCTCTATTGCCTTTATTCTTTTCCCTAAAGTCCTTCAGCTCGGCCTCGTCATTGGCAAGCAGCATGCTTGTCACCTTGTCCTGATCCGCGCAATGGTCGTATGCGACCCTAGTGGTTTGTGCAGCTATTTTTACATCAACAAGCACCTTGTTGTAATCAGCTATGAGCGCAAAAAATTTCAACTTGTCCTCCTGCTCCAAGCACGTAGCTACATCCTCTGCCAACTCTAAGGCCAAAGTCTTCCTTTCCATGGTGAGGATCTGAGTCAAGTCCTCAAGACACTCCAGGGAGGAACCATATTTTTGTGCGGGAGGGTTGAGGTATGGGCATTTCATGATGATAGCCTGGGAGATGAGCTCTACCTTTTTGGAAATCTCGTGCACTTTAGCTTTCTCCTCTTGGAAATAGAACCAAGATGTAGTCATTTTTACACCCACCAAGAACAAGGGAACCTCATGCGTGTCGTCCTATCACCCAGCAGGCTATGGACACTCACCCAAGGCGCATGAGAGGGAGTCAAGTCTCTCTTTTATGTGAGTTCAGTGGAAGGCATACTTCATGATCTTGACTTAGTGATTTAAAAGAAATGAAAAAGCTATAGAGCTTAGAACGACTTCTATACCCCTTCAGTCATAACAAAAGAAAAGCTTGCAACAAAATTAATAGAAATAGGAAGTTGTAAATCCACAATTAGACATAACATTCAAGTAAGGTTCATGATTATACAAGATCAAAAGCATAGTAGAAACATGCAGGTAATACAGAGAAATGATCTTAATACAATTGTCATGGTAACCTTATCATGTTCATTCATAGCATTACTTATCAAATATTACAGAAGGGAGACCGTAGTCATGCACCATATCTGGATCCATACATGTATGATCATAAAAAAAAAATTCATTCCCCATTCCCTTATTACATTCCTCCTATAATCAACTACCCATTTTATCCCACAGTTCTTTGCAGTAATTCTACAGAGCTCCGTTACCTCACTTGTGTCTCTTTTCTTTGCCAAGGGCGCACGTATATATAGGCATCTGAGCTCTAACAAACTCCTCTGTAACCTCAGATCTGGCCCCAAGTGTCAAGGTGTGGGTCGCCCCAAGCGCATGCCTCTCTATGTCATGATTAGATTTTTAGATCTTCTTATCACAAAGTATATTCCTTGTAGGACACCCTGTTGCTAGGATGAAACCTTATCCAAACGGAACACGTTCTTCATGTTTTCTGTCCAAAATGCAGAAAACAGATAAGTCCCAAATTGTGCTTCATGGGCGCACATCCTTGGTTCTCCAAGAACCCTTCTTGAATCTTGCCTTACGCACCTTAGCTTGCGCGCTTCCTCCAGCCGTGCGTGCCTACGTGCCTTTAAGATTTGGTAGCTACATTAGGGTCCCAGTAGAAGTTCTACAGAATGTGTTGAACTGAAATATGTTGTGTAATTTCCCTTGGTCATAGGCATTCAGGAATGGTCAGGGGCGCCCTGACTCTACTTTCCTGGTTTGGGTGCTGGTGTCTATTTTGTGCTAAGGAACTAAGCCAAATTTTGAGCCCTATTTGAGACTGATGACTATGTTTTACCACTATTGAAATATGTTGATTTTTGGCTGTAGAATGTTGTATGGGGTGACTAATTCACCTAATGATTCCCCCCTCGTTTGGGGTGCATACGACGTCGCTGAGGAGTATGTGGTCTAAAGGAGGACCGACCATTGAAATAAAACTGATGCCATGTAGGGGAGGAGGTAATGTACTTGGTAGAAACCAAGCAACATGCAAACAAAGAGGATACGAAATAAGTGTTAGTGCAAGAAAGATAAACATACATGTAGAAGACAAAAGGTGAGTTAGAAAGTAAATAGACAATATGGACAAGAAATAGTGCAAACAAAGTAGACCACAAAAAATGGTTAACAAACATTGGACATCACTCATGATGTTGCAATACACACAAGGCTGATATAGCCAATAATAGATAGTGTGCACATGAGAAAAAGGGAAAATCCCACAAACAATGGAAAAAATGACAAGCAAAGACAAACAAATAGTAACAAACAACCATGGAAGTAGCTGATACAGAGGACATTATGGAGTACATAAGTTCCCTGAATCTCCCAGGATCACTACAATGCAAAAGATGACTCTGAGAGCTTTTTGATGACTATTTGAATGTCTAAAACGGAATTCGTATGCACATTGGGTGGCTGGTCAAAGTTTGGTCAACTAGAAATTCAACCCTGGTCAACAGTGTAATCCAGATGTGACACATGGAAAAGGTGGAAACTGGTGAAAAGGCAAAAAGAGAGGTGGTTTGTTTGGTTATCGACCTCCGGTCTTTATCAGGTATAAAAATTTGGTTTTGGCAGCAAGAGGCTGAAATTTTTTAACGGAGGGGAGCTCGACCACCATGAGAGCTATATTTGCGTTTCCAACATGGTGGGCTCTCAAACCACCACGTGGACATCAATTTTACATTCAAAGCTTGATTTTGCATTGCATGTTAATAACTAGCTTGGTCGAGCTATTTCTAGCTCGGAGGGGTGATCAACTCCCCATCGAGTTGATCACATTATATTATGGATCAAGTTATTTCCACATTGATCAAATGGATTAATTTCCACATGGTTAACTATCCATATAGTTTAGGATTTAAATTATTCTCACCTACTTGGGTGACCATATTATTCGAATTCATTATCCTTTATCATCTCGGCACCATATTGGAGCAACGAAGGAGTGCATATAGATTGGCACAACAACCACATAACTCGGCCCATATGAGTGGTCCAACCAATGGATCAATAAACAACATCCCACATGACTCAGAAACAAACCAAACACACACTGTTAGGATAATAATTATGCATTGTATTTTCATAGGTAATAATTATGATAACTTATTATATTGTTAAAACCATATTATTTGACTTATTAAGTCATATGGTTATATTTGGTTATATTATAACCATTATATTTGTCATTATTATCTCATAGGATTATATTGTTACATAGTTGTAACAATTATCTATGTTTGTACTTAATTATTCAGCTTCCTGGATGTTCTTTTGGAAGCTTATGTAATATGGTTTATTGTTGCACCTGTGTAACCCATTTATTTGTTTGTATATTGTTGTCCAATATGTATAAATATTGCATCACATCTTTTTGTAAAATGATTTTGTTGATTAATAAAATATTATAGGCTTTCGTCCCTATTTTACATTTGGTACCAGAGCAGGTTGAAGCTCCTAACAAGCTTTGTGAGAGGTTATGAGGAAGAACAATCGTGGAGAATAAATCTGCATCATCAGAGAGCCAATGCTGCCTCCAACAGCTTTCCACATCTCCTTGTAGTACCCAAAACATTTTGTGTGATATACAGTGTAAACAAAAAGTATTTTTTTTATCCTTGGTGCCCTCTGCACCAGGAAAATTTGTTTCCTGGCACTCACAAAATTAAAATAAAAAATTAAATTTCTGATTTTTTCTGGGGGTTTTGTTTCTAAATTGTTTAGTTATTTTAGATAATATTATTTGTACTATCAAATTTGAAGGATTGTGTTGCTATTTTATAGTGAGTCCTGTTTGAGCCACTGAGCTTTCACCAACTGAGAAAGCTCATTTCAAGTGTATCGAGTTGCATTTGGGTTATAATATGATAGTTGTTTGCTCTCCTGAGTCATTTTGATAAGTGACCCAAGCCCTAAGACCACCGCATAACTCTTGCATTGTGGATGAAATGACAAGATTGTCAAACACATTTCCTTGTAAACAAGATCAGGTCGTGCTTTGCATGTTTTGGGTGAGTAACCCACTTCAAAGGGAGAGCCAACCATCGAGCTAATACACCCTACCACCTAATTTCTCCCTCTTGAATGCAAGCCTTCAAAAAGCTTCCCTACGCCCAAGATTTAACCAAGCCATGCTCTCTGTTTAAGTTGAGTTGTGCATTTGAAGTAACTCAAATAGGTCCATGCACATTGCACCTATTTGTAACAGTGGCCAAGTCATCAATCTTCAGCTATGAACCTGTAACTTATACCAACAAATAAGCGTCAACCATACTCGACCTACACTTAAGAAACAACGAGTAATTGCATTTGATCAAAGTTGCAAACAAGTTTTACCCAAAAACTGAGCCAAGTTCTGATAGAACTCTACAATGCCTTCGATCAAAACGGAAGAACCTGTAACAAAAAACATTGGAAAAAAATAAAGCCTACGTGTAAACAACAAAGAGGAAAAAAAAAAAAAAAAATCCAGCGGATCAACAAGGAGATCAAATAAACTGTGGCAGTAGAAACAAAAATGGTGGAAGTAACTAAAAATACAAAAGCATTGCAGAGTTTAAGATCCTTTTTTAGTGGAAAAACCCTAATCCGAGTCCTCCCAACTAAAACCATGTGCATCTCCTGGAACTGCCATCGGAGCCTCAGCCAAAGCCACATCTCATTTTTCAAAGGTTAGCATTTTTACATTAATTTAAATTAAATTTGTCTCATTTCATACCATAAGTGCATTGGTGGCTTAGTTGGATAGTGCAAAGGGAATTGGGTAGGTGAGGTTTGGGGTTTGACTCCCACCCCCAATACAATTTTTTTCAATATTGAAGTTTAGCGGCCACTGCCCAACTATAGAGGCCTATTTAGCCAAAAAATCATAGCTAAACTCCCTAGTTATAACTAAACCCACCACTAAACTTAGCAGAGAAAACCCTACAAAGGGTCAAAAAACAAATTTCTCCAAAATTGCTCAATTTTTTATCCTGGACAATTTTTTTCCAAAGGAGGGGTAGCTGAAAATAGAATTTTGAGATACTTTTTTATGGTTTTTTGCTCACAAATCCGTATTGGGCTCCAGAGGCCACCAGGGCCCCGAAAAATAATTTTTTTTCCTGTCATTCAATTTTTTCAAATTTTTTGAATGTAATTATATACTTCAGTGTATTATACTAATTTAGGTTGCCATAGTCAACCAAAAACATTGTAACTGCTCATAAAACTGATAGAGAATTGTAATAAAAAACAGTGAAATTTGGTTCTAAAACACTCACGAGATCCTAGATCTCATTCAAAATCATTTGGTATATACAGTGCCTCTGGGAAGCTTACGGGTAAAGCCATCATGACTACTACTACACTTAACACCTAATATAGCTGCAACAACGTTCATCTAGGCATCAACCCTTTAAATCGACGAAGGGAGTAATAAGGACACAAGTGCACACACTCTGAGCCCTCCCATCCGTCTATGAATGATTGCAAGACATAAATCCAGACTGAGAAATTATCCAAGTATATAGTGAAGTTATGCATGCATGTATGAGGATATTTCTTTGAGTGAGTGTCAATAATCACACACACCCCTTTCAGTACTGTCTTGGTACCACGTATTGAATTATTTCATGTACGTTAACGCCTCTTTCACATGTACCGCCAGGTATATATAAAGGGAAAGCTTCTTCCACGTACTAATGGGTATATTGGAAGGGCACGTATATAGAAAGGTTCGGTATATCATAACTGACGGTATATAGATTGGGAGACCTTATACCTGGAGTGATAAGAGCCTAACCCTGTCAGTGATTTATGTAAAATGGGCACCAATGCCCCCAAATTATTTCTTCCAGATTCACAACTACTCAGAGGAAACAACTATGTTGCATGGAAGAAAAAAATCAAGACACAACTTGAGTTTGAAGAAATCTGGCCTATTGTGAATGGTACTCTGACCAGATCAACTACTGATACAACACAACAATGACAGTTTGATAGATTGGATCAGAAATCCAAGCTCATCATCTTGTTTGGAGTGTCTGATGATGTGCAACCCCACATTTGAGATGCCAAAATAGTCCAAAGAAGTGTGGGATAAATTGAGCATGGTGTACGAGGCCAAAAACAAGAATGTCATTCTGAATTTGTAGAGTCAGTTACATACATTGAAGTTTAAGCAAAATGAGAAAATAGAAGCTTTCTTGAGAAGAGTTGTAGAGTTGAGGGCTTCACTTCTATCCCTAGGAGAGGAGGTCACTGATGATGCTCTCTTTCCAATTGTTTTGAGAGCCCTCCCTTCTTCATACCACATTTTTGTGACAACCCTAAACTTGTCAGATACGACAGTTAGTTTTGACAAATTGGTAAATCTACTGCAACAAGAGGAAGCCCTGTATAATAAGGATGATGAAGAGGAGAAGCACTTTTTTCTCATCAAAAATGGAAAGGAAAAGGGAAAGGAAAACCTAATTCCTATCAAAAACCCCAATATCAGAATCAGAATCAACAAGGGGATAAGGCAACAGAAGAAGAAATGTCCAATCTGTAAAAGAGGACATGAATTGAAAGATTGTTGGTATAATACTTACAAGAAAGGTTCATCAAGAAACTCTGGACCTCAACACAAAAATCTCACAAGGGACATTCTAACTACAATCAAGGGAAGAAAAAGGGGAACTGGAAAAGAAGACCCCATCAGCAAGGCAATATTGCTGAGCAAGAAGAACATTTAGATATTGAAGACTACTTGTACACTACTTGATCAAGTGAACCTTCCACATCATCTAGTGATGTCTGGTATGTTGATTTGGGAGCCACTCAACACATGACCAGACATAGAGACTGGTTTACTTCAATGAGGGACACACCTTTGAAAAACCATGTTTCGTTAGGTGATGATTATTCATACACAGTTCAGGGGATTGGGAACATTTCTCTACCTCTTGGTTCACGCAATTGTAGATTGTCAGATGTTCTATATGTCCCTGGGTTGACTAAAAATATACTTTCAGTCAGTCAAATCCTATATCATAACTTAAAAATTGACTTTGATAGTCATTCCGACAAGAAAACATGTTTAATTTGAGACAAATCACAAGGCTTAAAAATAGTTACAAAAGCCTCCAATGTGGGATGCATGTTCTAGCTTGATTTTTTCCATAAAGATGATCAGGCACTTATGGCTAAGAACTCTACCTCTGCATAGTTGTGGCATCAGAGACTTGGTCATATAAGTTTCAAGTATCTCAAGACACTTCACCGGTGCAATATGGTAAATGGTTTACCATCTCTTCAGAAGGATACAGACAAGTGTCCTCACTGCCAAACAGGAAAAAAACACAGAGCTTCATTCCAGAAGAGTACTTTTCAAGCTCATGGTAAGATTGATTTTGTTCATACCGATATTTGTGGTCCAATGCAACTGAGTCATTCTGGATTTTAGTACTTCATGCTTTGTGTTGATGACTATTCAAGAAAAATGTGGATTTTTTTTCTTCGCAAGAAAAGTGAAGCTTTTGAAACCTTCAAAAAGTTCAAAGTGGCTATTGAGAACAAAACTGGTCATCACATCAAAACTCTCTTCTCAGATCAAGGGGGGGAATTCACCAGTAATGAGTTCAAAGACTACCTACAAGCTCATGAGATTCGTCAACAAATGCCTCCTCCACACACACTACAGTAAAATGGTGTTGTTGAGAGAAGAAATCATACTATCATGGAAATGGTGCGATGTATGATCGATGACTCTGGACTAGCAAAGAAATTCTGGGTAGAAGAAAAAAGACAACAGTGTATTTTGTTGAACAGAGTGCCCATAGTTGCTCTTGATGGAGTAACACCACATGAAGCATGGTCAAAGTGGAAACCATCTATTGCACACCTCAAAGTATTTAGGTGCAAAGCAAGTATGCACATACCCAAGAAGAATAGAAAGAAACTGGATATGAAATCACAAAAACTCATCTTCATTGGGTATAGTGAAGAGACTCTTGGGTACAGATTGATGGATCCCAAGACCAGGAAATTCTACACCAGCAGAGATGTTGAGTTCTTTGAGAAGAAGGAAGTAGAGTCTCCTCCTCCAGACTCACCTGATGTAGATTTTTCACCAGTTGTAAAAACTGAAGCTGATGTTCCCACTGATGATGAAAGTGATGATGGGGATGATGGTGATGATCAGATAGAACCACAACCCATGATAACAATTCAAAATATGCCCAAGTGGTATACTAGCACATTAAGATGCAAGAATGGATGCTCCACTGGATACATCCACCCCTGGACCACATGAACTCATAGTAAAGCAAGAGAAGAAGTGAAATTTTCTTTGATGAGTAGAGTTATTGAATCAGATGAGCCCTCTATACTCTAGGAAGCCCTATAGTCAAAATATTGGAAAGATGCCATGGATGTTGAATACAATTCAGTGATGAAAAATAACACTTGGCAGACTTGTCGATCTTCCACCAGGGAAGAAACCCATTGGATGCAGATGGATATTCAAAACAAAGTACAAAGATATGGGACAAGTGGACAAGTATAAAGCAAGACTTGTAGCAAAGGGGTATGCACAAAAAGAAGGCATTAACTATGAGGAGACATTTTCTCCCACAACTAAGATCAAAATGATCAGGATGATCTTTGCTCTAGCTGCACAGTTTGGTTGGAAATTCCATCAGATGGACGTAAAAAGTGCCTTTCTAACTGGATATTTACAAGAAGAAGTCTACATGACTCAACCTGAGGGATATGTTGTACCTAGTCAAGAAGAAAAGGTATATAGACTCAGGAAATCTCTGTATGGCCTCAAACAGGCACCCCGGGCATGGTACATCAAAATTGATGAGCATCTCGTACAACATGGATTTGTTAGAAATCCATACAATCCCAATCTCTACCTCAAAAATCAAGGGGGGGGGGGGAGATTGTGATTGTCGTTGTCTATGTCGATGATCTAGTCATCACTGGAATTTAGTGAGGATGATCGATGCAATGAAGAAAGATCTTAATCGATCGTTCGACATGACAAATCTTAGGCTGATGCATTATTGTCTTGGATTGGAAGTATGGAAAAAAGAGAATCACATCTTTGTTTCTCAGATTGAAATATACCAAGACAATGCTTGAGAAATTTAGGATGATGGATTACACACCAATTGCTACACCTATGGAGAATAAATTGTAGTTATCTCGTTCAGATCCATCTCCTGACATAAATGCCACTCTCTATCGGCAGTTGATTGGGAGTCTCATTTACCTGACCTACACTAGACCAGATATCAACTTTGTAGTGAGCTATCTATCCAGGTTCATGTAAGAACCCAAAATTTGTCATTGGAAAGCAAGCAAGGTGCATCTTGAGATATCTCAAAGGATCAATGGATCTTGGTCTAGAATACAAGAAGAATGAAAACTTCTTCTTGTCAGGATATTTGGATTCAGATCATGTAGGAAATATTGATGATGGAAAATCCACTTCAGGATTTGTGTTTTTATGGGATCTAGACCAATATCATGGGAAGCAAGAAACAACACTTTGTTTCTCGCTCTTCCATAGAAGCCAAGTATCATTCTGCAGGTGAAGTTATCTGTGAAGTGATATGGCTACGTCACATACTAGAAGGACTTGGAATACCACAGGATAAACTGACCACCATGTATGTAGACAATGAATATGTTCTCAAACTTGTTCGCAATCTAGTTTTTCATGAAAGAACAAAGCACATTGAGGAACATGTTCATTTCATATAGTGAGCATGTCTTGAAGCACAATATCCGGCTTCAAGTTTTGTTCAACATCTGAACAACGAGTAAATATCTTCACGAAGTCACTTGCACATGACAAGTTCGAGTTGTTTAGAGAGTTCCTCTCCTCATCCCTTGAGACAATGCAAAATTAAGGGGGGGAATGTTAGGATAATTATAATTCACATTTTAATAATTAATTATTGTTATTATATTATTATTTAATTAATTATTGTTATATGGTTTGTTAAACCATATTTTTCTTATTATCTCATAGGATTATTTGTTGCATAGTTACAACTTATCATTTATTTGTATTAAATTAATTGTTGCTTCCCAGATGTATTTTGGAAGATTGTTGTAATTTTAGTTGTACCTATGCAACCCATTTATTTGTTTGTATATTGATTGTCCAATACATATAAATATTGCAGCACATCCATTCATTGTAACCTGAGTTTGATTCAGATTAATAAAATTTATAGGCTTATGTCCTTGTTTACAGATCTAACGTCATAGGCTAAAGAAGTGTAGGGAGGAATTATGTTATATCCTCAAACCTATAACTGCTTTCCTGAATATGTGTGAAGAGATCTCTATACTTCCTGGGTTTTTGGATGATCTGACATCACTAGTTGAAATTCTGGAGAGAGGAATCATGGTGTATCCTCTAACCTGTAATTACTCTCCAGAATGCTAAGGACAACCATGTCCTATAAAATCCTTTGTGTACGAGATTCATATACTGGCATGAACCCACTCAATTTATAACCCACAATGTAAAGGGAGGAAACTGAATTGAACTGAACCGTACTAGTGTAGAAGCGTTGTATAGTATTTAAAACACTAAATGATGCCCCCTTTTTGGGGGTGCATGCAATTTCACTGATAGGAGAATATGGACCTTAAAGAGGACCAACCACATGAAATCTATAACTCTTACCCATAGGGTGAAAGGAAATTGCTTTGTTGAAATCAAGGCATGCACAAACAAGAGGCCAACCAAAGACAAGTGTTAGTAAAAACAAACATAAATGTAAACAGTAATGTGTAATCTATGCAAAACATGTATGAGCTACTAATAAATGTAGTAATGTAAACATGTAAGAAGACAAAGTAATTCACAAAAAGTGGGCTGCAAACATGGGACATCACTCATGATGTCATTAAACACGCAAGGCCATCATGGACGCATATAACAAACAACTGTGTAAACCAAGCAAAGGGAAAGGCCCACATACAATATCAAACAATAAATAAACAAGTACAAACAACATATAACCATGGAATAAAGTAATCCTACAAAAAAATGTTTCAGATGAAACACCTGTTAGCATGTTAGAAAGATAATCATTTTGTCAAAAGTGTGTATAACCATGTAATATATAGTGATACGTACGAAATGAAATAATAACACCTACGAGAGA
Source organism: Taxus chinensis (assembly GCA_019776745.2). Classification (NCBI taxonomy): domain Eukaryota; kingdom Viridiplantae; phylum Streptophyta; class Pinopsida; order Cupressales; family Taxaceae; genus Taxus; species Taxus chinensis. Next base: position 759,069,528 of record CM034154.1, on the reverse strand, counting down.
GAAATGTGGATGAACTTAACAACTAATTTCAGATGGGTAGAAGGAGATCATCCATACTATGTGAAAACAATCTATATCTATGATCACAACCAAGAAAAGGGGTGAATGCACATGTGTATGGGATAGATAAATGACATACAAGAGATCTAACTAGCACGTGTAATAAGGTGACCATATAAAAGAAAATGCAAACAAGAGTAAAAACAACTAAGATATGCACTATGCTATAGAAGGTAGGAGCCACGTGCCCCCTAAGTGAATATAAATGTATGTAGTGAGGTTCATTTGTTTTTCCCCCTCAACAGTCAAGAATGAACTATAAACGAGAGTGCATCATCGGGAAATGGTCAAAATGTTTATTGTCTCTAATAAAATGTGATGAGTGTGTATGTGTGATGATGATATGTGCCCTAGAGATGATGTGTGTGTGACCCTATATCCGACATGTATATCAAGACAAGATGATCAAAAGAGTGACGATGTAGCCTAAAATGTATATCACTATAAGATGAGTATTAGGGAGTAGTGATGTAGCCTAAAGTGTATACCACTACAATTGAAGAAATAGTTGTGACCATTTGGCCTATAGTGTGTGTAACTAACCTAGTAAAGTCACATGATATAAGGTCGAGTGGTGAACGTGTGTGTATGATAAGGTCCATTTGATTTGTAAACCTTTAGTAGTTGAGTATGGACCAAGGAATGAAAGTGTGTAATTGGGTAGTGAGTGCAATGCGTAGAAGACAATGTAGAAAGCTTGATGATAATAGATGACCATATGATGTGTAATATGAGTAATTCATAATGAGTAGTATGTAATGTGTGTAGATATATTATTAGTGTGAAGATGTGTCCTATGTAGTATGTAAAATGAGCAGTAAATGATGTTAGAAGTATGGAACATATGTGACAAATACTAGTATGATGTATAAATGCTGAAATGACGTAGACTAAAAGTATAATGTATGATGTAATATGTGTGATGTGTGAATAGTCATAGTGTTTAGTTAACTAATTTGTAGTGTGTGGGGTTCATGTGTTGCAAGCCCTCAATAGTCAAGTGTGAACTGAGCACAAGAGTGTGTCATTGGGTAATGAAAACACTAGAACATATGATGAGTATGCCTATGCTATAAGATTGATGTATGTGAATGTAAATATGAGAGAATAATGATGATAATATGAGGTGGGGGGAAAAGTGTGTAAATATTATTCCCCCAAAGTATGTAAAATGAAGGATGCAAATCATCTAATTTCATCTAGAATGTCTCCACTCTCAGGATCATAGTCGAAGGGTTAAGAATTGGTGACTTGATAAAAAATAGTGTCTGGTTGATCACGTAATGATCCATTAAGGTGTAAGTGTTACATACACATGGCATACTCCTCATTAGTTAATGGAGGAAGTGGACAACCGTGCACATACCAATGAGTGAGATTTTTTGAATAGTTGAGAGATGAATTGTTTCCGATAGAAACATGGTCAAAAGGCATAGTTAAAGTAATAGAAGTATGACTAGAGTTTAAATTTCCCCCAGTATAATCAAGCAAAGATTTCCCAAGTGTTAATGGAGAAACACGAGGTACACATGCAATAATGATTATTAGATAGAAGACATGAAGACCATAGGTAGACATAAAATGAACACATCCATGATAGAGATGTGGTGATTGAGGCAACGGTGATATATCATTAAGCATTAAGCCAAGCTGATTCAAGCCAGCATAGGTGCAAATAATTTCAGAGCAAGTAAGATCTAATGGAATATGATTCCAATATGAATTTTTCACTAAAATCATGCATGTAAAATAAATCAGTGTGGGTGTAGAATTTCTATGAGAAGTTGAAACAATGTCCAAAGTATGGACAGACCCCCAATAAAGTACCATAGTATTAGTATAAGGATGGGTGTTTTGAATTGGTATTCACCAAGGCCGACAATGATGAAAGTTTCATTGAAATATGAATCATCTACCCTGAGAGGAGTAAAGTTAAGGTTTCCCAAGTTGTCATTAGTAAGCTCAATGGTATCGACATCCTCATCAAATTCATCATTGTTGTCATGATGGATAACATTAGAAAGAATATTTATAGGAGGTGCACTAGACAAAGAGGTGAGAGGAGCCTCAACAATTGGAGAGGTAGCATTGATAGGATTAGACATTGTAGGTGAAATGATAACAATAGTATGATTGGAAATAGCGAAAGTGCTTGGAGTGGAAGAAGAAGAATGTGATGCACTAGATTGGATTATATCATATGTCTTAATATTGCTATATGGAATATGTTGTGATGGAGGAATATGTATAACAGTAACTAGATCTATCCAACAAAATTTAAATAGTTTAGGGTCTGCAATAATAGCATGTTCATAACCATCGTATAATAACTTAACACATTTATGAACATTGGATGGGACAACATGCATTTCATGAATCTAGGGTCTACACAGCAACAGATTGGATTGAAACGAGGTATTGATAACAAAGAATTTGGTAGGGATTGTCTTAGGTACAACCTTGATATGTAATGTAATAGTTCACAAACATGTGCAAGTGGTTGAATCATAGCCACAAATAAGAGTGGCATTTTTATAAATTAGATTGTTTACTATGCTAATTTGTTATAAAATGGAATGAGCACATAAATTAACAATATATCTATTATTAATGAGTACACTCTTGATAAAAAAAAATGGTGCCAATGATTGCAGTGATAAGCAAAGGTGCACATGGATTGTCAATGGTAGATGGTGATATATCCTCGTCAGTAAATGATATAGAATGTGGTAAGATTTTGAGGGACTGAATGATATTTTTGAAAGCCACTGAGGAATTATAACTTTCAATGTGAAAAAAACAAAGGGTGGTTTCTAATGTATGACCACAATCAGGTTCATTCCGTAGTAATTCATAGAGAGATATTTTGGTAAGCGTATTCTTAACTTTCTTAATGATATCATAGCTACAAGAAGTGGCAGGAGGATCCATAGAAGTGATAGGTGGTGGGATAAATGATGGGTGGAGCCATAGGAGGATGAGTGGGGTGAGTGGTTACTACATTGATATAAGGATCAGTCATAGGCATAATAAAGTGAGGAGGATATTGAGTATGAACTTGCATGAAATCAGTAGCAATGGTAAGAATGTTGGAAACCCTAGTGGGAGAAAAATAAGGATAAGATGATTGATCCATGACTTGATAAGGTGAATACATATTCAAAATTAAGGTTTTGGAATGATCGAGTTCACCAAAATGATTAAGAAAATATTAAATTTATAGATGCACAATCTAATGCAATGTAGCAACAAATGAATATACAAATAAGTACAGAATATACCCAAGTAAATTAAGTTACAAAGTATGAAACCTTAGTTTTGAAGAGGAGATAAGAAGACTTAGCTAATTTACAATTGAATTTGGACTATGTTAGAGTGATGAGATGATGAGCAAAAAGGGAATATTGCCATATAGAACCTCATAAAATGTGTGACTAGAACATCTACCTAATTGGGGTGCCTTGAATGGATCAGGGGTGCCTGCGGGTGCCACAAACTTGCTCTGAATGCATATGACTACTCAAACCCTCAAGAAACCTCCTGTGTAGGGTCATGAGATGTTTTCTTCCCTTCACTTCTTGTTGATAGTAGGTCCCACAATGATATTTGATGTCGTTGATAACCTCCAATGAAAGAATGACCTGTAAAACCCTTAAGAGTGCATCAAATACCAAAAATAAAATAATGTAAATGAGAGGTTGAAATTTCCTCAACTGTCAAACAAGTGAACTTATGACTGAGCTTTGTACTAAATTTCAGGCCCCAGTGTATTTCTAGGTGTGTGTGTGTGTGTGTGTGGAATTGTGCCCTCGATGGCTCTTGTGCATTTCGCACTTGATAGAGAGTAATAGCTAGATGTAGAAGATGTAAGTAGATGTGTGTATGGAATAGAATGAGTGTCCCCTCTTATTAATTGTATGCAAAATAATGAAATCCCTTTCCCTTGAATGGATGCTTGAATTCTCTTGAATAGCCTTTGGATACAACCTTAGGTGGTGATAGATAATGTTTATTGCTTGGTCCCTTATTATGATCACATAGCTTTATATTTATATGATTTCCTTTCTTGAATTTATCAATTAACCTCAAAAAGTATGACTACCAAAAATATAAGATGTTCAAACAGCTAGAAAGGACCCAAAATATGTGAGTAAATTATAAAGAGATCAGGGGAACCTAGAGGTGATGGGGGTGCCTGGGATTGGCACCCTGGATGGGAACTAGTGTCCATGATGAGAAATTATGAGGTGTGAAAAGACATACTGAGCTAGAGAGAGTGTAACACAAAAAGTGGAAACATAAAGAAAGCAAAGATGGCCCAAGGACATGGGTTAATTAGTAATTTTCTTACTTAGGAATCATATGAATATTAGTATGTGATCATGACTAGATAGATACCCAAAGTGCGAGATTTTATGTCTACATACATAATACACTTAAACAAACTTACACCCATCCAAAAGTTAAGATGCATCACACTCCTACATCTAAGTGCCAAACAAGATTGGATTCAAAGGTGTGTTGACATGGAATAAAAAATGAACAAAATGATGAATGCAATAAAAAATACCAAACCAAAAATCACAATAGATTCTAACATTCTAGTTAAAAATGCAACTAGTACAAGCCTTGAAGAAAATACTAGAAGAACAGACAAGTATTGATGAAACTATAAGGAAAAAATTCCCCAATGAAGTAGTGGAATAATTCAAAGCACAAGTACTAAAAGCACAGATTACAAAGAACCTACAATGACAAGAAGAGATAGAACAAACATTGAAAACATTGGAGTCATAATTTGTAAATGCCGCAACATACTAGGCTTATGCCATGGGTTCACAAGGACTCACACAAATGGAAAAGATAGAGTTGGAAAATTTGGAAGCACAACTAAATAAATAATATTTTGAATATCACATAACTAAAGATATAAATGGCCCATAAACAAAAAAAATAGCAGACGGTGTGGAAAACTATCATACAAAATAACAACAGATGAATAAGAAGATTGGGGACATGCAAGAGTATAGCACAACCATGGAAAAATTCATGATAAAATTTCAACAAGAATTGGCAATAGTACGAAATAAATAAGTATGAATTCAATCACAACAACCACCCAAAGAAATACACCTCGTAGTCAAGGAACATAATCAAATGTGTATATGAGTAGAAGAATTTAAAGAACATCTAGAGCAATTTAACACATTTGAAGGAAACATTATAGAAAAATATGCCAAGTATATCCCAAATACTTCATAAAATAAGGAAATTATTGGAGAAGCCATCATGTCCTGTA